>RJWH01002958.1:0-188207 GCA_004363575.1 Solenodon paradoxus
ACACCTGTTGGAACAAAGGCAAGTGACAATCAAGGAAAATCATTAATCTTGTGAAAGAAAATGTTAAAAAGCAAGAAATGTCACCATAGATCAGAGTTGCCAACAAGAGAACCAGGAAAGTGGAAAGGTCCACCCTACCGAATTCCTCACCTGCTATGAAAGAGAATGAAGAAAAGATTTCCTTTCATTTGGGCGGGAAGGAAGAAGATGAATTTAAGTTTGAACATTCTAGTGAAATAGCATGAATAAAACTAAAAACAGAATGCTCTCCAAAGCATAGTTAAACACATAAAAGAGGCAAAATCAACGCATAAACATCAACATTTTAAAAGGCATTAAGGGCATATCTGGGTGGCTCAGGTGTTAAGCCTGCAGCTCCAGCACAGTCCACATAGGATCCGGGATCCAGGCCCCAGCCCAGGGCTGGGGAAACCACCAAAATAAACAATTAAATAAAATAAATGCTACTTCTTCCGCTGTCTTCCTGCTTGCCTGCCTGCTTTTCTTCATTCCTGCCTGCTTTCTTCCTCTAAAAAAATAATAAATAAATAAGCCTTAAGAAATAAACCCTCAGACATCCAGGGAAGGATGGAGGGAGACACATGTCTGGAATGGATGAAGGAAGGCACCAGGAGTGAAGCTCACATGTGGACAGAAAGGCATCACATTTTATCAGTTGTGCGGAGTTTTGTGGTGTAAATGTAGCTGCTCCTTAAAGCTACTTGCCTCACTCTTTATATTTGGATTGTTTAACTTATTTATCTAGTAAAGAACAAATCTTACAGAAACATCCACAACAAAACAGCAACGAGTTCCCGGGGGCTCTTCCAACCGCAGGTGGACAGCACCTCTGTGCCCATCTGGCAACTGCCGATTCCTGCCTGGTCTCACCTGGGGACTGGGTGACCTTCCCCAAGCTGCACCTGCTCTCATGTCAAGTTTCTGGAGGCACAAGAGCAGTGTGGGCACTGATATGAGGAGTGAACACGGGGTGGGGGCTCAGGTGGTCAGTGCCAAGGCAGGAATGCAGGTACAAAGGTGAGAATGTGTGAGCCTTCAGCTTCATGGGAGAACAGCCTGGAAAGATGGTTTGGAGGCTGAGAACCATTCTGAATGCAGGAGGAGTCTGAACTTAGGTCTCTCAGTAAAGTGGGGCAGGAAGAGTGCTGTCTGCACCTCCCCTGCTCTCTGCACCCACTGTCTCTTGCTTGGGCCACAGCCGTGCCCTCTGTGGTGGCTGGAAAGGCTGTGGAGACTTGCAGCAGAACAGGAACAGAACACAGCGTGGAAAATGCTGTGCTTGCATTTCACCACGATGGGCACCCAGGACCACCTGCCACGTGGAACACTGGAATCACCACTCACACCTGCACAGAACAGATTTGCTTTTGAAACAGCCTTTGAAACATTTTATCAATGCGGAAGGTAAAGCTCGGAGCAGGCAAGTGACTTCCCCTGTGCTCCCAGCTGCAAACAGGGTAGTGTGGTTCCTATCCAGGCCAGGTTAGCATGCACACACGCCCAGCTCCAGTCAATCCTCAGTCCTGAAGCACACAGGCTGCCGGACAAATGAGCTCACGGTGTGATTTGAGGGACAGTCAGAAAGCAACGTGCCTGTTCCAAAACACATTTGGCCCCACCGAAGCTAAGCACAGCCACTCCTGAGGGCTGACTTAACATCCGCGTGTATCTGGGAGGGAGAGTCAGGGGCTCCTGGCAGGTCACCATTCTTCCGGCAGAAGTGGCTCCTGGTCTAGACCAGGTGCCAGCAAACTGCAGCCCACCAGCTGACCCCGACCTGCTGCTGCTCCTGTAGTAAATTCCCACTGGAGCACAGCCGGTGTGCACTCAGGGCTGTGCTAGCTCTCGCAGGACAAGGACACATGTGAGCAGCTGCTCCAGCGCCCGCTGGCCCTCCCGCCCGAAAAACCTACTCCTCTGCCCTTTAGAGAAGAAGTTAGCCCCTCCTCAGTCGAGATGCCTGTAGAAGGACAGATGTCACAAAGCAGGGGAACAACCAAAAGGGAAGGGAGTCCCGGCCAACCCCAGCCCAGGTCCCCCAGCCCCACACTCCCAGGACCAGCGGAGGGCGGGGCCTTTGCTTCCCAGTCCCCAGGCTGGGCACCAATGCTGGCTCTGCCGTTTTACACCTGTGTGTTCTTGCACAAGTCACCTAGCCTCCCTTAACCTCCATTTCTCTGCCTGTGAAATGGGAATAATAAAAAAATCTTCTTTGCAGAATCCATGAAAGTTGAATGAGCTCGTCACGATTCCTGACACCCCACAAACAGACAACAAAGCGTAGCCACTGTGGTTCTTACTCCAATGAGGTGTCTGTGCTCAAAAAATGCTGTATTTCTTACCAGTGGGGAGAGGCCGGGCACAGACACAGGTCCCCTGGCAGAGCTGCTGGGAGCTGTGCTGTCCATGGCGGTATCTGCCCATGGCACCAGCCACTAAGCAGCCCAGGGCCCAAGTCTCTACCCTCAGGGGACTTATCAGCTCAGGGGGAGAGTAAGAGACAGGGTCCATTACAGGGAACTTGCAGCCTTTGGCGGGAGGTGGCAGGCCTGAGGGGTGCGGGACTAGGGGTGATCTTCAAGTGGGGGCTTCAGATAGGGGCTCCTCTGTGCCAGGAAGGAGATGTGAGCAGGAATGGCCACAGGCCAAAAGCAGATGTCACCTCTGGGCACTGATTCAGGGACTTTGGCAAGCAACGGCCCCCAGGTCGCGTGTCCTAGGGCTTCCTTCCCATCCAGCCGCCCACCAGCCTGGCTTCACTCGGGAACCGCCCTGTTCAGATTTCCCGGCACCCCTTCCACTAGTCACGTCATCTAAGGCCCAAATTAGCCTAGAACAGCTGACAGGCAGCTGTCCATGGCCTCTCTGGGCCACTTGTTCCTGAGGTAACCAGTGCTTTCCCCACACAAAACATATGGTGCATCTGAACTGAGTTAAGCCTATCGACTCTGGTAAGAGGCCCTCATTCCAGAAACCAATCACGAGTCTCAAGGCCTCCCGAGAATCAGGCTCCCCACAAGTATTAAGAATTTGGGTCAAAAATCCCATGTTCCTAAGGGGAAATTATGGAAATAATTTTTGATTGCACGGCTATATAAAGACTGAGTACTAATGTCATCCACAACACTTCTGAAAAGACCATGACTTGACAACATTAGAATTCTCAAAAAAATCACAGGCATGTGATGACCCCGTGAATCACACGGTCAGGAGTAACAGCCATGTCTGTTGGCTGCAGAGCTTCAGGGGAGCTGCTATTAAGTTGTTCTTACGTGCAGATACGTGGAGCTCCTTGGGCGGAGTCTGAGGAATAAGCACATTCTGGAAGCAGAGAAGATGGGGATCCTTTGCAAACGACTGGCTCGTGTCTGGCCTGTAGGGAGCGGCGGGACCTGCGGCCAACGTGAGCCACACATGAAAACCGCACGTGCTCTGAGACAGAATTCACTGGAGCCTTACTACTCACTGGACAGTCAGGGCCCAGCTGTCTGGCACAGCATGGACACCACCCGGATACGTGTTCAAAGGCCCCATCCAGACTGTCTGAGCCATAATCCGTGTTTTAACAAGATGCTCTACCTGACTGGCTTCTACACTCAAGTCTGAGAAGCAGTGCGCCTCCAGCTGGCTCCTGTAGATGGGAAATTGGGGGAAAGATGAGCCAGTAAACTCCAGGGATCTCACAGCGCCTGTCCATTTGCTTCTTTTCACAAGTGGCTCCTATCCATCCTTCAAAGCCCTTTTCAAATGTAGCTTCCTCTCTGACATTTTCCCCAAGGAGACAGAGCAATGACTGCCTCCTGGGGTGAGCCTGGTGCTTGATAAATGAATACCTCTATTACAGCAGTCCCCTGAGTGGTGTCATTATTTATGTTTATCATTTGTGACCGGGGACAGCATCTCACTTATGGCTCTGACCTGGCTGTTCACAGAGACTGGAAAACAGGAAGAATTTAAGAAGGGACTGAACTGAACTGAAGCATGAAATTAGCAGACAGGAGGTGCTGATACATCAGCATCTCCACGGGCAGGGTGCAAAGGCAAAAAGACAGTTTTCCTCTGACAACAGATCTGGTATCCCCACAAGAAGACTGGATTCACATGCATTCCCTTGAGGAAAACTAAGTTCACACTCAGATGTCAAGGTCAAGCAGAGAGAGAGATGCTGATGAGCCAGAGTGACCATTACAGAGGGAGGCCTGGCCAGGGAGGCTCCTGGTCCTGGGCATGCGGCAAAGGGCAGAAACCCCTGGCAGAAAATGAAGGAGCCTCATTCCCCTCAGTGGCCAGGTATCTGGGGCTGGGCCACCGGACACCCCTGGCTACCCTTCCCTCAACCATCCTCATGCAATGGCTCCCTGGAGTTTCCGAAACCCAGAGCTAACTACTGCCTGGCTTCCTGCTGCCTCTTCCCCGAGAAGAAACTTGTTTCTCTTCCCATTTCAGCACTCTAGTTCCCAAGGACACAGATGGCCACCATCCCCACTGAGACTGCTAACATACTACTCCTGTGCTCACTCCGCATGACGTACCCCTGGCCCTGACACATCTTGATTTTGTCCCTCTCTTTTTTTAAAAGCAAACATTTACTGAGCACTTACTATTTGCCAGGTGCCATGCCACCAACAGGTCGCACCCTCCCTACAGCATAAACTGTATTGTTTATCCTAAAAATCTAGCCCCCTGGCAGGTTTAGTCTCCTGCCCAGGTGCTCCATCTGCTCCACCTTGCAATATAAGACCCTGACTCCATCCTGGCAGCTCCTGGGAGTGTCCCTCCCAGAGGTCTGTGGGTGTACCCAGAACTCTCTACAACCTGGCCTGATGGTCCCATGGTTATGCACATGCCAGCTGTTGGCCACAGCAAAGTAAGCAAGGACTGGGCAGTTTCCTTGAAAACTCTTCACTGGAGGATTGGCTGATCAAGGTGGAGACAGCATGGACAGAAGTAACTGAGTCACTGTTGTAGAGGGAATGCACTGGTGTTCAGAGGAGGAAGGAGGTTTCCCCTAGGCCCCTGAGGGCTTCATAAAGGAAGCACTGGATGAGGCTGCCATGTCCAGTTGTTCAGACTGTACACTGCACAAGTCTTCAGAGCAACATTCTCGCAGACTATGAAGTAAATGGCATCCCGCTCCCGCAGCACATCCCACAGTAGGAACAGTGTCAGGATGAGCGCAAAGGCAGCAAAGCGAGAAAGACGTGTGGGAAGTGGGAAGTCATCGGGCCTGGCTGGGGTACACGAGGCACACTGGCCTGCCGAGGGCAGAGGTGAAGAGGCTGTACTCATTTACTGGTTCAGGTCATGTCTACTAGTAGGTGTAACACAGTGGTTCTCAACCATCGGCAATTTTGTCCCTCAGGGGACATAGGCCATGTCTAAGGACATTTTTGGTGGTCACAACATGGGGAGGTGCTAGAGGCTTCTAGTAGTAGAAGACAGGGATGCTGCTAAACACCCCACAATGCACAGGCCCAGGGCCCCACACCACACACCCTCAGAGCAAAGATTATGTGGCCCAAGTATCTGTAGCACCAAAGTCACAGTGGCAACAGAAAGGAAGTGTGAACGACAGGGGTGGCACAGCCAAGCTGTAGAATCAGAGATCGGCATGGGGATGCAGGGATGTCATGGAACGCAGACCTTGAACCCACAGTGCTGAGAGGGCAGGTCCACTAGCAGACTCTGGAGGCGCGTGACCGGTGTGGCAGGGAATAGAGTCCAGATGCTGGGGCCCCAGAGAGGGCGCGGGACCAGGAGCCAGCTTTCGAACAAGCCCCTGGGAACTTCAGATGCCAGCTCAGTGGATCACAGCTCAAAAGTGCTGGCCTGGTGGGGGTAGTGCAGTCTCAGGTTCAAATCCCAGCCCCAAATCCCAGCCCCATCACTTACTCAAAGGCACTCAATGTGACCATGCCCCCTTGACCCTCGGTTTCTCATCTGTAAAGTGGGACAATGCCCCTCCCTTGCTGTCTCGGTGTGGATGAGGGATGGACTGGCAGAGGTCTGCACTCAGCAAATGGTGGCTACTGTGATCAATTAATCGGCCCCCACTTCACAGAAACTGAGGCTACAGAGGGGTTGTGTTCCATCAGGAGATATGCCCATTTCTCAGATGGAAATGACAGGGCCCCAGAGACAGAGCCCAAATCACATGTGACAATGAGACCAGGTATTGAAGGGACTCTCCACTTCCCAATGCTGTCCCCTGAGGTGGGAGCTCTGGCAGGCAGGGCTTGACAATGGGACTAAGCAGCCCCCATGAAGCCCAAGTCATGGGAGGGAGTTTTGTGGGGTCCCCTTCTCTTCCAGCGGTGCTCCAGCCCCGGCCCAGCCGTCTCCTGGAGCCTGAGATGTGGCCAAGGGCTGGTAGCTCCAGCCAGTCTCCCATGAGGCTCCCCGACCCCGCTCCACTCCACCCCTTCCCCAGACACTCAGACAGACACCCACCAAATGGGGGGAAAGGAAGCAAAGGTCACCCTACAGATTTTTGGGGTTTTTTCTTGCTGTTATTAATCAAATCTTTATGGGGAAAATGGTGCAGTCACCATGGGGCAGAAACCTAAAAGGAAAGCATCAGCATACCACAAATATGAAAGAACTCAAAATTGCTCCAGCGAACAGGAGTGTGGTCCTGAGCTGCCCCTCTCGCAGGGCCCAGCTGGAGAGTGCATGGTGGCAAGGACATTGTCATGTCACCCCACACTCGCAACTTCTGTCGATGGATCACCTGAAGAACTGGGCGTGCCTGACACTGGCTGCCACACACCTGGGGCACAGGGTCCTTGGAGAAGCAAGGTGGATGGGCCACCAGATGGCCGTAGTTCCTCAGAAATGGGAAGGAGGCCCTGTGCCCATCCACCCTCCTCCGGTGCAACACGCTGGTCAGGTTGGTCACCCCCAGCGGTAGGACACTTCCTTCTCCACCAGGCAGCTAGTTCTGCTAGTTCTGCTGCTTAGAACTATTTCTACACACCCACCCTGGCCCACCTCCATCCCACCTCCTCACTGCCCACCACGAGATGGCTGAGCCCCCAGGGTGCCCAGCCCCAGACACACACCAGTGAACAGGATAGGAGCGTCCCCGTAGTGACAAGCCTCTGGTCCAACTTTCTGTCCTCCACCCCCAGCTTCCTGGACACTCCACCTGCTGCCCAGCAAGCCCCGCTTCCCTCCACCCTGGCCCCTCTACCTGTCCTCCCTCAGGAGTCACTGCCCAGAGTCTCCAAGTTGATCCAAGAAGAGAAACAAAACTTCTAGCAAGTGGGTTGGGGGGGGGGGAGAAAAGTGACACTGAGACCTGGCCCAGGTGCCACAGGTCCCACCGTGTCATCCTCTAATAGCCCGCCCTTTCTGTCCGCATTCTCAGAGGACAAAGCCATGACTCAAAGACAAAACTACTTGCTCAGGGACACACAGGAGGGGCCAAGTGGCTCCGAGTACAGGCCAGAGTGGGCGCTGTCCCCCGCACCAGCCGGGTGCACAGTGCCTGCCCTGTCCTGGCCCCACCTCCCCGAGTACATTCTAAAAGACAGATGTGACCCACCCAGAAATGTGGTGAGAATCCTCTCACTTCCGGGCACCTGAGAGTGCAGAGAGACAGAAGCTACAGACTCTGCTGGGTACAGCTAGACCCCAGGATGAGAGACCCCTCGACCCCATGCCTCTGCCTCCACCTGCACCCACCGCCTGGCTCCCCCAAAGGATGTCACCTCTGCCTCCACCTGCACCCACCGCCTGGCTCCCCCGAAGGATGTCACCTCTGCCTCCACCTGCACCCACCGCCTGGCTCCCCCGAAGGATGTCACCTCTGCCTCCACCTGCACCCACCGCCTGGCTCCCCCGAAGGATGTCACCTCTGCCTCCACCTGCACCCACCACCCTTGCTCCCCCAAAGGATGTCACCTGAGGGCAGGGGTTATCTGGATCCCCAGCCCACTCGCACGGAACTGCATGGAGCGAAGGCCTCCTCTAGATGTTTTTCATCTTTCGTACATGCCCTTCCTCTCGGGGAGGAAAATGAGGGCTGCACATAACTCCACGCTCCCCATCAACAGCTCTTGAGGAGCTCAAGTGTTTCGCTAATTTCTTCCCAAATACTTGCTGATAGCTCTGGACCGCGTCATGTCTCATCGTGACTACAACCATAGCCCCTGATGGCCCTGTCAGGACAGGCGATCCAAACGAACGCCAGGTGGGCACAGCACTTGCTCAGACCCCTGCAGCCTTGAGACCAGGCCAGTGGCCAGTGGCCAGTGGCCAGAGCGCAAGTCCCTCCTGCGTGGGGACTGCTCCTGGCAGCGAGCTGTGTGTGAAGATGGGGATGGTGACAGCAGTGCTACCACACAAGTCCCCTTGATCTGCACACTTCCCGACGTGCCCAGAACAGTGTGCATAAGGGACAGGGGGCACCTTGGGTGAACCTGTGACACCCACTGTCTCCTCTGAGCTAGGGAAGAAGCAAGGAGCAGAGGGAAAGGTACCTGTGTTCCAAGTCCATGTCCTTCTTGCTTTACAGCTGAAGCAGCAGCGCCTCAACTGGGGTGCTCACGGATACATGTACCCCAGGACCTCTGCCCTGCATGTTAGCGGCGGGCAGGAGGGGTGGTTTGCTCTTTTTTAAAGACAGAATGAGTCATGAATTTGTAGAAAGTTTCTAGCATTCGTTCAGTGAGTGACACAAGGACCTTTGCCTCATTCTCTAGAGAGGAAGAGTGGGGGGGTGGCAAGAAAAGTGAATAATGGATGGGGTGGGGAGGGAGACGCAGGGAAGAGGGACGTGTGCTGAGGGAATGAACAGAGCCCTGAAGTGTCCTCACTCGGAAAGAAGGGCACAAGGGTCAAGAGAAGAAGGGTCCCCTCCCCAAAGCCCCCAACTATAATGGCTGCAGGAAGACTAGATGCCCGGTCTCCAATACTGCTCTGAAGGGGGAGTCAATATCACTTTCAGGCGAGGCTTGATGCCCTACTTAGAAATACCCACTGCTGGCTTTTGCCACCCCAGCTCCGTCGTGTGTTCTTCATAAGAAGATGCAGGAAGAAACAGATGGGGGACTTGGGGGTGCAGGTAACCTCAGCTCTCATAGCTGCTGTGTCTCCGACCTGCTGCGTGACCTGGAGTAAGAGCCTTTCCCTCTCTGGACCCTGTGCCCCCTCTGCATGGGGCTGCTCCATGAAGCCAGGCTGACTTTGCCCAGTCTTCACAGCGGTTCTCACCCCACACCTCCCGGGGCTGGGCACACGGCAGAGGCTCAGTATTTGTTGACGGATAGTGGCCCTACCCAGCAAGGCAGACGTAACTGGGAGGGCTGGGTAGAGCCGGAGTTTGTAGTTTCGGGGTGCATGCTCAGGGAGGTTGTATGTGTGATGGCCGGAGCAGGAGTGACTTATCCAGAGAGGGGACCTCTGTGCTGTCCCAAAGGCAGGAACAAAAGCAGCCTGCTGCTTCCTAAAGCACTGAGTCCTGGCATCCCAGAGCAGTGTTAATTAACGCCATGCAGGAAGGGGTAGGTCGTCACTCTGACCAGGGCTCCTGCTCTTTGCAAAGAGCTACAGGAACTGAGACAAAGGGTGGGACCTGCCTATAGCTCAATGTCCAGTCTCCCACCTGGAGGTTCCCTCTGTGCCCCTAAGCTCCCTCCCCACAGATGGCCTATCCCACCCTCACCCCCAGGACTCTCACAGGCCATGCTTACTAAGATCCCCTTGTCTGCACCCTCCTAAGTCCCCCAATACAGGAACCACCCACTGCAGAAATCTCCCCGCCTCTGGGTGAAATCAGAAAGTCTGTGGCCAGGTTCCCTCCTCTCCCCACTCTCTGAGCAGGATCTACTCTAGGGTCCCAGGCAGCCCCCTGGCCCTCCTGCCCACACTCAGGTGGTACTCACCTCTCTACCACACTAGACAGGGGTCCAGGGCCTCCTCTATTACCCTCCACTGCACTCCCGGCACCTTCTCAGCACATGGTTGGCGGGATCTCCAGCTGTCCTTATCCATACCAGACCCATTAGCCTAGGTTGACTTGAACTTAAAGTAGAAGTTCAAGGTAGAGTGAACGTCAAGTGGAAGCAGCACTCATTAAAAACATGAGAAGGACAGTTCACTTGAACCTCAGTGTCATCGCCCATAATAGTGAACCTACACACCCCTTCAGTAGTGCAAAGACTGTGCTCAGGCCTTGTGTGCTTTCTCATTTCATTCCCAGCAGCCTGGTGAGAACTGGTTTTTTCATCATTATACCATCACCCCACTTAGCCTAATGATAAAAGCCATTTTTTAGAAGAGGAAATGGAGGCTCAGGGAGGTTATGGCCCTAAATCAGTGATTTGGGGTCTTGGATGATGGAGCCCTGGCTTAAACCCAGTTCTCCAGGACTCCAAGCCTGGTTCTCCCTCGTGAGACCCCCAAAACCCTGGGGGTGGGAGGCCACGGCCACCAGCACCCCTGCTCCTCTTGTCCCAGCTACCTTCCTTGGGCGCATCGGCGTCCCAGACGCTCCACATCTGCACAAAGAAGAATGGCGTCCAGCACACGATGAAGGCCAGCACGATGATGAAGGTCATCTTGACCGTGCGGATCTTGGCCTTGGAAATGAGCTTGACGCTGCTGACGCGTGCCAGGGCTGTCCGCCCGCCTCTGCCCGCCGCGCCCTCGGGGCCCTCGGCGCCTTCCGCGGCTGCCGCCGCTGTCTTCAACCGCAAGTTCTGCCAGATCTTGAAGCTGATGAGGCCGTAGCAGGCAGCAAGCACAATGACCGGCACGATGTAAACGGAGAGCGTGATCCACGTGACGTAGGCCTTCGGTCCCCAGGGCTGGATGAAGACAGCCCAGCAGTCAAAGACGCCGTCGGCCACCTCGCGCAGCGAGAAGATGTGCACCTGCGGTGCGCTGGCCACCAGGCAGCCGAGCCACGTGGCGAGCACCGCCAGTCGGTCTGCGCGGCGACGCAGCGCACGCAGCGGCTGGCATATGGCCAGGCAGCGGTCCAGAGACATGAGCAGCAGCAGGTAGGTGGAGGCGAACATGCCCACCACCTGCAGGTACTTGACCAGGCGGCACAGCAGGTCGGGCCCGTAGAAGCGGAAGGTGATGTCCCACAGCAGTTGCGGCAGCACCTGGAACACGGCCACCACCAGGTCGGCGATGCTCAGGTGCTTCATGAAGAAGAAGAGGCGCGAGTGCTTGTGGCGCGTGGTGCGCAGCGCCAGCAGGACGCACGTGTTGCCGCTCAGTGCCAGGAAGAGGATGAGGCACAGCACGGCCACCTCCACACGAGCCAGAGCCTCGTTGCGCTGCGGCGGCCCGGCGGTCCGGTTGCCCTCGGGCCCCAGCGGCGCCGCGCTCCCATTGACCGCCTCCGTGCTCCAGTTAGCCGCCAGCGGGCCCTCCATGACCTGCGCCCCTGCTCTTCGACCTCCTTAAGGTGCGGCGGGCCGGGCCGGCTGGGCGCTCAGTGTCGCCGCGCCCGGGGAGGGGCCGCGCGTCTGGTCCCGAAGCCGCAGACCCCGCGGGCGGAGCTGCTGGGTCCGAGCCTGCAAAGAACCCCGAGGACAGTGAGAAGAGCGCCGCGTTTCTCTCCCGTGCTCCAGCGGCGCAGGAGACCCCACTCCCAGAAACTCCCATTCACCTGAGGCTCACGGCTCACCGCACACCCGCTGGCACGGATTTGCTCCGCAGCCACCCCAGAAATCTGAGAGGTGTCCGCCCCCAACGAGCGGGAATCTTCCCACCGCCAGTGAGACCGCGCCGCCCCGCTGGAGGAAACAGGGGCTCATAATCAGTCACTTCCCTCCGAAACTGGGACTCCTCACCTGTCACCCCACTCCTTGACAGTCCCCTCCCGCGAGACCCCCAACCAGCCACCTCTCCCAGCAAACCTCACTTCTTACTCCAGTTACTTCCTCCGGAGAGTCCCTAACAGCCACTAGCAAGGGGATCCTTAGACCAGCTCCAGCTCCCTCCCACCTCCTGTTTCTCAGACGCCGTCATTCCCCTGGACCCTGAGCTCAGCAGCCCCTCCTGGAAGAATTCCACCCCCAGGCCACCCAACCGCCGTTCCCAAGACCTCTCCCCCGGGCGTCCTCCGAGAGCAGCAGCTCCGAAGATTCAGGAACCCGACGTGTAACTTGGCTTCAACAGCCCAGGATGTCGCGTCTTCATCCCCACAGTCACTCTGCTGTCCCTCGGGGCGCACCGCCCCCTCCAGAAAGCAGGTGCTTGTGGCACCCGACACCACCCCTGGGTCCCCATAACCCCCACCGCAACAGCAGCCACAGCCAGCCAGTCCGCCCGTACTCAGGATCCCCGCTACCTGCCCGGTGCCTGCCTGGGGAAGTTCGCTTCTTGGGGAAGTTGCCCGGCTGCCTTGGAAAGCTCCAAAGATGCGTGCGCTCCCAGCCAGGGTGGGGTGGCTGCTGGCGGTTCCTATGATTTTAGGCTGAAATCTCCGTCTCTGAAGCCTCAGCTGGAATCCCTGGTTGGCGGCTGGATAGCGACGGAGGATGAGCGAGGCGCGCTGCTGCCGAGGCGCGCAGACGGCGTTAGGACGTGGCGCGGTCTGCAGCCTGTGGCCAGGGCTGCACCACCTGATGGGTTCGCTAGGGGGCGCTGCAGACGACAGGCGTCTAGCTGGGTTAAAGCGACCAGGCTCACTTCACAGCAGTTTAAACTCCAAGAGGGTAGGGTTGGTAAATAACCCTCCTGATTTCTTCCTTTCTTGGTTTAGGAGTTCCTGACTCTCAGGCAAATGGGAGGCATGAATAACGGTGTTTTTCTCTGAATAGATGGTGATGAAGTTACAAAAGCATTTAACTGCTATTTCCCAAACATCGGGTTAATTTCAAAGCTTTTTTGTTTTTTCCCTCAGGCACTTGGCTTAGCAGTAAATTCAAGAAAGCCCTTGCCTTGAAATACTTTTGCTTGCATGGTTCTATTTGGTCAGCTCTGGGGGCGGGCTTCATTCTTCAGGTAGTTTTAACTGACGATCACAAACAACAACAAAAAAAAATATATATATATATATATATCTTCATTTTAAAGTGATTCCACTCGTCTATTGTCAAAAGCCACTTTAACATCCTTGCCATGCTTCAAAATTTAAATCCTAAATGATGTCAAAGAAAGATAAATATTAAAGACAGTTTCTCCGGCTCCTAGCTTTTTTTCTATTCTAAAATTGCTTTTTGAAGTAATTTACTGTGTCCAAGAATTAAGGTAGAAGAAAAAAGTGGGGGTTTAGAAATGAACAGGGCTCTTTAAAATTTATTAAATGTGAATTTCCTCCTGACATTTCACTTCTCCCTTTTAATTATGTGGAGAGAATTGAGTTAGCCAAGACCAGTTTTCCTGAATCCACAACAGCAGTCCTGTGCCAACACGTCCCGGGGAAAGATCCTTGGGGTCCTGGTCCCAGATTGTCTTTGGGGGAGCCCTCAGGAGGGGCCAGGGAACCCACCCCATGTGAAACGCAAAAAGGCAGGAGTTGATTCTCTTGCCTTTGAGAGTTGTTACAGTGTTGTTAAAATAATTCAACCAAGTAAATGTTAAAGAACTATCAGCTTTATTTAATGATGCATGCATCAGGCAACATCCAATCTTAGCAGCGAGAAAGGAGCCCTGAGGAGCTGTGCAAAATGAGTCTCTTATAGGCCGACGGGGGTGGGAACAAGGGAGCGGTTCTACCCAGTTGTGGTAGCAGATTGGTTGTGGTGAGGTCACTCTCTTTTAGCGGGGGCAGGGGTCTGCCAGGCAGATCACCTAATGGATACTGATCAGGGGGTTCCTGGGAGCCTGGTCAGAGATTCCATCTCCCTGGTGTGTCCTGGTGGCTCAGGTGTAAAGTCTGCAGCTTCAAAGGTACAGTTCACATAAAGTCTGAGGATTCGGGTTCAGGACCTGCTCCAGGGGGCACAACCAAGATGAACAACCAAATAAATAAATGTTTCTTCCTCCTCTCCTTTGCTTCCTTCCTGCCTGTCTATGCACCTTTATTCCTGCCTGCACCTTTCCTTTAAAAAAAAAAAAAGAAGAAGAATCCATCTCTGAGAGATGAAACTACAATGAAGTCTCCTATTGGTGACTAGGGGCTTAGCATAAGTAACTCCAAAAGCCAGATTCCTGCTTCTCAGAACATTTCTATGAACATGGAGCTGAAGAAGGGCTCCTTGTGAGAAAATGTGCTATTTGTACAGGTGTGCCATTGTCCCCAAGAGAAAGTGATGACAGAGATATGAAGCGCCATGTTTCTAATTCCACAGATATGCTCATCGATGCAGATATGATAACACCGTCGCTGTAAAGGAACTGGCTTGAATAAATGCATTCTCCAGCTCTACATCATTGCTAAGACCTAACAAGACCTCGCTAGAGAGGAAAAGCCAGCTTCAGGAATTATAGCTTGGAATATGGGCAGGATGCTTGTATGCAGAAGAAAAGGTTTATTGAGAATCAGGATCTTTGGAATTTGTGCCTTCTTTTGGAGAAGAAGGGTTGAGAGGAGAAGGGAGGCATTTAAAAGTGGCTATGACCCTCGTAATAAGCAGAGCCTCTGGGACTCTCTTGATGCCCATTTTATGGATGAGGAAACTGTGGTTCCAAGAGAGGAAGGGGCTTTCCCAGGACCACACAGCTGGTTGAAGAAGGCCAGTGTGGGCTGGAGTGAATCGTCCACCTAGAAAGGTACAGAACTGGACACCCAGGCCTGGTAGCTGCTGTGGGCACCTGATAGGGATTTGGGGGCATTTGTACTGTGAAACCCTTAGTGATGATGCCTCTGCATTGGAGGGGTGCAGACTGGAAAGGGCACTGTTGGGAGTGGGCTAATCTGATAAGGGGGTGCCAGGTCAATGCGGCAAAGGTAGGTGATTTCCCAGCATCCCACTGCCAACCAAAGTAAAGCCAAATCGAAACTCCAGTCTTTTCTATGGAGACAGTGTTGAGAAGTTTCCAGAGGTAAGAGCTGAAATGACTCTTGGTGAAGGTGGTTGTCGGCATGGGGAGGTGGGAGGGCGATGGGCTGAGGGATGAGAGGGAGAGAGTGACAACTGGAGAGAGATCCTTGGAATGATCTGAAAGGTCAGTCTGTGTTCCTCCAGGACACAGAGAAAACAAAGCTCTCTTCTCTTGCCTGCAGCCTCTGCCGGTTTCTCCATCTCTGGGAAGACAAGAGCCGAAGGGAAATTCCAGGGATCTGCCTGTTCCAAACAGTGTCTCAAGCCCAGGGCAGCTCTGTCTTAACTCCTCCAGCCATTCCAACAGCCCACTCACTTTCCTTTTCATTAAAAACAAGCATTTCTTCCCAGAGGGGTACTTTCTTCTAGGATGCCAAGTAAATCTCAACAGAAAACACTGTTCATGAAACATTACTTTCTAAGCACCTACTGTGTGCTTGGTGGGGTGATCTTGAATAACAGCACCAAGAGGCAGGGCTGTGAGCGTGACACTGAACTTGACGGACCTGTGCTCCTGAGCTCAGGAGAAATTCCAGACAGGCGGTGGGGGCAGAACCCCTCCTGGTTAGGTTACAGTTCCACCAGGCACTCACTGCCCTGCTCTCTGGTCTCAGCATCCTCTCCTGGAACCATCTCTAAGGGACTTAAAGCTCTCACTTCTGATTCTTCACTGTCTGGGCAGCAGCTCAGGCCCTCACAGGGGCCACCAGAGGCGCATCCTCCGTCCCCAGCACACAGAGGCACTCCATCAAGACTGGTAGAAAGAGCGAGAACAGATGGTTGGGGAAGGGCCAAAGTGCTTTGCCTGAGAGTGAGTCTTCAACAACCAAAATGCCACTTTCACCTATGAGACAGTGCAAATGGACACGGCCAAGGCCTCGAGGGGATCTGACCCTCTCAAACCTGGCACCTGGGAGTGTGTTTTGGAATCACCTCCTTAGAAGGAAATTGGACAGTATGTTCCAAAAGCCTTACAAACACTGAAACCTGGGGCACCCCGGTAGAGCAGCGGTTGGGTCCACTGCCTCTGGCCAGCACAGTCCACATTCATCCCAAGGACCCAGGTTTGTATCCTATGACTGGGTTGGGGGGCGGGGGTAACCAACTCAACAGGTAAGTAAAATAAAATAAAGTGCTTCGTCCTCCTCTCTCTTCCTGCCTGCCTGCCTACTCACCTTCATTCCTGCCTGCACTTTTCCTTAAAAACAAAAACCACTAAAACCTTCGACACAGCAGGAAGCAATTGGGAAAGAGTCAGAAAGCTCTACATACGGGTGCCAATCAAACACTGCTGGTAATGGTGACAAGGACTGGTAGGACTGACTGTACAACCCTCAGAAAACTGCACGGAGGTTAAAAAGAACAGGGATGTGTATGTCTCGGTGTCTGAGGAGGAGGAGACAGTCTATAATGGTGAAGACAGACAGCCCCTGAAGGGAGGGCTACTTTTATTAACTGTCCCTTCTGCCCTTTCATGGTGCCTGTGGACCGTTTCTGTGATGCCAACAGAGAGACCGTTTTACCCAAATGCCTCACACATACCACGCACAGCGAGCACCCCCAGCTGTCCAGCCTTGGCCGTGGAGAGAGGCTTTCCCTGCATATGCCCTGGTCCTGGGGCAGGGCTGCTTGAAGACAAGGGACCCCGCCGCTTCCTGCCCCCACCCCGCTCCCCCGAGGCTGTGCAGTGTACACTCCACTCAACAGTGCTGCGACGCTGTGCCAACCATGACCTAAAGCCACACTCTGGCAACGCACCCAGACAGGTCAGGAGCAATGAACTCGCAGACGGCCAAAGGCCCTGTGCCAGTGTCCCTGGGCAGCTCCCAGGCAGAAGCTCTGTCCTGGAGGAGCAGGGCCTGAGGGCGTGAGAAACACAGATGCAGGTTCTTCTCACAGGGGAGGGGTGCAAGTGTGAAGTGAGGAAGCAGAACATTTGGTGGTGACGCCATCGAAACAGCTCAGCTGGGACCAGGACACCAGGCTGGGGCCCTGAGGAGACCCCCACTGATCCAGCACCAACACCAACCCAGCAGTCAGCCCCTCCAAGTCCCTGACCCACCCCCAGTCTGCCTGTGCTCTGTCAACTCGCTGTTGGTCCCCAACTGTGCAAAGACAGTGACAGATGTCACTGAGAGACTGTGAGACCAATGCCGGAAGAAGCCACATAGCCTTTGTCCTTCACCTCCAAAGACCTAGCACAAGGCCCTGCCACAACCTGTTGGCTCAGGGGACCACAAAGTGCCCTGGAGAAACGGACTCCACCTCTTTTGGGATGGGGTGCTGGGGCACACAAGACCCACCGCACTGGAAAACACATTTTCCAGTTTTGAAAAATGCACACTCACACCATCCTTGAGACCTTCAGGAAGATTCAGTGAAGCTAGGGCGGAACAGGACGCATGCCTGGCGGTATCCCATCCACCACAGGGGCGCTCGGGGGCTTTACTCTCTGAGCCAAAAAACTCAGGTTCGATAGATCTGAGAGACCCAGGGACCGCTGACAAGAAACCACGAACACCACGTGGCAAGTGTTCGCCCACTAATCCCCCACCCTTGCACCCCCAACATCATTGTCCAACATCCCAGATTAGGAGCCAGGACATGTGTCCTCAAGAAATCACATTCCTAAAGGAGACACAGGACTCGGCAAGCAGGCAGAAAAAGAACAGAAACTCGGGGGAGCAGCCGGGCCGGAAGGAAAGGCTGGTGTCCCAGGCCTGCAAACCCGGCCTGATCAGCGTGCTTCCCCTGGGCCCTGCATCGCTGGGGCCTGTCCTCCTGGACAATACCCCACACGTGAAGATCACACCACTAAAAAGGTGGTCATAAAGACCACTGCTCCCAGAGCATATTGTGAGCTTGTGGAGCATTTCTTTCTAATGGTGGAAAATCAGGCAAGTGACAAAGAAGACAAGTGAGTCCCTGCCTGCATCCCTCTGAGCCTGGCGGGGCCACCAGGAACCGAGGCTGCCCTTCTCGCCCAGGTTTTCTTCCGTTTGCCCTCCCTGGAGCGTTTGCGGCTCCTGGGGATCCTGTCTGGCCTGGAGTCTCCATCAGCTGCCCAGGGTTCTAGAAAGGGACTGGCCAGCCTTGCATCAGAATGAGGCTGCAGGCTGCGAGCCTGGATGCAGCACCTGGCTCCCTGAGCCGGCACATTCGGTCTGTAGGGAGTCGCCTGTCCTTTACAAAGGCCACGGGACAGCCTCCACATTTGTCCTGCTCTGTTCCTTCTCCAGTACATTCCGGTCTATCCACTCATTAGAGCTTCTGAAACCAGCCCTGAGGCCCAGGGCGGCACTGCATCATCCTCATTCTTCAGAAGAGGAAACAGACTCAGAGCAACTGCCCTCAGGGCAGCATGGCAGTCATTATTGAGCGCTTTCTGTGTGCAGAGATTCACACAAACATCTTAATTAAATTCTGGGGAGGCGATTCCATTATTATCCTCATGCAACAGATAAGAAGTCAAAGAATGGGGAAAGCTAATGAACACACCCCGGATTACACAGCTAGAAAAACCCAGAGCCTGAACTGACAGAGCCCACAAAGGGACCCAGAGGGTGCCCGACGCCCCCACCCCCCGGGACGGCATCCTACTCCCAGACAGAGCAGTGGCAGCCTCCTGCTGAGGTTCTGGCATTTCTGGACTGAACCCACAGCCACACCTCGTCCGGCTGCTCTCTCGGCCGCCACACTGACCCTCAGGTCTCTGAGCCCACAGCTCACAGGGACGTCGCCCCAAACGTGACCTCCGTATCCGCGTTTCCCAGAAAAGACGGCTGCCGCCACCACAGGTTCTGTTCCATAAAACTCCAGGTGCACCAAGGTGCTGAACAAAATACAGCCCCAGCTCTGAGAAGTGAAAGGCCTCTCGGGGACTTGCAGGTATGGAAACTCCCAGAACACACCCGTGCGATGGGCACTCACGGCACGACTCGGCTCCCACCAGGCACCAGCATGACTTCAGGTCCTGGAGAGTCAGCTGCACTCAAGGAGCTTATTTCCTGTGGGAGGGACTGGTCATGGACAAATACCCACTGGGAACATGAGGGCACAAGAGGTGATGAGAACTTGCAGGAAAACAATCAAGGTAAGGGGATAGAGGGAAAGGTGGCTGCTACTTTGGATGAAGGGGTCAGGAAGGCCTCCCTGAGGAGGGAATACTGGGTCAGGGCTTGAATGAACAAGGAGTGAGCTCTGGGAAGATCCTGGAAAGGCACGATCTAGGAGGAGATCACTGCAGGTGCAAAGGCCGGAGGCACAGAGCCTGAAGACTGTGCAGCCAGAGCAGTCAGCTCCAGGGTGAAGGGTAAGAAATGAGGCCTGGTCAGGGCCTCACCAGCCAGCGAACAAGGGTGCATTTCATTCTATTATAATAAGAAGCCACTGGAAGGCTTGAGCAAGACCATGGGCAATGTGGTCTGACATGTTTTTGTTTTGCTTTAACAAAAATTCATATTTTCCCTATACGCATCATATGAACACTGTCACACAATGTCTGTCTTTCTCCTTCTGCCTCACCTCACTAAGCATAATTCTCTCCAAGTCCATCCACATCCATGTTGCTGCAAATGGCAGGCTCTCTCCCTTTCTGATGGCTATGTAATATTCCAGTGTGTGTGTGCACCACATCTTCTTTATCCACTCATCTGCTGATGGGCATTTAAGTGGTTTCCAGCTCCTGGCTATTGTAAATAATGTTCATGTTAAAACACAATGTTCTTTCAATAAAATCAATTAAAAAATTGTACTTTCTCTAAAGTTCTGGGTATTATACATCCAAGATTAAGGTGAGGCAGGGTTTTTTCTTTCAGTTTGAGAGGTAATGGACAGATAGCACTGTGTACATTTAAAGTATACAGCAGAATGGCTTGACTTAGAATAGTGAAAAATGACTATCACATTTGTGTCTCACAGACATACAAAAAGATAAAAGGCTTTATTCTTTGTGATGAGAACTTGCAGGATTTACTCTCTCATCAATGATCAAATATGCACAGCAGTGTTAACGGTAGTCATCATGGTGTAATTATATCCCCAGGACTTTTTTTTTTATCTTTACTGAATGAAGATCTTCATTGAGTTGACAGAGCTAGAAATTAGAAGCAGATGGGAGTAACGGAAAAAAGTATCACAATAAAATACTTCATGATTTCAGATACTAACATGACTTACAAAGTAACTGCATATTTTCTGTGAGGATTTATTTGTCTAGTAGCTGAAAATTGGTACCATTTGACCATCTTCCTCCAATTCTCCCTCCCTGCAAGCCCACCTCGGGAAACCATACATTGGACCCCTTTTTTCTATGAGTGTGGTTGTTCGTTTAGACACTACATAGGAGTGAGATCATACAGTATCTGTCTTTCTCCTTCTGACTTATCACCCTCAGCACAATGCTCTCAAGGTCCATCCATGCTGTGGCAAATGCAAGGATGTCCTTTTTATGGCTAAGTAATATTCTACTTGTACACATAGCTCATGTTCTTTATTCATTCATCTGTTAATGGACCGAACAGATATTTTATTTTCTGTTCTATAGCCCTGGGCCCAGGTCTCAAATCTGGCTCCACAGGCTTTACACAGCCCGCACCTGAACCCACTCCCAAGAGCACCCCTTCCAAGCTGAACCCCTGATGCAGAGTCATCAGACTGAGGGCCTCTCTCAGTCCAAGACCCCGCCAGTATCCACGGCCTCTACCAAAGTCTGTGTGTCTGGTTCTGCACCTTAGCTATTTTCGCCACAGGAGCCACAGGTGCACGCCAACAGACATCTTCAAAGACCACCGTGCTCAGGGACAAATGACCACAAGTGACTAGACTGTTCGCTTCTGTTGCACATCAAACCTCAATGGCAGCAAGAATGCAGCTGCTCTCAGACTCTTCAGTCATGGTCACCTTCTACTCTTAAAAACATACCAAGGACCCCGAAGAGTTTTTGTTTATGTAGATTATTTTTATGGATGCTATATTAAAATGTCAACTGTGATAAATTTTACAAATATGTATCAACACCTTTTAAAATAACAATAAACCAATTATATATTAATATGTTATTTTTATTAACATAACCTCTTTATTAAAGAGGCAGGAAGGGGAGGGAGGGAAGGAGGGCAGGAGGAAGAAGGAAGGAAGGAAGGAAGGAGGGAGGGATGGAGGAAGAAGGAAATATGGAGGGAGGGAGGGAAGAAGGAAGGAAGGATGGAGGGAGAAAGGAAGGAAGGGAGGGAGGGAGAGAGGGAGAAGGAAGTAGGGAAGAAGGAAAGAAGGAAGGAAGGAAGGAGGGAGGGAAGGAGGGAGGAAGGAAGGAAGGAAGGAAGGGAGGAAGGAGAGAGGGAAGAAGGCAGGAAGGAGGGAGGGAGGGAGGAAGGAAGGAAGGGAGGAAGAAGGGAGGGAAGAAGGCAGGAAGGAGGGAGGGAGGGAAGGAAGGAAGGAAGGAAGGAAGGGAGGAAGGAGGGAGGGAGGGAGGAAGGAAATATTTGTGCTCAGCAGGGCACCACCATCAGGGTAACAACTCACCATGGGGCTTTAATTAGCTCTTCACTGGTTTGCAGCTCAGGATGGATGCCCCCTGCCCAGCCACCAGCCTTTAGCTCTCTTCCTGTACACACTGCCTCCTGTCACTCTGCACCACACCTCACCAGTACTAAGCACTCAGGTACAAGTTCCTCCTCCTCCTCCTCCTGCAGCAACCAAGACCTCCTGCCTTGGAAATGGAGCTGCTGCCGGTTCAATATTTGTGTCACTCTCAGTGGGCAAGACTCACGGCAGACGCTGCTTGTCCTGAGAAAGGGGCTCTGTGATCAGGTCTGCAGGCACTGACTGCGAACCAGGTGAGTTCCCAGGGCGGGCATGCAGTCTCTGCATAAGGCTGCCCAAGAGTGAACCCCGGGGTGCTGGGCACAGACTTCCAGAGAACCCACTCTGGGCTGGGAACCTCAAGAAGCCTGAGCCCAGGAAAGACTCGGCTCTGCGACACACTGTCTACATGGGGGCATTCCCCCATGGGACAGGGCCACCTACCATGGAGACACTGGGGTACTGTGCTCTCCCTGGAGTGCCTCCTGAGTCACAACGCCTTCCTCCAGGGCTGTTGCCCGGCCTGTTGAGAGCAGGACCCAGAGACTTCTCTGAGTCTCTTCCCAGGCCGTCTCGGGGCTAGTCTGGGGCCCAGCTGGCTCTCTGGTCCTAATGCATGTGGTGGGCCCCATGGCTAGAGACAGAGAGGCATGACAAGTGACCTCAGCCAAAGCCATGGTGCCCCACGCAGCAGGCAAAGGAGGGCCCACTGCCTGCACCCACCCTCATTGGCCTTTCTGCCTCCAGAAAGGACTTGGGTGCTGCTGCACGAGACCAGGGCCAGACAGCCGGCTGCATGGGCACCTCGAGGGTGCGGTGGGCTCTGACTCACGGGCACCATGACTCAAAGACTCAGAGACATGAGCTAAACACAAAAGTGACAGCAGGCCCTCAGGGACAGCTCTCCCAGGCCACCATCATGCTCAGGACACCTCAGTGCAATGCCTGGGGTGGGTACAACCCTTCTCCCTGTCACACATGGACATGGGCACGGAAGGAGTGGGAACTGAATTCTGAGAAGCAGCCTTCACTGCTAAAGGCGGGACCACAACCCACTTGAAAAGCAAGAGGCCCCAGGCCACCCCAGACACACACCAGCACACACGCGGAGGGACACTGAGCAAAGGGGCGGGTGCCACGTGCTCACTGGAACCTCCACAAAGCACGAGTGTCCGTGCACTGGCAGACTCTCACGGTGCCAGGGTCAGCCTCACCTGGGAGCGGGCTCTCAACATGGAGTCTCCATCCAGCAACAGAATTCCCGAACTCCAAGCTGGTCTGCATTTCAGCAGGATCCTGGGTTCTCTGTGTGACAAACACTGACCTGGACCCAGACAGGCAGCACAGAGTGGTCAGCAGCCAGCTAAGCAGCGTGCCCTCATGGTTTAGCAGCAGTGCCATCCCTCCCCACCCGCACCCCACTGGAAGGACACTGCCACAGCAGGAGACACAGACTGGGAAGGCTGCTGGAAGAGCAGACACAGCACCTGAGGCAGAACCACCCTGCACAGCGACCAGGAGAGACCCCGCCTCCTCCGTGTCTGTTCCTCCTGCAGGGGAAACAGTCCTCCCATGCCCCAATTCCTGGGGACCAGTACCACGATAGGGGACCCTCCCTGATGCTAATGGTGGGCCCTCCTCCTCCTGGGAGGATGCCAGTGGGACCTGCTCCCAGAACGAGATCACTCATAGAGGGCACATGCCCATGATGCCGCGCCCAGTGATGAAACCTCTCGCCTGTCCATGATGGAACCTGCTCGGCCAGGAAGGACCCACCGGACAGACAAGGAGCAAGGGGAGCCCCTTTCCACCAGGTTTCCAGTACTTGCTCTTCGTCCTCAGGAGATCACGGTGCTATGACCCTGGGTGTTTTCTAACAGCATGACAGGGAAGATTTGCTCCCCCTTCCCATCAAAGAAAGAGTATTTGCTTTGCAGGGAAGTAAGTGGGGCAATAAAAGTGATTTTCATTTGTACTGTGGAATGTGAACATCAAATTGTCAAGTTATTTAGTTTTTAAAAAAGCGCTGACCTATTATATGCAATCATTTGCCCATTATTAAATATTAAAACTGTTTCCTGAACATTCATCAGCACTCACTAATGGGAACTACCTCAGTGTCTCAAGCCCCGAGGATGTGGCTGTGAGCAAGAGACAAAATTCTGCTCTCACAGAACTTAGGTTCCACTGGTGGAAACAGACTATAAGCAGTTTCTATGTGCGATATTGTTCCAGGCTGTGGGAAATGATAGAAGAAAGTGTTCAGGGTAATGTTTCAGAGGGACAAGGGTGGCAAAGAAAGCCACTCTGGAGATGACATCTGAGTTGGGTCCTAACAACTAGAAACCATCTGGTCACTCCAAGAGTTGCAGGAAAGGCTGAGGGAACCGCCTGTGCAAAGGCCCCAAGGCAGGCTGCTCATGATAGGCCTGGGGAACAGAGGGGACGACCACAGTGCCTGTGGGAGTGGCTGGTGACTGGCGGGAGGTGGAGGGAGTGGCAGGAATGGACAGACTAGAGATGACTTCAGAGCTGACAGCACAGCTTACTGATGGACTCAACGTGGTAAGAGGGCCAGGGAGAATCAGTATTTCCAAGCTTCTGGCTTGAGCAACCATACAGATGGCATGTCTTCAGCCCCTTACTCAGATGGGAAAGAGCAGGTTTGGCCCAAGGTGGGGAAAGGAGAACAGAGCACTGCGTTTGACATGTCCCTGTAAGAGGCCTGCTTAGCCAGGAGGAGAGCTCATGAGCCAGAGGGGTGTATGGCTGAAACTCAGGGGAAGGATGGCCTGAGAGGAGAGGACATCAGATCAGGTGGAGCAGGCAAAGGGACAGGGAGCAGTGGGCGGGGAAAAACCTGGAGTGGGTGCCAGCCTGGGGGCGGGGAGACTCATCAGGGCTGTTGCCAAGATGGGATCCTCACGCGTGTGCGAACATCTTGGGATGCACCAGCCAAGAGGGCCTTGCAGGGGTAAAGACCTTGAGAAAGAGGTGCGAAGGCCCAGAGCGGGGAGGGTGTCCTCTGAGATAAGAGAACATGCATCAACAGGGCAGGGAGACTGGAGGAGAGGACTTCCTCTGCCTGGTGGTCTATTTCCTCAGTGAGACACCCGGTGAGATCACGCCATCCAGTGCCAGGTGGAGGGCTTGTGTTTGGAGGTCTAGGCATAGAGCAGCATGTGGAAGGTGGCCTGGAAAGGCTGTGTGAGAGCAAAACTGAATTCAGCTGCTTACGAATTTCCCCTTCTTTCATGCCCTGGAATCCATTCTCTGAGCGGGATCGAGGGCCTGGGTCCTCCAAATCCATCTGTCCTTCAGAAGCATGTGAACGAGATGACACAGGGAGGAGGTACATGCCCAAGGGACATCATCTGCCAAAGGCTGCTGGGGACAAGAGAGCAGACGCACATGAGGTAGGATGGGCGCTGTCTCGCAGCCACTGTGCATCCTGTACCCTGTACTCACCTCCGAGTCACCCAGCCACAAAGTATCTCACCCCAGGGGTGGCAGGCACTCCACAGGTCCTGCCCAATCTGCCCCCCTGCCCCACCCTGCCTCCCTGTGGGGCCAGCAGCTGGGGCATTCTCCGAACTCTGTCTTTCCCTCAGTTCACGCCAAGTGAGTGGGCAACTTAGGGTCACAGTTAAGATGTCAGCTTTCACAGTCAAAGCCTTCCGGTCAAGTTCTGGACTTGCCTGTGGCCCTGAGCATGTGGCCTAGCCTCTCTGTCTTTAATTCATCTTTAAAACGGCAACAGAAGTTATAGCTTATCGGATTTTTAGGATGAATTAAAATGATGCATGGGAAAGTCCTCCCCGTAGCATGTGACCCTGAGGAGAAATCCTGAAACAGCAGCTGCCTCTAATATGAACTGTAGAGAAAAATCAACCGCACTGAGATGTTTACTCAGGACATAATAGTTGAGAGCTAAGAACCCATAGGGAAATAATATCAAATATGTCCCTATTTTTCTATCCACATAGAAGGAGGCTGAACATGTACTGCTCATTGTGGTCACTGGATAAAACCATCAGTGCATGTGGTCAGTACTGGTTCAGAATCACCTTGGGGGCTGTTAAAAAGAAAAGACACTACAGGCTCCAGCTCACTGCAGACCCCATGAATCAGACGCCCTGAGGGCTGGGGCTGGGCAGCTGAAGAAAACACAGGTGTGTGTACACACCTCTGGGCACACATACACACGCAAAGGGGCTCCAGGAATGTCTGTGCCCAGACGGGGGTGCAGAATATTTTAGCAGCAAAACAAAGACACTAATGCATTCATAACACTACAATCAATTCATAAATTCTCATATACTGTAAAGGGAGAAGATGCAGAAATTACCAAATACAAGAAGTGCAGATTTCCTGACACTTCCTTCACAAAGATGCAATTAAAAAGCAAATCCAGATGGTGAAAAGGACTCAGCCTCGAATAATAAAAGAACTGCCAACTTAAAACTGGTAGAACACAGGTTAAAGAGGAAATGGCAAAGGTCAGTTTGTAACAGGATTAGTACCATATGAGACAGTCACCTGAAAAGCTACTTCAAACCCCATCTTAATAGGCTTAAAAATATAAATGTCCTTTGCTGCAGAAATCCTATTCCTGCATATTTGTGGTTAGACAATCAATCAAACAAGGAAAAGACTGAGGGAAATATCTATCACCGCATTATTTAGAGTTGCATACAATTAGAAACCATTGAAAATCTAAAAATAGGGAAGTAGGTATGTAAATCATGGTATACTAATTTGATCTAATATTATGCAGCCATAAAAACTACTGTGAAGCATATATAATAACATCCTAGAAAAGGAAAAGTTTATGAGATGCTGCATTACAGAAATTAGACTTCAAAAGGAGATTTGCGCTGAACACAACGATCCATAACTTAAGTGCAGGGCAAGAATCGCAAAGGACACAGTAAACTAGAAAAGGCTGATTTGTGGGGGAGCCAGAATCTGAACACATTTTCCCTTTCACATTTATCTCAGTGCTGTCCTTACTCCTGCGCAGCAAATAATCCTGAAGGCAAGAAGCCACGTCTCTTCTTACTCAACTTCAGTAAACTTGGTTGGACTCACACTCTGGTCCAGGGAAATCTCCACCAATAACTCTGTGTTCACCTCTCTTCTATGATGACAAGTCTCTGTGGACCCCAGGTCAGGGTCATCCTGGGACTCCAGGCAGCGGCTCTCTCCCTCCCTGAATAAAAATACATGGTTATAACTCTTCATCCCTCTGGAGTCTCCTCCTAATGTTGGTGCTGGATAACCAGGCTGTCAGACTCCCCCAGACTCCCTTGCTGGGGTGCCCAGACTGGGGGACCAAGCAGTAATGATCCTCACACAGAAGACAGTTTACAGAGGCCCCAAGATAAGTCCCCAAATAACTGGGATAACAAGGCAGAGTATGACAAAGGCCATCTCAGAAGGACTAAAGAAACAGTAGGAGCAGATTGATTCATCAGTATTAGCTAGTGAAGTAACAATAGGGTTCACAGAGAGAGAAACCATACAAAGGGATCTGGAAAGGCTGAGGGTGAGTTAAGAGGAGGAATGCGGACAAGCAAAGATGGTGGAGAAAGGGAAGAAGAAAAGGAAGTGGAGGGAAAATAGAGGAGGAGGAGGAATGGAGCCTGAGCAGGCATTTCTGGGTGAACTGGCATCTTGAAGGAACCAGGAGCAGGCAGGGAAATGAGCCCCTGCTTGTAAAAATAAATACATATAAATAAAATACTCATTAGATGATTCATTCTGCTGTTTATTTTGCACAATGATTATTCATCTTTTGAATAAGGGTATTATCCACAACTTTTGCACAGTTTGGTACTCATTTCTAAACATGAAATCATTCCATCACACATTTTTGCTACGACAATCTGCCTCTCAGGTGCAACCTCCACTCTTTGATGCTCCTGTTTTTGCTTATGTCAATCCCTCCTACAAGTACTGCCTTTTCCCCCACTGCTACTTGGAAAATGACAAATAACCTATTAAAACAGGTTAAAATACATATCAAAAAAAAAAAAAGGAAAGAAGTGTGACACCATTGGTATAAACTGAGAGCCCAGAAATAAAATCAGCCTATTTGGACAGGTAATCTATGATAAATGAACCCAGCGCATACAATGGAGAAAGGAAAGTCTATTCAACAAATGATGCTGGAAACTGGGCAGCCACGTGCAAAAAAAAAAAAGAAGCCAGACTACTCATTAGTACCATAAACAAAAGTCAACTCAAAATGGATCAAAGACCTGGACTTAAGACCGCCAAACCATAAAATACATAGAAGATGTAGGAAAAACGCTTCATGACATCGGCCTCAGAGATCTCTTTGGGGACGTGACACACACAGCAAAAGAAACTAAAGTAAAACCAAACAAGTTGGAACTATGTTAAAAATAAAACGTTTCTATACAGCGAAGGAAACAACCACTAAAACAATAAGGCAACCCACTGAGTGACAAGATATTCACAAAACATATGTCAGACAAGAGTTTCATCTCCCAAATCCAGAGAGTTCACACACCTCAACAACAAAAAAGAAAATGACCCACAAAAAAGTGGTCAGAGGCACTGAATAAAATACCTCTCTAGAGAAGACACACAGATGGCCTACAGACACATGAAAAAATGTTCTCCATCACTTCTCAGATAAATGCAAATAAAAACCACAATGAGATACCACCTCACACCAATGAGAATGGCCTAAATCAAAAAGACTAGAACCAACAAATATTGGAAAGGGTGTGGAAAAAAAGGAACCCTTCTAACATTCTTGGTGAGAATGTAAATTAGTGCAACCCCTTTGGAAAACAGTAAGGAGATACCACACACAAAAAAATAAAGGTAGATCTACTATTCAACCAGCAATCCCACTTTTAGGTATTTAGCCAGAGGAAACAAAATCTCTAATCAGGAAATATGTCTGCATCCCTATGTTCATAGCAGCACAATTGAAAATAGGCAAGACGTGGAGACAACTAAATGCTTGTCAACAGACGACTGGGTAAGGAAGCTGGTACATATACTCAGTAGAATTCTATGCAGATGTTAAGATGAAATTGTGCTCTTTGCAAAAAACCTGGATGGAGCTAGAGGTGATTATGCTAAGCAAAATAAGTCAGAAAGAGAAAGAGAAGTATGGGAAGTATACTCATACGTGGAATAAAAAGAAACAAATGAACAGAAAAATCTCAACAAAATTCACAGGAAAAGACTGTGGTTACCAGAGAGGGTTGGGGAGAAGAGGGAAGGAAGGAAGCAGGTGGTGGTAAAAGGTGCTCTAACTCTGGTGGTGGGTGTGATGGGAAATGTACACAGACTGAGGTGAGAATTCACCATCCTAATGCATTCAGAAATGCAAAAAAGGAAATAACAGAGGGGAAAAAAGAAAGAGGTATGGTCGGTACATAATCACAACAAGCAAACATTTTGTCTCTCTCACTTTTAACTGCAAATTTTTGTTGAAAAAATTAATACCTTTTTCTTACGTATTTTCCCACAGCCTGGATTTTGCTGACTGGGGCAGTTCTTCTGTTCTGAATTTCCTGTAAGTCATCAGTTGAATCTAGCACAAAGGTCAGTAAACCCTGACTCAGGGGTCGTAGGAAGCCTTTGTTTTTATAAATAAAGTTTTATTGGCTCAGGGCCAAACAGCCCTGGCTCACAAATGGCCTAGGGCTGCTCTTTTGGTAGCAAAGTTGCATAGTTATGACAGGACCAACCACCATGCCCAAAATATTACTCTCTGGCCCTTCACAGAAAAGGTGTGGTGGCTTCTAATTTGGAAGCCTTCTAGGGTTCACTCTTTCGTCCTTTTTTACATGGTCCCAGTGGGGTTTGGGAACTTCCGTCAGAAGCACATCGTGACCAGCTGTGGTTTTTTTTTTTGCAGTGTCAGCCGCTACCACTGCTCACAGACCATGAAGTCACCAGGGCTGCCAATGGGTCATGCTCTCATTCCATGGTAAGAGAAATGTTCCCCGACCTGCTCCCTAGTGGCCCAGAGCTGGAGTTCCTATGGAAAAGACAGACGAAATTGGCTCTCAGCATTTCCCCATGGCCCCAGAGGCCAAGAAGCTCATGTGTATAAAAATGTAAGTTCATTTCTCAAAAATGAAATGCCACCATTTCCCTGAAGACAGCATGGGGACGCATTCCAATTCAGGGCCTCCAGGTCATTTCTGATCTGAACTCAGTTCCTTTCCTCTCCTTCTACCTGAGAGCTGAGACAAGTTCCTAGTTCCCAAGTTCAAGCCCAGTAGGGGACTGTGTCCTGGGCTCTTTGTTCCTGCTTGGAGATGTTCATCCCCAGAGTCTTGGAAACTGGACTCCACTGTCCAGGCATGACCCTGTCTTTCTTGTCCAAAGTCCAAGTTCCTTGGATCCACAGCCTGCCTGGCCTCCCTTGACCCCCATGTCTGCTGCCCACATACCATATTGAGGTATGGAGGGTTCTGTGAACTGGGCTCTGGAAGGTTCTAGGAACTGGGCTCTCATCTGTCAACAAAACCCCACATCCACCTCTCTCCCTCCCTCCCACTTTCCATCAGGTACCTGCTGGACAATGAAGCTTCTCTATAAGCCTATCAAGCTCCCAGGTCATACTGGGGAGGCCACATAGGGGGGCTTTATGCTTTGGTATATCCCAAATCTATCTGGAAGTAGGTGGTAGAGGTCTCAGACTATTTGTCATTCGCCGTCCTGGGGGTTGGCTTGTAAAAGGGGTGCAGGGAACATAAAAGGATGTAAACGATGACCACATCCCTTGGGGACTTCCTTCCCAGTCAGCAGACCACTTAGAAGACTAGACTCATAGTATACACTGTCCTCTGAGTTCTTCCACTTTGTGGTACTTAAAAACCTAGCTTTTAGAATGAAAAACAAACTAAATTTAAGTTCCTTTTTCAAAAACCATATTCTTACCATTGAAAAATGTGGCTTTTGGTGCACCCTGGTGGCTCAGATGGCTAAGGTGCAGACCCGGGGCTGGGGTGAAGGGGAATCATGGCTTTCGAAACCCTGATGTGTAAGGATTTGACTCTGTTGCACAGATGAGTGCACAGGAAGGTCTTATAGCTGCCTGGAAGGTAGTGGAAAGAACAGGTATGAAAATGGAATAAATTTAAGGTTAGCATATCATCCTAGTATAGTTTTCTCCACCATATGAAGCCAGCACCAGAAGAGGCCACAAGATGATACACTGAGGTCACCTTGCAGTTCCCACCTCCACCACCAATGCTGAGATGGACACACTGAACCCAGGGAGGCTGAGGTCAGGTCCACCTTCCATCTGCCCCGCACTTCGTGATGCTGGCACAGATTCTCCCCGGACCACGCCCCGGGTCTCCCGGAATTCCCATTTCTGTTGAACCCTGTATCCCATGCTCCTCTTTGAAGTGTTGTCTGTCTGAGACAATAACCTATCACCTATGGATGCCCCATGTGACAGACTTTTTCTTGGGAGAGTCAAGAAAGCTTGGTTGGGGGAAAAAAATCTTTGAGGTGAAGGCCGGGATGACAAACGTATTTAATCCCATGGACCAAATCTAACTGATCACCTCATCTGTTGCATTGAAAAGGATGGGAGGAGCTCATCCAGTCTCAGCAGGAAAGAATGAGGGAGACTGGTTAGCAATGTCTGCCTGTGTGCCAGGCTTGGGAGTAGAGAACGGGGTCAGGACACAGCCTGATCCGCTGTGTTGAGATAAAATGGGTGGTGTGTACAGGGGAGTTGGAGAAGGGCCCATGAAAGAGCCTTAGCAGATATTGAAAAGTAAGGTCCAATTTAAGATTAAAAACATTCATTTAAATGCCAGAGTCATCAAACATCCAGCAGAAATACAGAAAATCTTCAGTCCTGAGGTAGCCAAGATTTATTGGACAAGATGCAAGAAGCACTTGCCACAAAAGAAAAATAGTGTTGAATTGGATGCCATCAAATTTAAATTTTCCAGCTTTTAAAAAGATATCATTAAGAAAATGGATCGACAAGTCACTGACTGGGAAAAAAGTGTTTACAATACAACAGCTGACAAAAGACTTGTATCTATAATACAGAAAAGAAGAAACCAACAATCAAAAAGATAAACAGGTGGTGGCGGAGCCCACAGGACAGTGGTGAAGAACACGTGGTGATGTATGTGGTGGAGGGCAGGGTGTGCTGACGTATATCTGAGGAATGGGGCACCTATACATATGAGTTTATTTTAATGTGTAGACTAAGTTATTACAATAAGATGAAATTTCTTTAATTAAAAAATAAAAAAATGAGCAACCCAATTTTTTAAATGAACAAATGATTTGAATTTCACTTCGTCAATAAAGGAATGGACACTACGGATATCTAAAGACACTATTAAGGGTGCACCCTGGTAGAGTAGCAGTTTGAGCTGCCACCTCTGGCCAGGGCAGTCCACATACACTCCAAGGACCCAGGTTCAAGACCTGGGGCTGGGGGAACAACCAAGATGAACAACTAAATTATTTGTAAAATAAATAAGTGCTTCTTCCTCCCCTCTCTTCCTGCCTGCCTGCTTATTTGTCTTTATTGCTACCTTTAAAAAAAAAAAAAACACCGAACATCATTACATATCAATGAAAGCAAAAATAAAGTAACAAGGAACACCACTTTATTCTCAGTGGAATGCTAAAATCAAAACAATAGATATTAGATATTAGCTAAGATGTGAATGGAATATTTACACAGGGCTTGGGGAGGCTAAATGGGACAATTACTTAGACTTTTTAATTAGCAACACTAGTTGCTAATGAAGTTAGACATACAGCTACCCTGTTTTACAGACAAATAAGAACAAAGAGACTCATACAGGAATTTTCACAGCAACCTAATTCACAAAACAAAACAACTGGAGGCATCTCAAGTGTCTATCCAGTGGAGAATGGACAAAATTGTGGTTTATCAGACAATGAGTTACGTCAACAATAAAAGAGAATCTACATAATCACAAAAACCCAAGGAAGGAAGACCCATGTGTCTGTGGGCCAATGAACGGATAACCAAAATGTGGTCTCCACGTGAGGAAATACTAGTCAGTCATAAAAGGGAAAGAAACTCTGACCTAGAATACAGCACATTGAATCGTGAAGACACTATGTTCAGTCAAGTAAGTCAGTCACAAAAGGACCAATAGTATATAGTTCTGATTATATGAGGCCCTCAGTAAAGTCAAATTCATAGAGACAGGAGGTAGAAGAGAGGTGAGGCAGGGAGGGAGGGAGGAATCAGCATCTAATGGTAGAGTTTCAGTCTGGGAAGGTGAAAAAGTTCTGCAGATGGATAGTGGTGATGGTGTCACAAAGCTGTAAAGTAAATTTAAGGCCACTGAGTTGTACAATAATTAAAAATGGTTTTAAAATGGTGACTTTTTTTTTGTTATGAAGATTTAGCCACAATTTTTAAATGCAAAAACAATGCAAATTCATGTAGATAAAAACTTTGGAATATTGAAGAAAGGAAGAAAATCAATGACCCATAATGTCTCATTGTCTAAAGTCTACCCAGAACACTCTCTGGGTTTCAGTTAAATCATTTCCAGTGTTGGTGCTGCGCACACGGGTGTGTATGTGTGCACGCACACATGCGTGTTCAAGCAGCTGGAATCAAATTCTGTGTATTTGGAACCTTTGTTGTTTCAGTGCTACCTCCTGTATGTGAGAAATGAAGCTAATGAAACTAATCGGAGTAAGACAGATTGACATGACAATGTAGATGAAAGTACTGTCGAGTGAGTGAAAGCCAACATCGACCACACACACCGTAGGGCTCCACTTTCAGGCATCCAGGAACAAGTCACGCTGCGTGTAGAGTTAGGTCTCCCTGGGGCGCTGCACTGGTCCACACTTGGAGAAGAGGGTGTGTTCAGTTCACACATTCATCATGGGTGCAGATGTGGGAAATGGCACGGATCTGGGCACTTCGGAATGACGTACATCCCTGGGGGTAAGCTACATCTCAGCTGTAAGGCAGTGAGTGGGCAGTGGGCCTGACCTGCCCCTTGCACTCCGGCTCACCCTAAGTCCAGGGAGGACCCGGGCCCAGGACAGTGAGGGCAGGCAGGGGGGACCCCGTTCCTGTTCACGGCCCCTGTGCACGGGAGAGAGAACTAAGATCTCCCAATTTGATTCCTTAATTTCCACATCTGAGAAACTGACATCTTATTTTTCTAAGCACAACAGCAAATAAGCTATATTTTAAGGAATCATGCATCAACTGGTTGTATGCAGAACCCATTTTCCCCAGAAGGTCAAGTCTTGAATGGCCATTAGATGCCCACAAAAGCCAGGAGTCAGGAGACTGTAATGGCAGTAGAACATGTGTGCAAAGTGATGCTCTTAGTGCAGACACGACATCCAGGAGAAACAATCTTTGGAAGACTTATACATCATGAAAGGAGGATGAGGAGAAAGATTTTTTGCAAAGCTTTTAAGGGGAGGGGTGGCATCAGGGAACTTTCAGGAATGATCTGACTTTACTTGAAAATCAGCACATTTCTTGGTTTGATGAGCCCTGGAGAGGCCTGGGCAGCATAAACACTGCCTTTAAGTCCAGAATGAAGCCAAAAACAGACTTTCCTAAGGAAACTGGTTGGTAGTTGAAAGCATTAAATTCAGGAGGAAAGGGTCAGCTTGTGACTGACTCCAGACCTTTCCATCACTTTCAGGGTGGCCTCAGGTTACTTCAGACGTGCTTCCTTCCAGGCCCTGGGGGGCCTGCGGACACAAGATGGGAGAATGATGTAATATCTAACACACAAGGCTGCAGACAGGGACAAGCCCTCAGAATCCACACAAGGCTTTCGATCACCACCGCGTAACCCACTGGGCCACCAACCTGCTGCGTAGTAGAACCCACCAGTTATGCTTTCAATAACCCATGATTTAATAAAACACTTCTTTGCTCCCCAGGTGGTTTCGTCTCACCTAGAAGCTCCTGCAGCTGAGCAGCTGGGAGCTTGCTGGGGAGCCCGCTGTGGGCGTGATGAACACCTGTCAGGCACGGGGTTGTTAGGTTCAGAAGTCATAAGTGACATCATCTTGTGGTGAGAACACTCATCACCTGCAGAATGACCTCAGGCTCCGCTGTCTCAGGCCCGTGACAGTCGCCTCAGGGAGATGAGTGCCCTGTGTCACCCCCATGAGCTCAAGGTTCCTCATGAGCACCTGGCCACCACAGCCACACTCTCGTTTGTCTAGAACACATCATGGGCTGACTCAGATGGGCACAGGAGCATGGAAAGATCGAATGTGACAAATGCCAAATGGCCTGTGGGGAGGCAGACAGCACATTTCCAGAGCCAGAGCAGCCCAGTTGCACCCAGGCCAGGCAGGGAAAGAAGCTGTTTTGCCCCTGCAGTTCATGGCAGTGCCTTTCCTCCTTCAGACCTGGGATAACAGCTCCCATCGGTGGTTCCAGGAGACCAGAGTCTTTCACTGTGGTGAGATTCCAGGAACCTCTCTAAAGTGTGGGACACATGCCCTGTGACACTATGAAACCCTAGATGTACACAGAGGAGATATGGGCCACCTTCACGCGACTCTCCAATTCACAGAACGGTGGTAGAGAGGCTCTGGAAGGAACCCTCCAGAAAACCTCGCTTAAGCCTCTCGTTTATGAAAGCAGTCTCACCCAGGAGAGAAAGCTGCTCATCAGAAGGCCAAACTGGGGACAGGGAACTTGCCTGGTTTTATATTTTACTTTCTATTTTATATATTTTTTATGTCATTATGTCTGCGCATTCACTGCCGATCCCGCTTCCCTTAGCACAAGGCCTGGCCCGAGTTTCTACTAATAAACAGTCACTGAATTTTAACTTGTTCAGGACACAGAAACCAAAGGAGAGCACAGACAAAAATTCCATTTTTTTCTGATCTAGAGAGAAGCAGCATGCTATAACAAGAAAGAGAAGCACAGGTCTTGGTTCAGGTCTCAGCGTTGCCCCAAAGCTGTGAGACGAGGGCAGTGATGTAGCCTCTCATTGGCAAGGCTGAGACAACAGCACACCTTGGGGCTGTTGTGAGAACTGATGGGCACAATATGGAGCCCTGGGCGCTCTCTGCTACCAGAAACCAAATTATCAACAGCAATCCAGAAGGAAAACAAGTCAGTCCAAAATCTGGATATTCAGTTCAAACAGCTCAGAGGGCTGAGTTTCAATGTGCCATCATGTCCATCTTGACAGAGACTGGTTCACTCCCACATCTCTCCTGGGACAGTCACATAGGACGCCTCACCCGCCTCCAGGGCAGTCAACAGCTCGGTGCCAACAGTGCTGGTCAGGGCTCAGGAGACAGTCAGAAACACTCCCCATCTGGCTCAACCACTTACTCCCTGAGCCTCATTTCCCATCTGCGCCATGCTGATAATAATGTGTCCGACATGGGGTGAGCGAGGAGTGGGATGATGGTCTTGGAACATGTACAGCACTTCTGAAACAGGTTTCATGAGCCAGGACATCAAGTCTTATTCTAACTACAATGGCAGAACATTCTAGAGGCGGTGGGAGGGGGCAGGCAGGGGGTTCCTGGGGGAGGATCTGCAGCATAAACATCTAACTTTGACAAAAGTCAAAAAGAATTTTATCATTTTAAAATATTACAATTTTTTTTTAAATTCATGGTGGGAGTCATCCCTAATGGAGCTGATATTCCCCCAAAGGGAGACAGCTTGAGTCACGCCAGCTCGTGAGATGGGTGTGGGCTGGGCTCCCCAGTGGCACCACCCACCGGGGTAATTAAGGCACACTTGACCTTTCTAGAGCCCTCCGGCTCCAGGAGCCAAGTGCTGGGGAAGCCAGTCACTCAGCAAAGCTGGCAGAAGACACACCAAGGGCACCTGGCGGATGGGAAATGCCACAGCTTATGAGCACGCCGATCTGAAAAATGAGCCCTTCTTGTCAGCTCCAGAAGACAGAAGGGGTGCGCCTGCACTTCCTGTGTCAAAGTGACTCATGCCCCACACCCCTCTGTCAAGTACCAGTGGCTCTGGGGGCTGCTAAGTTTAACTCCTTCCTTCTGATCAGGGTGCAACAGCCTGCTGAAGGTGACTTTGTCCACAAAGGTCTTCCTGTGCCTGGTGGCGTCATTTTGCAGCCGCCAGTTTGAATCTGGAGAAGCCGAGTCACAGTTATTTTGTTGGACTGAAAAGGAACCCATGAACCAGTAAGTATTCCTGAAGTGCCCCAGTGATGTGGACAAGAGGCACCTTTGTCCCAAAGTCAAAAAGGAAGTGAAAGGTGAGAGGTCAAGGTGGGGTTGTGTCTGGTGTGTGGTTTGGATAAGGGCTGAGTCGTTGGTCTGGGGGCTGGTGGTGGGACTGGGGTGAGGGATCGGATTGGGTCTGAAACAGGGTAAGGTTGAATATTAGGGTGAAGGGTGCAGTGAGCGTTAGGCTGGTGATAAACCTGGGTGTTGGGTGAGACAGACTGAGCAGGAGTGAGGAACAGGAGACAGCACAGGACAACTGAGTTTCGGCCATCATTGGGGGAGGGAAGAGCCTATGTGAGCGCCAGGCTGCAGGAGGGAGGTCAGGCCCCAGGGTGGCCGGGAGATGGATGGCGGACACTAAGGGAGGGATGGGGCAGCCCTCAGAGACGGGTGATGTCTGTGTGTAGGAGACAACTTTTTTTTTTTTTTTAAGTTGAAAGCCTGAGAGCTTATTTCTTAAGGCCAAGAAACATGGCCTCAGACACATCAAAGCCTCCCACTCCATCAATGACCCAGAGTCAGCCTGGCAAGATGAGAAGGAAGCCGGCTGTGTCACTGGCCCCACTCCGGCCTCTGCAGGCCTGTGTCTCATCTGAAGAAGCCAGGCGCTCTCAGGGGTCTGCATTAAGGTTCTGGGGTCTCCAGCAGGTGGTGTCTGTGCTGGGTCTGCCACCAAGAAAGTGACAAGCAGGGGCTTGGGACCAAGGAGGCCTTGGCTTGTGTCCTGGGCAAATCCCAATGCTCCCTGACCCTGAGTTCTTGGTTGTTAACAGGGATTTTCATTCTATATGATGGTTCTGCAAATGGCGTGAGAAGGAGTGTGAAAGAAATTGCCAAGGCTGTAAGAGGTATGTGGTGTTGGTGCTCACAATCAAAAGCTCAGACCTGGAAGAGGACCCTAGAGAAGACAGCCTGGGCTCTGATGGGGGTCTCAGAGCCCTGGCATCAGCCCAGCTCCTCCAGGGGGAGGAGCGACTACCCGGTCAGAGTCCTCACCTTGGCAGCAGCTCTGACAGTTTGAGCCTCAGAAGCTCTCAGAACTCCCGTGGGAAGAGGGAAGGGCAGAGGCAGAGAAGGAGGAGACTTCACGGGGCTGAATAAGACATGTGAGGAGTCTCTGTCCACCCCTCATGCCTGGTTTCTGCTTCAGCCATGCTGTGGGTGCCTGATGTGGTTTAAGAATCAGTGACAGAAGCAGTTGGTTTCTTGTGCAACCTGGGTCCCAAACAGGTTCCTGGGTGTCACAAAGGCTGCCAAGGGGTCCACAGCCATGACTGAGCTGAGCCAGCCGAGAAGCACAGAGGGAGCACCTAAGTGCATGACTTGAAAGCCTCCTCACTTCAAATTTACCTCCCACAAATCCCCAAATCTTACCACTGGAAAGCCATTCCTTTGGAATTAGCACTAACCCTTGCCCAGTCACTTTCTTGAAAATGCAAAGATCCCACCAAACAAGGACTATGAAGCCCCAATTCCTGAGTCATTCTACAGCCTCTCCAGCTATACCTCTGTCTCCCACGAGGTCTCTCTATCCATCTGTTCCTAACCCCTGGGGTGATCACATTCATCACTGCTATGCATCCACCATCTCCACCCTACACATCACAAATCTCCATCCTGGCCCAGATTCTTCTCCCTTTTTCCAGACCTTGATCATCTATGGCTTCCTCTACTCCTGAGTGGCCCCCAAACCACAGCAGATGTCCACGGGCAAATCGTGACCTGTCCCCTCCACATGTAGACGCTATCCAGGGCCAGGCCCTCTCTCAATGTGCTTCTGCTGTCCCTGACCCACCACCTGGCCCAGGCAGAAGAGTGAGTGTGTCACCAACTTCTGGGCAGGCATGGCACATGTGTGGCCTCTACCTACTCGATGATGTCAGGGGACTAGACATCAGCTCAAGGGTGTGATGGGAGTTGTGGCTGAACAATACTTTCCAGAAGCATCCAGCTGACCAAATCCCTTCAAGAGAGCAACAACCCCTTCAGCTGTGGAGAGAACTGCCCACCGGCTGCAGAGATGGGCCTCCCGGAGCCAATGTGCAAGGACATGGAGCTGGCAGGTCGTGGGGCCACTGGGAGCATTCAGCACGTGACCCCTTCCTGGAGGCTACAGCAGCACATGCGTGAGGGCTCAGAGGCTCTGTCACCATAGGATCTGCTCTTGCCCTGGGAACGGTGATGTTTTCAAAGCACAGAACATGGCAGGTACTCCATGCACATTGGAATTCAGCCGAGAGAAAGCCATGACTTTCTGGAACATTTGGGCCAGCGCGACGCTGTGTCGGGCACTGTGATTTGCCAACTCTCTGGACTATGATCAAATGCTGAACAGAAAAGAGGGCCTCGAGTGAGGCAAAGTGAGGCAGGAACGCAGAGCAGGGAGGAGAAGGGGGACATCAAATGGCGAGAACCCAGGGCCCATCAGCCTTCTGCCTTCAGGGCTGCTGTCAACTCCTGTGATAGTTGGTCATTTCCTGGAGCCAAGGGGTCTGACAACACGGGGGCCCTAGTTTAGACTTGGGAGTCAGGGGCCTCACTCAAGACACGCAGGGGTTGGGGGCTGTGGTGGCTCAGAAACCAAGCCTCCGACCCCAAGTCCGAGGCTGCAGCCTTGAGGGAGTCACACTGAGAGAGCTGGGCTGGCGGTGACATATATTCCTCTAGATTTATCTGTTTATTTGAACTTAAGTGTCCCCTGTGCTGTCATCAGCAAACACACAGGAGGCACACGGCGTCCTCGGCCTCCCTCTCTGGCTCCCCTTCCTACCCTCTGCCTCTGCCCTGCACCCTGACCCATCAGGGTCCTCGCACCTACCTTCCTCCCTCCTCCTACCCGTGCTTCTCAGCCACTTGGAGCTACCTGAAGCATGAATCCAGGTCTTCCTTGCTGAAACGTTTAAACGGTTCCTGCTGCCTTGAGGACACAGCTCTCTCACCCTTCCACCATGCACTGAGGCACTCAGGGACCTGCGCCCCTCTAACCCTCTACTCCTTGCCCCATCTTGTCCTCCATCCTGCCCCTCAGCTCCAGGCACATCCAACTTGCCACGGCCACTAAGCCCCAATGACGTGGCCCAAGTCCTTCTCTTGCCTGGTCAGACACGTGCATGTCCGCTGTTCATAAACCCTGGCCCCGGGCCCCCCGCCACTCAGCACGCTGTCCTGGAGCCGTCCGCATACCCAGCTCACTCGCTGCGCTGTGAGTGGTCCCAGGCAGGGCTGTCTTATCACCCAAGCTCCTGATGCTGAGCACACTGCCTGCCACACAGAAGTCTGCAGTGCCACTGAGTGCATGGATGAATGGCTCCATGCAGACGCGTGGAGGCTGGCCTGGGGTGCTCTTTTACTGGTCAAATGTGAGTTTTCTGTTTCCGAGGTGCATTCTCGGGGCTCACCTCTGAAGCCCACGTGTCCTGCTCACATCCACAATGCTTAATGCAGTGAAAACCCATGGATGGCCGAGTCTCTGAGGCTGCTGCCCTTCTTGGCTGAGTTTCTGTTAGACAAGAGATGTTCTTTAGCATTCACCATCCGTCACCCCTGGCCAATCAAGCCCAGATGACTGCAAATTACTTTTAAAAAATTTAGCCTGTGTCCTTAGCTACTGGCCAGGCCTGATTCCCTGAGGGCGGAAAAAAGCACACCTCTCATCAGAGGGTTGAAAAAGGGCCAACCTCTCCCAGAATCTGATGGAACCGTTTTAATGATGGAGTAAAAATCATCCGGCTAGTGAGCAGAGCTCTGAATCAGGCCCTGGGGCTGGTCTCCCAGGGACAAAGAAATTGCCAAGGTGGACCTCACACTCAAAAGGAGAAGAGAGCACAGCCATGCTGACGAGACGCGGTCAGACCAGAGCCATTAGAAAGGTTCACTCCAGGATTCAGGCCATATTTGTCCGCATCTGCTCTGTGCCAGTGTGCTGGGCATTAGCGGATAAGCGGTGAATACATGGTCCCCAACCGCATAGAGGCCCATTATCAAAGGGAAGGTGAGGAGGAGGAATTATGATGGGGAATGGGAACCACCCAGGAGGTTAGGGGAGCCCTTGAAAGATGGGTAAGAAAATGGCAATTAGAAATGAGAACACTTCAAATGCAATAGGAAGAAAACTCCTCTGATAACCTTGATTAGTGCAGTAAGAGCATTGGATACAAGTCAACATCCTTTCATGTTAAAAGCAAAAACATATTGACTTAGCAGCTAAGTCTGTGTTTAGTCCACATATATCCCAACAACCCAGGTTCGAAATCCAAGGTGGGCAGGAACAACCAAGATGAGCACCTAAACTAAATAAATAAATGCTTCTTCCTCTACTTTCTTCCTGCCTGTCTCTCACCTTCATCCCTGCCTGTACCCTTCCTTAAAAAACACCACCACCACAACGAAAAACTAGGAAGTGATCAGGCTAGCTCTCTCAGTCTGATAAAAAGATCCTGCAAGAGCCCTCAGAGGGCATCATAACTGATGTGAAAGACTGAAAATCAGGAGCGAGCTAGGAACATCTTCTGGTCTGTCACTTCTGGTCTAGACATACTGGAAGCCCTGTGCAAGGTAAACAAGAGTTTTAACGCTGAAAAACCGTATGAGCTGTAGAGGAAGATACAATACCATCATCATTTACACATGTCACGACTATCAATACAGACAGTTCCAAAGAATTCTCAGGTAAACTCCTAGAATTACTAAGACGATAAGGTGGCTGGGTCCCAAAGAGATCAGAATAATTTCATTCTTACACACAGGCAATAGCCAGGCAGAAAATGACATTTAAAAAAAAAAAAAGATATGTCATAGTCAAAAAAAAGAGAAAGAGGATCGAGGAGAGGAAAATTAACAACAGAAATGTAAGTCCTTTAGAGAGAAAATGGTACCACTTTCTTCAGGGGGAATGCCCTAGTGGAGCAGCAGTTGGGTCGGCCACCTCCAGCTGAGCATAGTCCAGATAAAACCAGGGCCCTGGGATCGCATCCCGGGATGGAGGAAAAAAAACAAGATGAACGGCTAAATAAAAATAAAGACTTCTTTATCTCTTTTCCTGCCTGCACCTTTCCTTAAAAATTTTTTAAACTTTCTTAAGGAGAGGAAGATTCAGTGTTTTAAGTATGTCAATTTTCTTCCAATTGAGCAGTAATTCGAAGCATTTGCATTCCAATTTCAAGTTGGGTTGTCTATGGAGACTGGCAGATTGATTCTAAAATGTACATGGAAGCACAGAAGGCAGAAAAGTCAAGATATTCCTGAGGAAGAAAAGGAAGGCAGGGAGTCCCACGTAGAGCGCTAACTACTAAAGCAGTGCGGCTGTGGCCAGCGTCCCCAGGGGAGAGCCCCTGGCCCTCCTGGAGGTAGAGTCCAACACAGCAGGGGCTGGATGGCTCGGTCTGTCCATCTAGATGCACTCTCCCTCCTTGTCACCTTGCTCTGCGCCCAGGCTGATGCCATGGCCTTGGCAGATACTCAGTCCTCCTAGTACTGGTAGGTTCTGCAGAGCAGGGTTCTGATGGCAGGACACGGTGAGACTAAGGGGCCACCACCCTTTCCTCACTGGCTGTGCTGGGTCACAGAGGTGCTGGGTCTCTTCCAAAAGCGTCCCTCTGCTGCTGTATTAATGTCCAGTAAGTCCTGACATCACGGACCTTCAGCCCAGGAAGCCACACGGGCTCCCGGCTGCGCCAGCCTGCAGTATACACCTCTCGCTTGGCCTCTCTCGTGCCACGTAAGTGTCTGACTTACGCTCTGTCACCACTTCAGGCCTTCACTTCAAAAACAGCCCACTGAACAGACATGCCACCAACCAGGGGACTAGAGAGTCAGGCCTCCTGGCCCGTGGCCCTTTGTTCTACAGACCCTGCTTCCTTTCAATAACCGACCCTGGGGGTCACTGACAAGCTTTTTTCTTTCTTTCCTTTTCTTCCTCTACTTTAAATCCCCACTTCTGTTTTAAAATATCACCAATCAAGAGTAAGCCCAGGAAACCCCAGGCTCCGGCCCTCACCCAGCGAAGGCAGACCCTCCTGTCTCCACCGTGACTGCACTGCGGTCCCGGGGCCTGTGTGGCCACCGTCTTCTAAGTCATTCCCCTCTATTCAAGGCTCCCGACCGTCACTGCCGAAGGGCATCTCATAACAAGAACCCCGAGGTCAAGATACATTGCTTATCCCAGGCTGACACCAGCACAAAATCAAGACCTTGTCGAAGAAAAGATTTTACAAACCAGTTCTAAAAAACACAAAAGGAAAGGAAATGTGGGCGCACCCCTGGGGCTCAGGCAGCTACAGCACAGACCACATGCAGCCCACAGACCCAGGTTTGAGGCCCGTGGCTGGGGTGAAAAATAAATAACTAAAATTTAACAACTTAGAACTTCAAGTACACCTGGGTGGAGTAACAGTTAGGTCTGCCACCTCCCAATGAGCACAGTCCACAAACATGTCAAGGACCCAGGTTCACATCCTGGGGCCAGAAGCAACCAAGATGAATAACTAAATAAAAATAAATAAAAATTTTTTTAAAAAAATTAAGAACTTCTGTTCATTATATGCACCATCAAGGGAATGAGAAGATAACCCATACACTGGAGAAGAGATTTATAAGCATAAAGCTAACAATGGCTGTGACTAGACCTGTGCCATCCAGCACAGAGGCCACGCTGTTAAGATGAAGACACAGTGAACACAAACTTCCTCTGTGGCTGTGTCCCTCAAGTGCTCAAGAGCCACACGTGCTCAGCAGCAACGAGAGGACAGAGTAGAGCCTGTCCACCGTGCAGACACACCTACCATCCCACCCATCACTCACCCTTAGACACAGACCAGATAAAACAAAAGCTCTAATCAGAACACTTCATGCATCCCTCTGCTCACAGAGCCCAGCTCACAACAGTCAGGACATAAAAACACCTAAAGGCCCATCCACAGACGACTGGCTAGGGAAGCTGTGGTCTAAATACTCACTGGAATTCTTTGCAGCTGCTAAAAAAAAAAAGATAAAATTGTGCCCTTTGCAACAATCTGGATGGAACTGGAGGGGATTATGCTAAGCAAAATAAGACAGAAAGAAAAAGAGAGTCATAGGATGGTTCACCTTGTATGAGGAATATAAAATAAACAAACTGAAGAAACAGCACAGTTCAGAGGATGCAGGACCGTGGCAATGGATGGGGGTCTGGGGGAAGGGCAGAGGGACCAGGTGGCAGTCAAGAACTAGAACTCTGGTGGTGGGTGTGGTGGGGAGTACAAACAGACTGAGGTACAAATTCAAAATTCTAAAAAAGCATATAGTAATATGAAATGATAAAACAATTTTTGAAAAGGAATAACTTATACCCAGACCAGCTGAGGACCCCGACGTGTGGGTGAGGTCACTCCAGCCCACCCACTCCAGCCATTCCAGCAATGACCAGCCACCTGGCTTGCCCACAAACTGGGAAAGTTCCACCGTTGTTTGACCCACGACGCTGGGAGAGGCTGGTTACACAGCAAGAAACAGCTGACACAGAAATGACCCACATGGGCATCTGACTAGTCCCGGCTTGTTCTACACTCCTGCTGGGTGGTGGGGACAGGAGGGCAATTTGAGGCGGAGAAAAGGCCAATGCTGCCAGCTGGCAATCCTGAGCCTGTGCTTGGGTGCCTCCTCCACCAGCTCTCACCCCTGGGTCACCAGCCCACTGTTCAGTCACCCCAGGGTCAGGTCTCAGACAAGCTAGAGACAGGCCGGTTCCCCTATGACTCAAACTGACAGGTCCTACGCTGCTTACCCTGCCGCCTGCCCCTTCTGCCTTGTTTTCCTCCTGCTCCCTCTGCCTCTGCTTTCACACTGCTGCCTGAGCCACATTTCACTCCTGTGAGGAAAGAGAATGTCCCAGGCCCAGGTCCAGAGACGGGGGTGCAAAGAAATAAACTCCGCTTCTTATTGTGAAGAATAGCAAAGTCACATCACAAAGGGGTGTGCTCGCAGGGATGGGAAGAATGTGTGTGCCCAACCCCAGCCCCAACAAAACTCAGTGGAGAGACCTTCCTCCACCTCACAGTGCCTGACTTCTGTGGCCACTGATTGCATGGGGACAATCTCCTGTGCCTCGCTCCCCAGGATGCTGGCTCCAGAGTCTCTGGGACAAGATACCCACAGTCCCAGCAGGGCCAAGAGGCAAAAAGTATGCTGGCCCAGAGGGGTTCCTCGGTCTGCTCGGAGCTGTCCCACCCTGAAGAGCTGTCCTGTTGGCAAGTAGGAGGACAGGCATGTGAACTTGGGGCGGCAACCCGAGTTGGAGTGCCGGAGGCAGGAGATGGGGCTGAGGCAGAGGGAGGTGAGGGTGCGGCAGCAGGAGGGCCAGGTGAAAAGGAGCAGCTGGGAGGGGAGGTCAAAGGGACTCAGTCTCCACATCCACAACCCTTGGTCATGATTCACTAAGTACCTAACACCAGGTGATTCAATAATCGCACATAACTTTGGGGTGCTTCCACTTGATGGATGAAGAAACCGAGTTTCAGAGTCCATCGTTTTCCCAAAGTCGCGTCACCAGAGCATGGTGGAGCAGGTTTGACCCCGGAGAGTCTGTTCTTAGAGTGTAAAGTCAGTGGAGGCTGTGGGTTCGATGCCCTCGTGTCAGCACAAGTCACTGGCTGATTCTGGCCACCAAGCTGAGACAGCACCAGGATCAGTCCACACATGCTTAAGAACTAACTCTCGGGAGTTCTGACCTCAGAGAAGGGGATCCCTTGGCTCCGATTATGGCTTTCAAGGTTGACAGGTGACATCCACTGCCCACTCCCTTCAGTCTGGGGACCAGTTAGGAGGGAGGGCTGAGCTGGGGTGGGTGAGGGTTCAGGGGAGCAGGAGGGAGCCAGGCATTGTTGGTGAGCACCTCAGCCCATCTGACTGCTGCAGGCCGAACCCACATTTTAATGTGGGGGTAGGTGGAGAAGGTAAAGCAAGAGGGCCAGGTGATTATAGATCTCAGGGAAAGGACTATATTGGGATGTATGCTCTGAGCTCTCTAGCAGAGACAGACTGACGGACTGTCCGAGGGTCCCCTGGACAGCTGGGAGGTTGGCCTGAAACAACAGGAGGAGGAGGTGCACACTCAGGAACAGACCCCACCGTCAATGACCAGGTGTGGCCTGGAGAGCGAGGAAGTCGCCACCCAACACTGTCTCCTCTGCGTCTTGTCTGAGCAGTGAAATCCTTGCATCAGCTGTCCAATTTGGGGTCTAAATGCTTTCAAACTTTCAGAATCCTCTGAAAAAAAGGGACAGACACATTTTTACGTGTGTTAGTTACGCCAGAGGCTTCCAAAGGTTCTAGATTCACAGGCACCCCTGGCATCACCAGAGTTTTCAGCCAAAAGAAATGTCTAGCAGTCCCATTTACTCTGCAGTTAAGTCTTAGCAACAAAAAACAGTAGAGAGAAATTAAAAGAATCTTTCTTTCTGTTTCATTCTTAAAGAACCACAATTACTCCTTAGTGGGACATGTATGCCTGTTAGGCCCTGCACATCCTCTCACACTTGCAGTCCAGTCAGACCTGTCACCCTCACTACCTCCTCCACACGCTGTTCAATGGTACTGATTTCCATCCTGCAAACATGGAAAAGCCAGCTTGGCAAAGATCCGACATCAACAAGAAGGGTCTGGAGCGATCCATTTCAAAGGGATGGTGAACTTGCCAGGCTCCGTTTGGAGCCCCACCGCCCCCCAGTGCCTTGTTACAGCATGGGAGTGGCGGTCATACCTTGGCAGACACAGGGAACAGCAGGCAACAAGCAAGGGCCTTGTGCACCTTGCTGGCTCAGGTACTAAGCCTGTGGTTAAGGCTTAGACTATGTAAAGTCCAAGGACTTGGGACCAGGGAAACCAACAAAATCAATAAAAGTGCTTCCTTTTCTCCTCCCTTTCTCCCTCCAGTCCTTCAAAATGCTTCCTCCTTCCTCTCTTTGAAAAGAAAAAAAAATGTCAGGGCCTCTGCTAATGCAATACCAGGTAGAGGCTGGGGACCTGATGGGGACAGGAAGGTGTTAGGGGGAGTGAGGGAGGAAGTGAAGGGGAAAGGAGGTCAGAAGAGCCTAAATATGTCTAACCTCAGACACTTGCTTTTCCCATTGGCAAAGCGATCTCATCATAGACATCTCTGCCCCTTTAAGGATTATTGTGAGTTCAAATAAGACCACGGGTTTGGAGATGCTTTGCAAGTGTAAAAGCTCAGAAGACCCACACTTCAGCCCCTTCAGAGATGACTAGGAGACCTTCTTTCACTAAGGCATCGAAGGCATCACACACTCCAGCACCTCCTTGCCCAAAGGAAAGGAAGATTCCAAACCACACTGGAAGCTCCTTCCCTTCCCTTTAGAGAGCACCCTGCTGGTTCCCTGCTGGGTGCACATCTGCTTCAGAAAGCATGAAGATACCAAAGACAAAGACAGAGCAGGTCAATGCCCAGTAAGGCCACCAAGGGCAGAGAAGGCATAGCTCTGAAGTCAGGCAGAGCACCCCGGCCTCCGAAATCTCACAAAGGTCCATCAACACTGTACGGGCTTCTCATCAAATATGAATGAAGAGAAGGCTGACTGCCTTACAACATTAATCAGGTAGGAGGGTGGCTGCCACAGTCATTCATGATGGTAATTACTTTTGTTGGCATTTTCTTGGAAATAGTGACTTGTCAGGAAGGCGGACTGCACTGTCCCTCTGGTACTCACGTGAACAGCTCAGAACATGGTCGCACTGGCTGCAAATAGGAGGCTCTGAAAAGGCACCAACTCGAGGGATTCTGCCAACATGAAACTCAGAGGAGAACGTATTCCTTAAAGAGAACCGCCTCCCACTCCTTCGCCCATTTCTGAGTTTAGATTTGCATGACAGGGGTCGAAAGCACTTGGGTCACATAGAATTTCAAACTAAAGGCCAATATTATCTGATCCTGAGTCAATGTGTGATTTTTACAGTCTGAAGAAGTATTCAGTTCCACCAAATTGTGCAAGGGTGCCGAAAATTCTGCTCATTAGAGGTGCAGTTAGGGCTAACTCCCAGGGCTCTGGGAGAAGAGTGGGGAGCAGCAAGTCTCTTCTCAGGGGAACAAGATGTGTGAATGGGAGAACTTCCTGGGATCCAGACTAAGTCTCTGGCCAGGCACCTCAGAGCCACTTCCAAGAGACCATGAGAGCCTCATCAGCCTCTTGGTGCTCCTTGTAGCAGATTCTGAATCAGAGAAGAAAAACCACGACCCCCACCACCCCCAGGATCTGGAGTTGGACACCTCTAGAGTTTGAATCCCATGTGTCCTTGGGAAAGTTGGTCTCTATCTTTGCATCTGTTTTCTCATCTGTAAAATAGGAAGAAAGAACTCTCTTCCTAGGAGCTTCTTTTTAGAGTTTGAAAACCTTTCCCCGAAGTGCACCCCAAACCCCCACCCCCCCACAACTACCATCATCCCCTCCTGTCCCTACAGAGTAGCAGCACATGCAGGAGAGCCAGCTGGGCCCCCTCGACCTGCTCAGACCCTCAGGACCAACTCCCCAGGCTGGGGATGGGCTCACTCCTGAAACCTCAGCTAGAGGGGTTGGGGGACGGACGGACAATGAGGCCAAAAAGGAGGAGAGACGGTACACTTCCCGATATAATCATCAGTGTTCCTGACAAAGTGAAATGATTGCATCACTCTGCTGATCTTACAATGCAGCCATTTACAGAATTATAAAAGACGAGGTAGCATGGGCAAATTCTTCTCATTTAGCATGATGGGGAAAATCAGGACAAAATGCCCATGGGCCAGGACCACAGCGCACCAACGTGCCTACGCAGGGATGGGAGCAGGGCGAAGTGAATGTTCGGATGCCGAGACGGAGGGCCGAGGGTTGACTTCGTTTTGCAACTGCCCGAACTGTCTGCAATCTTAAAGAATGTTAATCATGGTGAGAATGTGAATAATTTAAAAACACCAAAAATACCAGCCTCGTTATTGGCTGCACTCGAGAATGGTGGAGACACAAGAGGCAAGCGGAGCGCGTGGATGTTCCGGCCAACGTCAAGGCTCAGAGATTCTTCTGAGAGCCACAGGCATACTGGCTTCTCGGGAGGAATTAGGAACATCTAGGCCTCTCTCTAAAGCAAATCATTTGTCTTAAAGAAAAAAAAAACAAATCTTGACAGAGCAACCTGGATGTGAGGTGTATATTTAGGGTGGGTGGTCAGACATTAGAGGTTACTGGGCCCACTCAGAATTGACCCCTGAAGGCACCAGAGGGAAGGGGAAAAGAGAGGTGGTAATCTCCCTGAGCAACTAAAACTGTGTGCTAGTTGGGAAAGGCACACAGGAATCTGGAAGCCAGCATGGAATCCGAAGTCTCTAGACCTGACACTGCTGGGAAGGGGCTGGCTCGCCTTTGGGCAAATTTCCTTAGTGAGACCTCAGGGTGAGTGGCTGTATGGGCTGTGAACCACTCGTGGTGACACCTCAGTTCCCCAGACACTTCGCACTTGCCCACTTAAATACCTCACTGACTTTTCCCACTTTGAGCAGCTGCCTCTCTGGCCCACAAACACCAGTCTCTTCACAGGTTATCTATCCAGGCATCAAAAATTCTAGAAAAGTCTTACTTGGAGACCATCCCTGGAGCCTGCGGGGAATGCCTCCCTCAGTCAGTCCTTCCTTCCGGTGTCCCACATGGCTGTACTTATCTGCCCATCTCAATTTCCTACCTGAGTCACTTACCTGTCTTTTGGCGCTCTGAGGCTCCAGGGGACAGGCACGAGGCCAAGGTCAGGTGTCTGCACACGGCAGCACTGTGCATCTGTCCACTTGGGCCCCTGCAGCTGTGCACTGGTGGCCGAGAGCTGCACCCCCATCTCACACATCCGAGTCCTGCCCTTGATTTCAATGCCCAGGGTCCTTGTTAAATAATCTAAGGAAACGTGAGCTGTGTGCCAAGTTGAGGGCAGGCCTGTGCACTGACCTGCCTGGTGGTTTCACATGCACGAGGAGAGAATCCACATCCTTGAGATGTTCCTGAGTCAATGAGTCCCAGGGGACACACTGAGTGCCCTGCAGTTCCTCCCTCAGCCCTCTGTCCCCGTGGACCAGCAAATGTTTTCGAAACACAGCACAGGCGGGAAGTGGGCAGGCTCCTTGGCGTTAACTTCAACTTTAAAACCAAAGATGGGCTCAAAGCTGACAAATGCTCACTCCTACCTGGTGAGAGCTGTCAGGCAATCCTCAGGGCAGCTGGCCTGCCTTCTGAACGCCTCTTGCTTCATGTGCACAGCCCCCGATGCACATGAGGCGGCTCTCCTCTCTTCCAGCTCCTGAAGCTAAAGCCTGTCACTCCCTCCTGTTCTCCAGGAGATGATGGGGGCCTTCGCCACTGCCTGGCTGGCCGCACTCATCCCCAAGCACTGGAGCGTGCCAACATCCTCCCGCTATAGGAGAGCAGATCCTGATACTCCAGTGACAGCAGACAAAGCAGAGAAGAACGGAATTTCCTTTCTTAGTCATATGCTCAAGTACCCTGCAAACGGCATTAACTGTCTCAGCAACTACCTAACTACCGCTTATGCTGAATTTACCATTTGAGAAAGAGCTCCAGCTGCGACGTCAGAGGTGGGTTCAAATCCCAGCTCAATCGCTGGTTTGTTTGCTGTGTGACCTCATTCAGACCAACCCACCTCTCTGAACTTCAATACCCTGTCTCTAAATTGGCAATCATGGTATTGATCTCGGAGGGCTGTTTGACGATTGAAAAAGAGAGTACACGCAAAGAACTGAGAATAAAACATGCGCGCCATAAAAGGAAGGCACAACTCCCATCCCCACTAAAAGGTAACCTCTAGGTTGACCACACGTACTCCGACAACACCCACTGAGGACAAAAGTCAGAGTGTCACAGGTGAACCTGTACTCGGATTCCGACCGTGCTCGGTGGTTACCCCAGAGGGTGCATCTGGAGAGCTTTCAAGTATGGTTGGCCTGGCCTCCAGCCCTTGCCCAGCCCCTTTCTGTCAGACGGGACAATGCTGCTGATGCGCTGGGACCGGCAAGTTGGATGGGGTTCTTTCCAGAGGCAGGAACAGCAGGGCTACTCACCACCGCTGAAGCTCAGAGCCTTCTCCGCGTCCAGGTCCAGGCCGGAGTCCAGCGCCCGCTGCTCCCGGGAAGAAAGCACTTCTCCCCGGTGTTTCCTCCCTGTGGTTGTTTCCTTCCTAATACGGGGCACTGGGACTTCAGTTCCTGCTTCAGCCCCTGCAGGAGTCAGGGGCCCAAAGAACATGAAGCATTTCAAGAGTTGTTCACTGGGTGTCTACTCTGAGCCAGGGGCCCTGCTAGAAACCAAGACTTAACAGTGGAGGCCGGCCCAGTACCTGCCGCGTGGTGCTCCTTTCCAGTGGGCAAGGGGCTCTTCCCTGACTCCACCCGCCTTCGAGAAAAAGGCCACAGTTCAGCAGCTCCAAGCAGATGCCCAGCTGTTTGCTAAACAAGGAGACTGCGCTTAGAGGCACAGACTCAGCGCACAAAAGCAGGTGGCAGCGGAGCAAAGCGGGCGAATTCTGAGCCTCGGGTTTAACTGCGAGGGCCAGGCATGAACTTGTTTCTGATTGGCTGTTAGAAGGGGTTGGGTCACCGGAGTGAAACTGTTGCTGATTGGTTATCGCTCAGCTGCAGGGGCACAGGAGATGGGCGCTGATTGACTTTAGCACCCTGGCTTCTGAGCGCCTACGGGGATTTTCAGAGGGCTGCGGGGCACTGGTTTATCGTCAGAAGCTAGGGCCGGAGAACAGTTTTTTAGCCTTTCTTAACGTTGGCCTATAGGAAGTTGCCCCACTAGGCCCCTTCTGGGTGTGTTCTCAGCCAGTGCTGGGTTCTGAGAGGGAGGCTCTATCCCTCATCTCAAGAAGCTCACAGTCTGCTTGGGAATTCAGGACACACCTAAAAAGGAGCCCGCCGTTCCTTGTAGCCGACACGTGTTCATTCAGCTAACATTTATGATGGGCTCCAGCTGTGCCTTAGTGCCTGTGGACTCACCAGAGGCCACTTGGAACCCTGGACTCAAGGCCCACAGAAGGACCAAGAGCAAAATACCGAAACACAATATAAGGTCTTTGAAACCGAAGCGGCTTAGAATGTGAAAGCTAACCAACCCCAGGGAGCAAGTGTGTCACCTCCTCATTTAAAGGGTAAGAGGCCCTTTAGATGTCACCTGACAAAGTGGGACTCCAGGTCCAGGGTTCTTTACTGCAGTCTACTGCACAGAAGCAAGGCTAGGGGCTGGCTGCTCTCATTCAGGGTGATCCTTTGCCCTCAAGTAATCATGAGCAAGGCAGAGAAGACGATGACTATACACAAGAGCCCAACAGCGTGCAGGCCCTGTGCTAGGCACTTCCATATTTGATTTAACTCACCGTGCTAATAGGTGGGTTTGTGGTAGTCAGAACCCTAAGATGTCCCACCAAACTCCACCCCCCCACACCACTTATTGCACTATAAAACCCCCTCCTGAGTGTGACCAGGACCTGTGACTGATGGGGTGGGGCTTCCCAAGTAGCTTACATTCTATAAGACTGTCATGGCAGAGATTCTCCTGCCCGTGCTGAAGATCCAGGCCACCATGTTGTAAGATGACCAAGTGGCTGTGGGAGCTGAGAGCAACCTCTAGCTGACAGCCAGCAAGAGAAGGGGACCTCCGTCCCCCAGTCACAGAAAATGGATTCTGCCAAAGGTCTGAGAGCTTGTAAGAGGTCCCCACCCTCCAGGTAAGAACACACCTGAAGACCACACCTTGACGCTAGTAGTCTGAGTGTCCCCCTCTCCCACCCAACCAGCCGACCACTCAGATTTCTGCCCTGCAGAAGCCGGGAGGTAAGATAGGTGGTGAGTCTCTGAGTCTGTAGTTTGTCAGGGAGCCACAGGAAGTTAATACAGGCTGAAACTCAGAATACTGCAACAGTGGCAGGGCGAGGCACCACCCAATCAGCATGGATGCAGGCATTAAGCAGCTAATGCAGTGTGGGCAGAATATTATTAGCCTTGGAAGGAAGTTCTGTAATGCCCATATTATAGCTGTGGAAACTGACCTTCAGTGACATTGACCAAGGCTTCACAGCTCTGAGAGGCGGACAGATTCAGTCAAGGCCTCCTGGAAGGCCGTTTTCTTTAGCAGCTAAAGTGCAGGCTTTGGTGCCAGAGCCATTCTTAGGGACCTGGACTTGGTTTTTTGAGTAATGGTGACACACTGATCCTTAAGATGAAGCGTAGAGAGAACTTGGTGTTTGGTGGTGTGTGGAGTAGGGGTGTGTGATTTAGAAAAGGGCTCAGAGAAGCAAAACCAAAACAAGTGATAGTGAACTTGGGATCTGATGACAGAATTAGGCCTCATGCAGTTTTGAAAGCTGGTTAAGGTTTCATGAAGCTGTGGTCTTTGTTTCTGACACTGGACCTGAAGACATTATAGGTCAGCAGACTGGTGGCAGAAAGGGAGCCGGACTGGAGGGAAGAACAGGACTAATGGGAATCCCTGTAGCTGCACCTCAGCCCTGAGGACAAAACCCACATGTCCAGCTGGAGCCCACACCTCTCTAGTCCAGCACAAGTGGTCACATGTCTGGGATCCAAGCTGGCTCCCCATCCTTGATGTATCTCCTCTTGTGAACCAATCCTGACTGGAGCCACACCGGGAAAGGAATTATAGCTCTCACTTGGCTCTGCTGACTTGGTCCAAACTGCCTTCATGGTAACAAAATTAAGTTTGAAGCCAACAGAATGAGGTCCCTGAGTCAGAAGTTCAGATAGGAGGTTTCTGAGGCCTTTTATGAGGGATTTCCAAAGATGTCCTCTTGGGATCTTCCTCCCAAACCATTTGTGGCAATGCTGAGAATCCTTGACTCTGGTCCTAATGTGTCAACAATCACCGAGTGTCATTCTGTCCCATTTTCTGCATTCTCCCCACCTGACACCATCCCCCTTCCATCCTTGTCCCACACATTTTCTACGTGATCCCAAAGAGGTCACTTTGTGGTCCTGGGTTCATTATCTATTCTATCCAAGGGTCCCCTCTATCATGTCCCTGACAAATGTTTGATTTCTTACAACCACTGATGGTGAACCCACTACTGTGAAAGCTGCCTGCCAATTCCATTTGTGAATAGTGAAAATGTTAGTAGGCCAGCCTTAAAATATAAGGGAAAAACACTACCTTAGGGAGTTTTTCTTCCTATTTCCTAGGACCCTGATCTATAGACTGACCATGTGCAAAACAAATGTGACCTAAAGATGACCTTGACCCACCCTACAGCCTGGGACCAATCACTATCCACTCATCCCACTGCCTCAGACCAATCGCCACTCACTTCCTCAACCCAGTCCCTATGAAGCCTCCATGAGAAGAATGCTGGGGAGACAGTGCCTTTTTATTTTTTTATTGCAGTAAATTTGGTTTTACAGATTAAACTAAGTGTAAATTCCCCATATGTGCAGTTTTCCTGTTCCTAAGATATATATCAACACATCCTGACCTCCATCAAGTCATCAAGTGTTCTTCACCACTGTCCAGTGGGCTCCCCCACCACTTGTCCCACCTTCTGTTCCATTCTCTATTGGTAAGATCAGTTCTGCTGCAAGTGTCCAAGGGTTGGTTTTGTCTGTTGCTTTATTTTTTTATATTCACATTCCACCTATGAGTGTAATCATCTGGTATCTATCTTTCTTCTTTGGCTTATTTCACTTAGCATAATCCTCTCTAATTCCATCTATGTTGATTCAAACGACGGGATTTCATCTTTTCTAAGGACTGTATATGTATCACATCCTTATTCATTCGATGTTGAACACTTCGGTAGTTTCCAGTTCTTAGCTACCGTGAATAGGGCTGCAATAAACATGAGGGTGCATAAATCTCTGCGAATGAGTGTTTTTCTGTCTTTTGGGTAAACACTCAGAAGTGGGATGGCAGGATCATATAGAACTTCCATATTCAACTATCTGAGGAATCTCCATACTGTTTTTCATAGGGGTAGCACCAATTTACACTCCCTCCAACAGTATGAAAGTGTTCCTTTTTCTTCAAATCCTCGCCAGCATTTGTTTCCAGACTTTTGGCTAATAGCCAGTCTCTCAGGTGTAAGGTGATCTCATTGTTGTTTTGATGTGCATTTCCCTGATAGCCAGTGAGTAGGAACATCTTTTCCTGTGCCTGTTGGCCACCTGCACATCTTCTTCAGAAAAATGTTTCTCCAATTCCTTTCCATTTTTTGATTGGATTGCCTGTTTGTTATTTTTATGAGTTCTTCGTATATTTTAGATATTAAGCCCTTGTCAGAAATATGGAATGCAAGTATCTTTTCCCAGTTACTAGGTTGTCTTTTTGTTTTGGAAATTTTTCTTCACTGTGAAGCTTTTTAGTTTGATATAGTTGCAGTTGTTTTTGTTTCCCTTGATGCTGGAGTTGAGCCCCCAAAGACCTCTCTAAGGTGAATGTCATGGAATGTCTTTCCGATGTTGTCTTTCAAGAATTTATAATTTCTGGTCTTATGTCCAAGTCTCTAGACCATTTTGAGTTAATTTTTGTGAATGGTGTTAGAGAAGTCTAGTTTCATTCTTTTGCATGTGGCTGTCCATTTTTCCCAACACCACTTATAGAAAAGACTGTCTTTTCTCCATCACATGTTTTTGGCTCCTTTGTCATAGATTAACTGACTGTGCGTGGGTCAGTTTCTAGTGATTCAGTTCTATTCTACCAATCTGTGACTCTGTTATTCCAGTAGCACACCATTTTGATCACCATCTCTTTGTGGTATAGCTCAATGTGTGGAATTGTTATCCCTCCATATTCATTCACTTTCTCATAATTGCTTTGGCTATTAGAGGTCTTTTGTTGTTAAATACAAATTTTAAGATTTTTTTGTTCTATTTCCTGGAAATAAGCCCATTGGATTTTAATGGAGATTGCAATAACAATGTATATTGCTTTAGGTGGCCATTTTAATGTTGATTTTCCCAGTCATGAGCAGGGGATGTCTTTTCATCTCTTTGTATCCTCCTCTATTTCTTTTAAGAAGCACTTCATTATATAGTGAACGCTTTTGTTAATTATATTCCAAGATATCTTATTCTTTCCTTCTGTTTTAAATGGTGTGCCTTCATGATTTCATTTCCTTCTAGTATATTGTTCACATTTACAAATGCAACAGATTTTTGACACTGATTTTGTAGCCTGACACTTTACTGTTTTCATTGATGAGTTCCAGTAGTTTTTTGACTGAGGTTTTAGGGTTTTCAATATATATGAACATATCATCTGCAGATGATAGTTTTACCTCCTTTCCACTTTGGATTCCTTTTATTTCTTTTTCCTGTCTAATTCTTCTGGCTAAGACCTCCAGTACGATGTTAAACAACAGTGGTCAAAGTCAAAAGCCTTGCCTTGTTCCTGATCTTAGGGGAAATGCTTTTAATTCTTCGCCATTGACTATGATATTGGATGTGAGTTTGTTGTATATGACCTTCATTATGTTGAGGTACGTACCTTCTATTTCCATTTGATGCAGGGTTTTTTAAATTGCAGAGGGGTGCTGGATCTTGTCAAAAGCTTTCAGTGTCTATTGATATGATCACGTGGTTTTTCTTCTTGCTCTTGTTGATATGGTATATTACAATAATAGAGTTAAATATGTTGGACTATTCTTGCATCACTGGAGTAAATCTGACTTGGTCATGGTGGATGATCTTTTTGATGAATTGCTGGATTCAGTTTGTTAATACTTTGGAATTTTTGCATCTATGTTCATTAGAGATACTGATCTCTAATTTTCTTTCTTGGTGACATTTCTATCATCTTTTGGTATCAGTGTGATATTGGCCTCATCAAAAGTATTTGGGAGCATTCCCTGTTCTTCAATATTTTGGAAATGTTTGAGAACAGGTATTAATTATTCTCTGAAGCTTTTATAAAACTCATTAGAAAAGCCATCTGGTCCTGGGCTTTTATTTTTCAGGAGACTTCTGATTGCCCCTTTAATTTCTTTGCTTGTGATTGTTCTGTTCAGGTTTCCAATTCTTCCAGGTTCAGTCTTGGTAGACTCTTTTTTCTAGAAATCTGTCCATGTGCTCAAGGTGGTCCACTTTGTTGGCATAGAGCTGTTCATAGTAGTTCCTTATTTTGTATTTCTGTGGTCTCTATTGTAACTTCTCCCCTTTCATTTCTGATACTAGTAAAATTTTGTCAATTTTATTTTTTCAAAGAACCAATGTTTAGTTTCATTGATCTAAGGGACTGTTTTTCTATTTCATTTCTGCTCAAATTCTGTTTCCTTTCTTCTACTGATTTTTTGTTTTAATTGTTCTTTCTCAAGTTGTTTTAAATGTAGGGTTAGGTTGTTTGTGATTTTTCTGGTTTCCTGAGGTGGACCTACTTTGCAATGAACTTTCTTCTTAGTACTGCTTTTGCTGCATCCCAAGGATTCTGGTAGCTCATGTCTTCATTCTCATTTGTCTTTAAGTATTTCTAAGTTCCTCTTAATTTCCTCTTTTACCCGAGTCATTCAGAAGCATATAGTTTAAGTCTCCAATTAGTCTGTAGTCTTCCAACTTTGTGTGGTTGATTTCTAGTTTTGTCACTGTGGGGAGAGAAGATGCTTGGTGTGACTTCAATCTTCATAAATTTGTTGATATGTTTTGTGTCCTAGCATATGAACATTCTTGAGAATGTTCCATGAGCACTTGAGGAGTGAGTGAAATCTGTAGTCATTGGATGAAGTGTGTTATATGTCTATCAAACCTCACTGTTCCACTCATTTAAAGTAGTTGTTTCCCTTTTACATTTCTGCCTGGTTGATCTGTCCATTGTTGTTAAGTAGGGTGTTGAAGTCTCCTATTATTAGTGTTGTTCTTAATGTCTCTCATCAGTTCTAATACTTGTTTAATGTATTTGATCCTTCATTTGGTGCATATGTTAAAAAGCTTATGTCTTCTTGCCGGATTGATCCTTTAATCATTATATATTTCTATCGCTGTCTTCGTTATGCTTTTTAGTTGGGAGTCTATTTTATCCAATATAAATATAGCTGTTCCTACTTTTGTGGCTGACATTTGAATGTAGGCTTGTCATCCAACCATTTTTCTGAGTCTTTATCTTTTGAAAGAAGGTGGGCTTTCTGAACGCCACAGAAGGCTGGGGTACTTTTAATCCATTTGGCCACTCAGCATCATTTGACTGGTGAGTTCAGTCCATTAACGTTTAGGGGGATTACTGATATGTAGCTACTTCTTGTCACTTTGTAATGTGTTTTGTGTGTGTTGTTTCAAACAATACCTTTGTTCTTCTCTTTCTTTTCCTAGGTAGGTTAAGTGTAGTTATGTTTTGATTGGTGTCCCTTTTTGTTTTCTTCTTATTTTTCCCCCTGGGGATGTATTTTGAGTTTACGCTGAAGTTAGCAATAACAATTCTGTTTATTCCCTATTTTTATTTGAAATCAGATTAGTCTTACATTCATTCTAACTATCCACATTATTATCCTCTTCTCCCCACTTTTTGTATTTTCTATCTTACTATTTTTAAGTGGGGTTTCTTTACTTTATAGAACATCCTTTAATATTTTTTGTAGAGCTGGTTTTGTGAAGAATTCATTTAACTTCTGCTTATCATTTATCATTCCTTCAGTTCTGAATGATAATCTCACAGGGTATTGTATTCTAGGTTGAAAATCCTTATCTTTTAGCATTTTGACTATATCATGCCATTCCCTCCTGGCCTATAGTTTCAGTTGAGAAATCTGCTGACAGTCTTATGGGGACACTTTTGTATGTTACTCCTTTTTCTCTGGCTGCTCTAGGATTCTTTATCTTGTACTTTTGACATTTTGATGATGTGTCTAGAGCTTCTTGGGTCTGGAGGCTTGCTTATTCTTCAGGTTTTGGAAGATTCCATCTATTATTTCTTCAAATACAGTTTCTGTACCTCTTTCTCTTCTTATTTGGGACACCTATGATGTGACTATTGTTCCTTCTGATATTATCCCAAAGGTTTCAGATTTTGTCATTTCTTTGCATTTTTTAAGATGTCTTTGCTTGAGTGAGCGCCTCTGCCGTCTCTTTTAGACCACAGATTGTTGGAAGGTTCATCCATCCCATTATTGAGTCCTTCTATTAGTTCTTTAGTTCACCTATCGCATTCCTTATTTCTTTGATATCTTGCTTCATTTCTTCTCTTTCTGATGCTCTCTTTTACTTTTATTGTTTTCTGCATTTCCACAAGTATGCAAATCACTGTTACCTTAAATTCATCTTCAGGTAGTTTGCATACATCTGCTATATTGAGATATTTCCCTGGGTTTTGGATTAAATTCATCATTTTGCGTGTATTTCTGTGCCTTTCTCTGTTTGGCATTCTGTTTATATTTCTGTGGGTTCAGTTTCTCTGCAGTGATGGAGCTGTGTAGGGTCCTTGCTGCTGGCCCACAAATGGCAATCAGGATGCAGTTTTGTCTCCACCCACAGGGTGTCGCTAGTGGGTAGTGTTGGGGATTTGTCCCTTCTGGGAGACAACTGGCTTCCTTTAAACCTGGGGTTGGGATACCCAGTGGGTGGGATATCATATGGGCAGGATATCTAGTGGGTGGATCCTGAGATTCAGGCATAATATGGTAGTAAAGAGGTAAAGATCCTGTAAGGACACCATAAGAGATGGCCATCTGCCAGCTAAGGAGAGATTCAGAGACCACCCTACTGACACCCGATCTTGGACTTCCAGCCTGCAGACCTGTGAGACAGCAAACCTGGTCCCTGGAAGTTGGTATGGCAGCCCCAACAGCACTCCGTAGGAGTAGGCTGTGCGACAAGGGATCCTACAGAGCATCCTTGTCTCTACCTGTCGATATCAGCACTGCTCCAACCCTCCCCACCAAGGCCATCACAGTCAAGTAGGTCTCCACAGCTTGCATTGTCCCCGCCGTGAAACCCAGTTTTAGGCAGTCTTCTGTCACTTTCATGTCCCGGTGCTCAGCACAGGACCTGCTCCTTAATGAAACAGACCAATAGTCACTGAAGGAATTCAGTTGCCTATTTCCCTTTCTTGGGCCTTACCCCTCCCCTTCAAACTCCTTTTGCTGCAATTAAAGTGGCAATTACTTCTAATTTATAGCAAATTCATTTTTAATGAAACAAGCCATTTTCATTTTAGTTCAATTTCTGGCAGCTCAGTGACGTAAATACCACTGGTGTGTTCATAAAAGTTAAATGCTATTGTGTTTGCCATTGCTCCCCTCCCTCACAGCCGACCTTTGATAGTCAACAAGCGATGCTGCTCTCAGTTTTCTTGGGCATCGCTCACTGTTTTCAAATGAAATCATTCGGATGGATTCTTAACCACTGACTGATGTTAGAATTCATTAAAAAAGAAAAAAAAGGGCCATTTAACTGAACGCTGAGGTCTTAGAATGAGACTCCACATGTTATCCAGAAATTCTAAAATACACACCAAAAGCCAAGGTCAATGGAGACATTCTATGGAAAGGGGAAGTCACAAATGTCCCTGGCACATTCATAGATGGGTCATCTTCACATCACTGCATTTGCTCTCATGCTATTTGAAAGCTGATGTGTTTGTGTTGGGCAGGTGTGGGTGAGCGACTCTGAAATGCCAAGGAAAAGCAATAAGAAACTGGGCAAAACTGGGAGCAGGAGGACATTTCACAGAGACCCCTCCACCTACCCGCAACTCACTTGCAGACTGTACTCAACCACCCACAGGTTACTATGGCCAGGACACCAATGAAATTAATATAGTCACATTTACAAATTCACTTATTGCACTGTCTTTGTTTGATTGCTGAGATTCCTAGCCCTAAAAATTCCATTTACGCAGGTGAAAAAGATTAACAGTAATAACTTTTAAGTGTCACCTCCAGAGACTACACCCAGTGTTTTGAAGTTCTTGTTTGTGATTTAAGTTACAATACTAACATGCTACTTCAACTTGCAGGTAAAATACAGGTCTAGCACATGACCACATTAAACTTGGGCCACAACCATCACGTAACTGCTAAAACAGCCACGCTGGCCTCGAGGCAAGGGGTTTCTATACCACGGATTTAAGTTAAGACCTCGCCCCTTTTCAACATACAGGGCTCTTCACTCCTCAAGTGCTCCTCCCGTAGAGAGCAGGGAAATCCCTTTCTCAAGTTGCCTTCTCCAGGGAAGAAAAGAATGGCTTAAGGACAGTCTGAAATTTAGAAACAAAACCCCTTTGCCCAAAAGCCTATAAGCCTAACCACTTTGCAAATCTGGTGAGTGTACAGATGTTGGTATTTTCACAGAAAAGTGCTAGAAGCAGGTGGTAATTGACAAGAAGGGGTGTTTGCCACTTCTGTTTTCCCCCTGGAAAGGCAAAAAAGAATGAAAATCAGTTAGGCATAATATTTACAGTCTGACACCTTCCCTTGGGCATTTATAAATACAAAATTGATGGAGCCACAAGAAAGACCATGTTCTGACCCCTGCACTGGGAAAGTCAGCAGGAACCCACACTAATTCCTGTTCCGCTTATTTCTTGGCTCAGTCTCAGCACTTTCAGTGTCTCTTGTGCGACGATTCTGCCTTGGACCTATTTCTGCATCTTGAAGATAATTTCTGAAAATAGAAAGAAGACAATGGCACCTTAGAATTAATGGTCATTATTCTACAGTTGGTTCCAATTTACAAGCATGTCCAAGTTCATTATTCCATTAAACCTCCATGGTCGAGATTATTACAATAATCTCTATTACTACTACCACCATTATTATTCTTCTTACTTTATGACAGAAAACAGTGACTTAGCAAAGATCACAGAGAGCAATGGAACCTCTTTCTTTAGAATCAAAATCTTATAGCTTTATGCTTCTTCTGTCTAGCATGTAGGAAGTTACAAAAAGGAAAATATGCCTTAGCTTAATAACAAGACAAAGTCAGTTAGTCTAACAAAATCAGAGCTTTTCTGGATCTTGTAAGGCAACCTAGAAAATTCCAAAGAAAAGTAATGCCCTCTGAAGAGAGAAGGGCCGAACCAATCTGTCACTTTTAACAGAGTCTTTAGAGAGGTAAGTGGCTGTCACAGGAGTCGGAAAGAAGAAACTGTACAAATGTTCATGAGTTCTTAAGAAGAGGCTCGTTCTGAGGCCCCTGACACACTCACTGAACTCTGAGTCTATGCAAAGATCACTGGATCAAGAACGCTGGAAAGGGCAAAATAATATAAATATAAAAGATAAACTTCCTCATTTTAACTAGTACAGAAAAACAACTGCCTATTTAAAGCAAAAAGAATGAAACATACTGCAGTGCTCATAACATCATAGCAAATATATGACAACAGGAAAAACAACAAGGAAGAACTGGAAGTATGATGTTATAAAGTTCATACATTAATGTGAAGAGGTACATCCATTTGAAGGCTGACTGTTAAGATACACACTGTAAACCTGAGGGCGCTAAAATTGTAAAATAAAGGTATAACAAGTCAGTCAATATTGGACATAAAATGAAATAATGAACAACTCTCTGAAAGATAAGGAAGAAAGAACACAGAACAGATTGGAAAAACAGAAAATAACTACAAAATGGTAAATTTAGAGTCAACATGCCAATTACCACATGAAAGGTAACTAGTTATAACAACCCAGTTAGAAGAGAGACTCTCAGGAAGCTGTGTGTGCCAGCCGACGGGTTCTAGACCAGAGGAACTCCTGAGGGAAATCTGAATCCATTCTGTATGTCTCTCACAGCACTTAATCAAAGGCTGCTAGCAGCAAGAAGAGGCCAACTTACAGTATTAATCTTAACTGTGACTCCCAGGTCCCAGAGCCAGTCAGCAGAACAAATTCCAGCTTTCAAAAGCTACCTTCTAACACAAGGTGGCTTTCTCCTGCAGCGTCTGTCTTAGCTTGTTATCTGGCCAAAGGCACTAATCCAAGCACCAGGGGAAGAATGAACAACTGCACAAACTCTGACTTGGCCTTCAGGGTGGCCACCTAAGGCAATTCTTGTTTTTAGAGGAAGGGTGCAGGCAGAAATGAAGACAAGTAGGCAGGGGGTAGGCAGGAAGAGAGAGGAGGAGGAAGAAGTACTTTATTTAGTTGTTCACATTGGTTGGTCACCTGGCCCCGGGACAAGATGCATGTGGACTGTGCCAACTAGAGGTGGACATAACCGCTACTGTACCAGGGTGCACCTAAGGCTATTCTATTGTCCACCACGAACCTGGCCGAGGTGGTATCCATGACCACTTCCAGCAGTCAGGGACAGAATACTGGTCGCCGTTTCTAACTGGATGATTCCCAGGGCAGGGAAAGCTGCCTGCAGGGTGTACAACAAGACGTTTCATGACTCCAAGAGGCTCTCCTGAGTAACCAGGGGAAGCCTCGTTTGGGGAGATCACCTCAACTGTCTGGGGGCTACATTATCTAGTTGTGGGGTTTCCTGTGACGCAGAAGGCACAGGTGCACACAGGTTAGGGCATTTTATAAAGTGTACCAAGACTCTTGCTCCCCACTGACACATGCAGGCCGTGGTAATGGCTCACTGAAGAGTATACTCAACCAGGTGGGCAGTCCAGCAGCCTTCTGATCCAGAACAGGGGTCACAAACTTGTTCTGTAAATGGCCAGCTATTTAGACATTGAGGGCCACACAGCCTCTGTTGCAGCTACTCAGCTCTGCTGTTGTACAATGAAAGGAGACACAGATGAGAGATAAACAAACATGTATGGCTGTGCTCCCAAAGTTTTATTAACAGCCCAGAGTAACCAGATTTGGCCTGTGGGACATGATGTATCAACCTGTCCTAGAACATCAATTAATGTGAGAATCCAGGTGGTTGAGCCAGAGGATTCAGCCTCGAGAACCCTTCCTGGCTCAGCTGCCCCTGAAGAGGGTACTAATCTGGTCAGTATAGGGGGTTGCTGTTGGGAGAAAGCAAGGAGTATCATGCCCGGAACAGTCAAGGAATCCTAAATTCTTGAAATAAATCAAAAAAATTATAACACCCTTTTTGTGCTGGTAATTCCCCAGAAAACAGACAAAAGGAAATGATCCCTTTCTGGGGACAGCGTGATTCACTAACCCCACTGACTTACTAAGGTGTGGACCAGGAGGAGGTGAGGGAGTATATTTTGAAGAAGTCCATTTCACATTCCATAATTTAAATATCTGTGATTGTAGGGAGGCTAGAGACCACGGAAGCCTGTGACCATCAACCTGCTGTTGATTCCACAGGTCTCTTCAGAGATGGACTCTCACTATTGGTATCTACTTGAGTGGCCCCAATAACCTTACCAGAACCCTTTAGTTTTGAAGCACCAAATTAACTCTGGGGAGACATAACAGCCTCTATGTGTCAAACACTCAGTTTGATAAGAACTTAGTAGTAAGCTAACAGATGTTTATCAAAAGGGATAACTTGGTGGCTATGCTAGGCTGGAGATTAAGTCCAAAAGCAGGGGTACCTCTAGGTAAAGGTTGCCTCCCTTGGCCAAGGGCTCCAATCAGAAAAATCACTCGTCATTAAAGACTTGTAGCTCAAAGGGATCACTGGGGTTGTAAGAACTCAAAGATATTAGCACAAATCCAAGAGTGGCTTTTCCCTATCAGAGAATTTGCTCTGACTGACACCAATGGCATAGGGGATTAAAAGTATGCAACATTAATTGTCCCAAACATTTAGATGCAAAAGCAACAATAGTGCTAAATCACTCCAAATAACATTAGCTCCCCTCCTTCCCTAGTGGGAACATTGCCTGGATCCCATAACACCAATTCAGATGCTTCCCTTACTCAGAGAGGACAGGGGGTGGCTCTGCCCCTCAGAGCCATAAGCGTGAGTCCCTCCCCTTCTCAAAGTTCAACATGTGCTGATGGCATTTCACATGCTTGAGGACAGGAAGACCTCGGTTTTGCTTCTGAACAACAAAGCCCGAGTAGCCAGAACAATTCTGAAGGAAAAAAAAATGTACACAGACACCACCAAAGGTGGTGAGGATGTGGAGCAAGAGGGACGCTCGCTCACTGCTGGTGGGAATGGAAAACAGCAAGGCCCCTTTGGAGGAGAGCTTTGGCGGCTACTTAGAAAACTAAACACACCACCACCATTTGCCTCGCAGTTGCACACCTTGGGATATACCCAGTGAAACAAAGCTTATGTGCACACAGAACCGAGGACTTTTTCACCATGACTGTGGACTACTGGCTCCAGGGTCAGTGTAGAGGTGGGAACAGGGATGGGAAGGGCGGGTTAAGGCATCGCACAGCACGCAGCGCTTACAGGAATTCTACCGCTTTTCTTCATCAATTTGCCTTGGATTGTCACATCCTGGGCTGGTTTTCAGAATTTTGAAAATGTTGATACTGGTAAACTTTGTCAGTTTTGTCATCACTTTCGTGGAGGAATTTTTGGAGGTCCTTATTCCATTATTTTTGCTGATACTATTCTCCTTTATCCTTTTTTTATTTTCATTGCTCAACTTTAAACTTACATTCTTATTATCTCAATTCTCACCTTAATACTTTATTGCCATTTTATTTGTTTAATTTCTGGGTTTTTATTTGTTTTTTTAAGTTTTAATGGGATGTTCACCTTATATTTAACTTTTAAGTTACCGTATCTCTTTATTCTCTTACGGTGTCTCTTATTACTCTGCACATTTTAAAGTAATGTTCCTCCTATGTGTCTCCTCTTTGTTTGCCTTTTTGCAGCTGGCAACAAGTGGAAGAAACCTCCATTGCAGGCAGGAGTCTGAAGCAGAGTCCCAGGTAAGGATCTTAGCAGTTCTCCCAGAATAATTCTCTAAAGCATTCATCCTCAAAGATGTCAGTATCCTAATAGGGTGACTCCATGAGTTCTCTCTCCATGTATGTGATGATGTAAGGGAATGATAATACTTAATAACATCTCACACACACACACAAGTTTTAAGATCCCTGGGTTCAAGGTATAAATCAATAGATTTTGAGTATACTTTGCTGACAGCATGCTTTTTAAACAAATGGGGATATTCCTGGGAGGATGATGTTAAAGCATCAGGAACTGCTGAATCAAGTGAATACGAAAAGTTAGATTTGGTTTAGCTATCAGTCTGCTTCCACTATATATTATTACAGGGAGAACCACCCTCCTTCTTGGGAGGCTCAAAAAGAACCTGTGGTGGAGCAGCAGTTGAGTCCACCACCTCCGGCTGAGTGAAGTCCATGTACATCCCGAGGTCCCCTGTTCAAAACCTGGGCTAGGGATAATAACCAAGATAAACAACTGAATAAAGTGCTTCTTCCTCCTCTCTTCCTACTTGCCTTCTATTCCTGCCCTCACCTTTACTGTAAAAAAAGAAAGAAAAGAAAATGTACTCAAAACAGTCATCAGAGAAACTGAGATTTCAATCACAAGGAAATGCTGCCAGACTCCCCCTGGCGTGAACAAATGAAAAGACTAGGAATACTGAGCGCTGAGGAGGATGTAACCTGCTGGAAGTCCCACTGTTAACAGGCGTTTACATTGCTATGAACCAACTGAAACCTTTGGGAAATGCCTGCAGCGGCGGCTACAGAAACTACTGGATGTGTGACCACTGTGACCCAGCAGCGCACACGCAGAGAATCCATCCACACGCATACACAGCAGTTCTGCTCGGGATGCCTGCTCCGAATACAGAAATCTCTGACCGACTGTGCACCGACACGCGAGTGATAAACACATGGTACATATTCACACCATGAGTGACACAGACCAGTGGCTCTAGAAGGTTCGCAGGCTGGAGGCTTGTTAATCACAGGTGTGGGCTCCATTCTCAGAGTTTCTCAGTTGGAAGAACTGGGGTGGAGCTCAAGAATCATACAAATGCTGCTGGTCAGAAAAACTACACTTGGAGAACTTTCGCTAAAGCTAAAGTAGTGAAAGTAAGAAATTACTGCTCTATGCAACCATTAAAAATCTCATCTACTTAGTCTATGATTCCATTTATAGGAAGTTTAAAATCAAGCAGAGTGAATCCGCAGTAACAGAAGACATTAGAAGAGCGCTTACCTCCAGGGCGTTTTGAGGAGGCCCCTTAGATGCCCACATCCAGATGTGGTAGTAGCTGCGCAGGCGGGTGAGTCACTGGCAGCCCATGAACCACACCTCCCACCTTGTGCAGGCCCCACCCCTCCAATCCAGCTGACTGACCTTGAATGCTGTGGAAGCGGAGGTCCCAGCTGCAGGACTAAGACGAACAAGGCCCGACAGTGCCACATTTGCACTTGGGGGTTTGTGCCGGCTTGAAGCCAGCCGGACCACAACAGTGTGAATAGATGAGTTTAACAGAAAGACTTCCTCACTGTTACAGGGGGTTAGACTGATGAGGGACTGGCTAGTAAAAAGTAAAGAGAATTCTAAGGATATAGAAATAGGGTGAGTGAAATCAGAGAAAGAGGTTCAAGAAAACCAACACCCATAAAATACAGTCACAAACTAAATGAGTCGTAGGGTTGGAATGTACAGCCCCGGACCAGAGTTAATGAGATCTCACAAGATTTCATCACTCACAAAGCATTTTGTAACTATGTATGGTGAGAGAAATTAACTAGACTTCTATGGCGCTGGTTTCCCATATTACAAATATTGAATCATTGTCTTGTATACCTGAAACTAATATAATGCTGCATGTCAATTATATATAAAAATACATATATGGAAATAGCAGCTCCAAGGAACAGCCACTGCAGAGACAGCACCTGTTGGACAGGACCCTTCCCCCAGAGCCCCAGGCGCCCAGATGCAGACAGCAGGACTGGCTGGCTGAGAACCACTGCTACAGGTAGAGCAGGGCACTGTAGGATGGGCACTGGTGTAGGGATGGGGGTGACATCCCTACAGGGGCCTAGCTAATGGGCTCTCCTCAGCCAGCAGGCAAAACCCCTTCTTGCAATGTCTCTTCAGTGTCCTGTACTGATAAAACTTAACATCGGGAGAGGTGGCAAAAGACAACTATCCAAAGGGCCCAATTCAATCTTCTCAGAGCAGACGAACAGGATGAATTTGGAGCTGGAGTGGAGGCAATAAACTGGTAACTAGCACAGAGTCCTGAGCCTCCAAACAGGCTGTCCGGCTACCCTGCTGGAAAGATCACATGTAGAGACTGCAGGGGGAGGCCCCAGACCACGCCGACCACGTCAGAAGAGAGAAATCCAAGTGTCTCAGCTGAACACGGGCCCACCCCACTGCCAGCGGGCCGCTCACCGGGTGAGTGACCACCAGCCCGGTGTGAAGAATCAGAAGCAGATAGATGGGTTGCGTTCTAGGCCCTAAGGATCCAGGTGCATTGTTACATAGCAATTAAACCAAAATAGAGACTGCTTTTGTTTAATTTCTGGATGGATTATCTATTGCTATACAACAAACCATTCTCAAACTTAAGAGGCACGAACAACACGAACAACACAATCATTTATTTGCTCCTGAGTCTCGCTGAGGCGAGGCTCAGAAGACACAGCTTCACGGTCTGGGGCCCCACTTCCCCAAGAGCTCTCTGACAAGGCCGGAGGGAGGGTTGGCTCCCACCTCTCCAACTGAACTCTCCTCAAGCCTGATAGCTTCTCAGAACAGAGCAGCTGATTCCAAGTTGAAAACATCTCTGGAGGAGTGTCCTGAAAGGTCAAGCCCTCTATGCAAATGCTGGTCAAGCCTCACAGGGCCTAATCCAGATTCAACATGGGCCCCGGGATTGAATACCAGGAGGCGTGGTGATTTAGGAGGGCATCGAAGCCTAACCTCGGTGTATTCAGTTACAAAATTCACCAGGCCATATGCCTAACATTTGTTCACTTTCATGCATGTGGTAGACTTCAGTAAAACTCCTTCCCACATCCCAAGAAAGAGAGCCAGCCTATTAACAGCCCCCCTCAGAAAATACCACAGGTTGGTAGGTACATGCAAATGACTTCTGAGAGGGTTAAGATGAAATGCAGATTCTCAATAGAGAAAAGGATTCTTCCTCTTTTGATTTTAAGGATATTAGAGAAGCAATTTCCTAAACTTTTCTTTTTAAGGCACTATGAGATAGAGCTCAAAAGACTCCTGAGTGGTGACCCCTACTCATCCACAGGTTCTCGAAGCCACGTGACTGATGGCTAGACCCTGTTGTGAGGACACTGTGCTCACTAGACACTGATGCCACACTCACACCATGGGCCACCCAGGCACTTCAAGGTTCTGGGGCTTCAGGTCCAGTTCAGGCACTCTCTAGAAGGGAGACGGGGTTGCATGCAGACAACGGCAGGCGGAGCCAGGGCTTCTGCAAAGCTGTGAGAAAAGCCTGACAATGCCTACCTGGATGAAGAGGAAAGGGTGAACCAGGCAGAAGTGATTCAAGGGGCAGAGGCCTTAAGTCAAGGCAGCTCAACTGAGGCCATGGTGAGTAGCTTGGTGTGGCTGAAACAAGGAGTGGTGGACAGGGAAAGAAAGGAGGGAAGGAGTCAGAAGGAAAGGCGGGGAGGAGTCAGAAGACAGCAGAACAGGGAGAGCCGGGGATGCTGGGAGTCACTGAAGGACATAGAAATCTAAAGAACAGTGTATTTCAACCTCTCTACAGAATGACCTGTGATGGGGTGTGGCCCACTGGGGCTGAAACATCACAGTGGTGATCACTGTCATGCTACTCAAAGTCAGAGCCCCAGAAGCAGCATCAACAAAGCCTGGGAACTTGTTAAAAATGTATCCCAAATCTACTAAATCACAATCTCAGCATTGGGTGAATCCTAATAATTTGTGTTTTAACCAGTCTGCCAGGAGATTCTGATATATATTTAAGTCTGATAACCTCTTTATAGGACTTTGCATGTGAGAGGTGAGGGAGAAGTTGAAAAGGATTCCTAAGTTTCTGGCTTAAACAGACATTCCATTCAGAGAGGGGACAGTGGAGAAGGGGCAGGTCCGGAGAGAAGGGACTCCTGGAGGCAGATATTTCCCCCACATTTTATAGATATAAGGAAAGAGAAATCCAGAAACATGAAATGACATGCCAGGACCATTTGTCTTCCTGTTTTTATGATGTACAACATAAATGTATCTGGGAGCTCAAAACTGTAAGATGTACCAATATTTATGGACATGGCAGCAGAGATCAGTCTGTAAAATTAAGGTTTTTTTGCGGCTTATAACATACTGCTTTAGATGGAACACTGTGTTGCTAGTGGAGCCTCTTGATCACTTATGGCATTAGGAGAAAGTGTTAGAACTGAAAGAGCATGTTCAAGTACTAATATCTCAAAGATGCCACCTCTGGTACCACGAAATATGCCTCTGAGTTCAAGATGGGTACTTGCAGGCACCCCTTTTGTTGAAGAGGGACGCTGTGAAGGTGGCTCCTGATTCTGCTGAAACTGGGAGGCCAGACTCAAATCCAGGCATGCTGCCCACTGGCTGTGGACCTCGAGCTAGTCAGCTTACCTCTCTGAAGCTCAGCTTCCTTCTCTATAAAATGAAGGGACTGGATTGAATGAGAGACTGCGTCATTCTAGCTTTCACATTTATTATCTGTGAGGATCAAGCAAAGGGATTTGCCTTCTAAGTGCTTTCTTACATTATGATGCTACAATGTCATCATAACCAAGAATGGAGTCTGGACAACAGCCTGACACTGCCACTCATCTCAGGGTAGTTCAGCATGAGCTAAAAGACATAGCTAGCTAAGGAGTGGCCTCCTCTCTCGAAATTCAAAATTTAAAAAGTGTAAGTAACAGCAATACAGCCCAAATCTCAAACTTTCATAAAACATTACCATTTGAACCACTAAACATCTCATAGGCCTGATAAACCTACTCATAATACATTTCCTAGGTACACCACATTTTTCTATTTTCCAGTGATTCAGCTAAGAAAATACAAAATGTCAGGAGAATGAACTCCTCCTTCCTTGGAAAAACAGCACAGCTGAATGGTTGAAAGTGCTGACTGACACACGAAGTAGAATCTCAGCTCCATCACGTACCATGTACTATTAGTGATGCCAGACTAGAGAGTTACTGCTTTCTGCCTGAGTTTCCTCAATATCAAACAAGAATTGTAATAGCGCATTACAGTGTTGCTATGCTATTTAAATGAGATCACAAGTATAAATTAAGTAACATGTTGACAATGGGGTTACATTGTTGATCCCTTAGACCAATAGGGGAGATGGACTAATAATCATATGAACATTCTGAAAAAGGACACAGAGTGTAAGAGCCTAAAAGGAGGAGCTGATGTAGTAAGAAGGGCCAGAACAGACTCCATGAGAAGCAGCTCTTGAACTGAGAGCCACAGAATGAGCAGGGGTGAACCCGGTAAAGGAGACTGAGAACACTCTGGATATAGGGACGAGCCTGTTCAAAGGCCCTGTGGCGGGAGGGAGCTTGGCATTTTAGGAGGACCTAAGTGATTTGTGTCACTGGGACAGAAAGAACACGTAGGTGTGTAATAAGAGTGGAGTCTGGGCAAGGGTAGATCACAGTCCCTTCTTGAGCCTAAAGAGAATGGAAGCCATTAAAATTCTTAAAGAGAGATGAGGAACAGTGACCAGACTTTCATTTTAAAGATTACTCTTGTTCCAATGGGAAGATCAAATGGTAACGAAGCCAGAGGAAATGAGGATAGACAATTTAGACACAATACAGGATATACTGTCCAATCGAGGCACATGGGAACATGAATTAGGGTGATGAGAGGGATTCCAGAAACATTTAAGGAGAAAAATCTATAGAACTGATCTTAAATTGGTCACATAGGCAATGGATAACAACATGTTAAGAATGACACCTAGTTTTTTGAGCTTAAGAAGTTGACTGAAAAAGGATCATGCTTTGACTTTGTTTCAAAATCTTTTTTGGGGGGTGGTGAATGGGAGGTAAAGTCAAGTGTTAGCTTTGCACAGGTTAATTTTGAAGTGTCTTTAAAAAACCTAAGAAGAGTATCAAGTAGGTAGCTGGAATTCAGATGTGTGAAGCCCAGGAGAAGTACAGACAGGAGATATATATTTATTAGGAGATAAATGCAATCTTGACTGTCATCAACAATTAATGATCTAGCTGAGGAAGAGGAAAACCAGAGTCCTGTGTCTCAGAAGCCATAGAACACCTTTAAGAAAGGTGAAGGGATCAACAGTTGGAAATACTGCTAAGAAGTCAAGGAAGGTAAATCTTCCTTTTAGTTAAGCAATGTGGAGGTCTCCAACGACTTTAATAAAAGCTGTTTCAGAAAAAAGATGGGACTGGTGAAAATGCTGACAAGTGAGGGGGAGATACGGAAATGGGAACTGCAAGGGTAAAGCACCTGAGGGAGGAAAGAGATGATACAACAGTGGATGCAGAGAATGAGACCAAGAGATGTTTCTGCTGGTTGTGGGGGAGGTGTTGGTTTTAACATGGAAAAGAGGAGCTGAAATCCCAGTGAAGACAACACAGCTCAGAGGCAGTACTTGCCTTTATGAGAGAGAAGGACTAAAGTCCCCAACAAAGGGTAGGAAGGAGGTGGAAAGAATTAGTCTCAGATAGAAGGAGATCCCTTTATTATAAAAGGAGGGCATGAGGATAAAATATGTACAAAGAAGGTCATTTGGTATTGGAAAGACAGTAATTCCCATAAAATGGTTTCCTATTTTCTCTATAGAGGAAGAGATGAAGTCTTCAGCTGGGGTAGAGCCACTGAAAAGTGTTGAGGCGGGGCACCCGGGTGGCTAGGGCAGCTGAGATGCTGGCATGCAGACCACATGAAGCCCATGGACCCAGGTTCAAGAAACTAAAGATGTCCTCCCCATCTCTGTCATCCTCTCCTTTCTCCTTCCCTCCCTTTAAAAAAAAAAAAAAAGTGATATTTCAAATAATGCTTGTGAAGAACAGGACAAAGAAATTATCACAGAAGCAATACAGTGAAAAGGCTGCCTCGAGGGCCCATATGAGGTGTGTGATCACGACCTAAGAGTGAGCAAATCTGCCCAACTACACAATAGATCGCCCCTGTAGGGGCATGAATGAAAACGCAGTATTCTTTGGTGCTGTTCCTTCCCTCCATGCCTACCAGGAGACCTGAAATGGATCCCCTACAACATTCTCTTTTCCCACACTGATTATAAGTGGTTTGGAGAAGGAGTGAAACTACATTTATTCCAGGCTAAGCACATCTTATGGCTGGGAACATCTAGGAAAAGAATAAAAGTCTTCTAAAGACTGAACCACTGCTTACGGCTAAGCCATTAACTGCTCATTGGAACATTCTGTCTTCAGAAAAACAACTTCTGACAAGTAACCCCAGCTATTACACTGGGATCCCATTTCTAAGCAGAAATACACAGAAACAAGTAGTAGACTGGAACTCTATACTTCAATATATGTGAATTATTACTTTCTTAAATCACAGAGCACAAATAATCATCTGTCTGAAAGTAGACTGTACAAAATTGTAATTCCTCAGGTCACAGAACATGATTTTTCTTTATTCGGAGAACTCACTTATGTGACGCTTCCCAGGCTTCCTCTTCTTCTAGAAGATCTCTTATGATGTCTGAACTGGAACTAAAAGGATATGTACATCAATATTGCCGGACAATATAAAGACTATACAGTTCCATCTATGCAATTCTAGGAAATGCGAACTGATCTAGAGTGACAGAAAGCAAAGCAGCAGACCAGGGGTTACCTGGGGTAAGGCAGGAGGAGGGAACATAGAACGGACAAGGAAACAAGGAAACCCTAGGGAGATGAATAACTTTGTCATCTTGATTGTAGAGATGGTTTCATAGCTGCATATAGGTCAAAACTCAGCCAATAGTGTGCTTTAAATTATTTACAGTATATTTTGCACTACTGCTATAAAAATATTAGTAAATTTGCAATAGTAATGAAAACATTCACTGAAGTTTAAATAAATCCCTTTATATAAAACCTGAATTCAAACAGAATACAGCTATGAAAGCTTTTCAATTTCCTATGGCAACTAAAGGTCAAACTGTGTTTTACAATCTGTGCTTCAGTAAAGAGGTTCACGAGAGAGATTCAATCCCTCAGTGGCTTTTAGTCCCTTCGTGACCAAAGCAAAGTAAAATATAATTAATTTGAACTGTGCTATAATGGAATCTGTTATAATGCAACCTGGTTTAAAGAGCTATGTATCCCTGGCCTAGATTTATAAGGTAAATAAGGTTATAGAGGGGATATCTTATTTCTTTGAAGGAAAACACTGTTTTAAGGCTTTTACCATCTTATCTAAGTATATTCTTACCAAATAAATGATTTTTAAAGGATATTTACACCAAGATCAAGAAAGCATTTCTTTACACATCCAAGATACAGATAGTATTGGATGGGAAAATGGGAAACAGCCTCCAGGGTGCAGAAGGCTGAAACAAAGGAGTAACTCTCTCTCAGATGAGAAACAACAGGTTTGGGAATGTTAATATCAGTCCTATTTCTAACACACTAATAAATAACTAAATAGCACAAGTTTAGAAGGTCTGAAGATCTACAATGCCCATGAATCATTCTCAACCACTTCTGACAAATCACTGTGAAGCACTGTTGCCACAGTGCCTGAACAGAAAGGGACAACCCGTTCACAGAGTCCTTACCAAATGTCCCACTCCAGGGACTTCCCCCATTCCCAAGTCTCTCAGGGGGGCCACACAAGACCCCCCTCTGACTGTGGCTCGTGTACAGGGACCTGTATGGGGGCTTCAGAGCAGGGACCCTCCAATGTGGCATGTGCACTGGTTCTCGGGTGTTTCAGGACCCGGAGCAATGTTTATTAGTCTTTGTGGCCTGAGAAATAAACAATAACACTGAAGTATCCTACACTGAGTGATACTTTTTGCTGTCTTATCATAGCAGCACATGCGTACACTAAAAAACAGTATGATGATGTGCATTTGTGAGACGGCTACGTCTACAGGTGAGTCTGGCTGGGCATGTGCTTTTGTAGGACCACTGGGCTAGGAAGCCTGGGCTAGCCTGTCAGCGCATGAGCATCTACCTCTCTCACCCAGGGCAGCGGGGCACTGCCCAGATGCAGGTGCCTTTGAAAAAAGCATGTTAATTTATCCTCTCTCACCTTGGTGCAAACTGGTTTATGCAAGCTCCCCCATTAAACAGCAGGCTAACTAGTTTTCACTAGGAGGAGAGGTGAAGTAGAAGGCCCTTAAGGAGATTCAGGGCAGAGTTCACGCTTTATTATTTTCCTAGGCGATAAGAGTCACACAGCCACTAACTGGGGAACACTTAGATCCACTGCCACCTAGCCCCACAGACAGGCCCAGCTCTTGTCCCTCACAGAGACCAATCCCGTGCTCCTTACTTTAACTACTCCAACTTCACAGAGAATGCTGAAGCTGCTCTAATGTCAGCTCTTCATTCCCTTCTCTCCACTCACCATCTTTCATCCTGCTCTACCTGGTTAAAACCAGGGCAGTGTTTCTCAACTTTCTGTCATTCCCTTCGACCCCAAGCCATTTTAGATTTTTTTTCATACCACAAATGTAATGCATATTCACTTATGTATGATGCATATATGTGTATAAATATATGCTTTATCCATAAAAAAGAGTAATAAGATATTTTGGGCATTCCCACCTCCAAACCAATTTCTACCCCATTAAGGGGTGAAACTGCTCCTAGAAGAAAGGGGACTAGAGCAGTCACAAGGCTCTGGGTCCTGGTAGATATGACAGTTATAGAAATAGTAAAGTCAGCTTCTTGCCCACATCCAACACACACACACACACACACAGACTCTGACACTCTCTCTCTCTCTCTCTCTCTCTCTCTCTCTCTCTCTCTCTCTCTCTCCCTCCCCCCAAAGCCCCCTCTTCTTCCTCCCTCCTTCCTGCTCTCTACACAGGAAGGTTACAGAGCACCCCTACTGCTCCAGCTGAGTAAGCAAGAACACCAAACCTGTCAACAAACCGAGAAGACTGTGATCAATTTACCTCCAGGCTTTCAAATCACCAGTACAAACCACTGACTTGTTAAAGGAAAATATTTGCGGTACATTACTGACATGACCTAGGGAGCTTCTGCTATGCTACCTCAGTGAAAACAGATGGCAGAGGAGGTTTACAGAAAACATCTCAAAGTTGTCCTCCTCTCCCTCCGCGACTCAATGCCGGTGGCAGCAAGCCTGCGCAGCCCCCCCCCGATTTCCTCACTTCTTACCCACTTCCTTCCACTGCAGCTCAGTCAACTGATCGTTACCTGAATGTAACCACACCACTGACCACTGAACTAAACAATACAGGCTTTGAGAAGTTAGAAGTTTCAGGAGCATCTGCTATCTGTGTTCCAATCCTGGTCACCACTGAAAAGTGGAGAGTTGATAAACAACAATTCATTCCTTTTTAAGTAAGTACTTACTATTTTTGACTCAAAAGTCACATTCCTAAAATCAAACATACAGTTTCACAAATTGGATTTTACAAAGACTACCCGGCATGTCAGTGTTACTAAAATTATCACTCTCCCATCATCTCCTTGTGGATAGAATTAATTTTTAAAAGTCTTAGTCATCCTCACAAGTCTTAGAGATAAAAAATTCCTTCCATATACTCTCAAGACACCCACAAAATTCTCCACAGGAGAAAACAAATTGCTGTAGTTACACCTGGGGTCAAGGCATGCACAAGCCCGCACCGCTGAAGTTTGTAATTCTGTGACAGGGAATTTTTTCAGAGTAAGCGTCATCTTCTCTACTATTTGGCTTTGGAACATTCTGCTAGACCGTGCTTTAAGAAGCTAAGTAATTATGAGTCTCATACATGACAGTTACAGCTCCCTGTGGAAGGTTGTTCAAATCGTATTCTCTGAAGTCAGTCCTGGCTGGAGAGGATATTATTAGAGAGATTAAATATATATGACAAAGACTCAGGCAAAAAAAAAGTGAATCCCGATTTCTATGGACTCTCCAAAGTCTATTCTGGAAGATTCCATAGATACATTTAGAACACTCACACTTAATTTTGCATACCACTTAGACCTTATTTTCAACTCAGACTTTCAGAAATATAAACTAGTTTGTCATCTGTTGGTCGGTCTTCGGCCTGGTCGGCCTTCCTATAACACTGTTCTCTTGTCATCTCTGACCAAAAGCAGGAGTACATCTTCTCAGGCAAAGGAGAACACTATCTTTGTGCATATTTTCAGAGCACCTTACTTCATATTCTGCTAGCCAAGATCTTACCAGCAAAGCTGAAAAATAGATGCCAAGTACTTCCTATGAAGGTACAGCAGGTGACAGTCCCCAGAAAGGCGGTGGGGGAGCCCCAAGGATTCAGTGTCAGAGTTACAGTTTTAGCCCTGTGTCCATCACTTGGACAAGTTATTCATTCTTTCCAAGTCTCCCCATCCTCACCTGTAAAGTCAAGGCAACAGCACTTGTAGTTCACAGGGGTACTTTACAGATTAATCAGTGTAAACCATGGAACACTGGCACAGAACTTGGTACATAGTAAGTGTTCAATAAATGGTTCCATTTTCATGAAGCCAATTTGGGTCTGAATCACCTGAATAACTGCCTCAGCACTAAGCTTCAATTTGACCCCAGGAAACCTGGTCACTTTGTGCTCTATTTTAATCTTTGATTTCCACTGTTTCTATGACACCAGGGTGCAAATTCATCAGAACTTGTTATCTATCCGGCATGGCAGGTACACAGGGTACCGTGGGTAGGAAAAATGCAAACATATGCAATAAAAATTCTGTGGATTAAAGATTACTTACAAGTGGAATTTTTCTATTACCTATTAGGTACTCCTCACCCAACCTCACAACCTCTCCTAGTTGTGGAATTAGTTTCAGCTTGGTTGAGCATATCCAACACAAAATAACACCTCAAGGACAGACCACAAGAGGATCAACGAGAGCATACAACGCCTACTAGACACTGGTATTCAAATACATGAATCCACCCTCAAACCCTTCTTTTTCTCTATGGAAGGTGAGCAATAGCTTACAGGCCAAATATTCTGGCAGTTTGTTAAGGAGAATATGTTAAAACAGTAAACATCCTACTTCAAAAAAAAAAAAAAATCACTCAATGATGACAATGACAAAAATCACCATTTGGGGAGCACTTAGACTTTCACAAATCATTGCAATAACTAGTTTATACATGTAAGCTTCAAATCAAGGTAAGACCCTAGGTTTTAGCCCCATTTGACTGATGAGCAAAGACTCAGGGAAACTGAAGTACAAAAGTAGGGAGCTGAACACACAGCTCATCTTCCTTCCACTCCAGCTGCTTCAGCCAGTAGTGCTGCACCTCCCTCCTCTGCATTCATCAGAGGTTACCCCATGACCATCCACATGTTCCTGAACAGGCAAAGCTAAGACTCCCACTGCTCTCTACTGGGTCTATCATAAGGAAATGAAAAAGGTTTCAGCTATGAGAAAAAGATAATGCCAGAAAGAACTTATTTATCAAGCAAGGTATGCTTAATCTTTAAAAAGAGATGAAACCAAGTACTAACTCATTTTTATTTACAAATCATTCACAATAAATGATCATCCCATTTTCTAGAATCACCAAACGAGGTTATTAGCAAGACAAAAAAACTATCATTTTATCAATGAGGAAATTGAAGGCCAGGGATATTAATTCAGCCATCTACCATGTGCAGACATCTTTCTAGAAGCCCAGAGCCAGGCTGAGTTGAATTTCCATCATGGAACAAAGAGGACTGACTACTACATACAGGAATCTCGTGGATTCCTATGGATTTAAAGAACTTGAAGTGACAGTATCTTAGGCGAAGATACCTCCCAAGAGCAGTGTCCCATTTATCCAAGGACAGCAGATCTCATACACCACCCAGTATAAGCTCTTTTGAAAGAACTATTCTATATCCCCACATTTTCCCTGGAAACTTCTCACAAAATTTACCACCTGAAACAAGATGAACCACGTAGCTTCCAGGAATATTCTAAAGTTCACAAATGTGTTTTGAGGTTCATAAATGTAGTCAGGCAAAAAAGACTATAATAAAATACAAAGCCATAATGTCGATCAGTAGAAAAAGTTAAATTAATTGTCACATTAAAAAAAAAAGTAATGTCAACCTTCCAAAAGTCATTTGAAGATGAAAAAGAAAAACACAAAGTGATCAATGAATTAACGATTACTTTTAACTTAGGTTCCTGTCCTGTTACTTTTACAATGCTTTCTTTAGATACTGTTTTCTCTTAATCTGACCAGAAACATAAGTGCCTATTTTAGTAATTTTCTGATAATCCCAATGTCACATAAATTACAAATCCTATTTATATATTCATCTCACCTTACCTCCTATATCACTGAACTTTATCACCCAATGTGTAGCTATTGCCATGGAGAATCAAACCTCCTCCTACACAGGTCAACCCAACACTGTCCCTCCTCTTGCTGTCCAGTCAGGACTTCACTCTGTTAGTTCCCTGAAGTCCTCATCAGTGTCCCTGCTTTAGTGCATCCTTCCCATATAGTCTGCCCTTTATTCCCATGTCCCAGAACAGTCCTGACTTTGACTGCCCTTCACAACAGAAGTTACTGAGAGTTGTCAATAGTTGCTTTGTCCCCCAAGGTGGTTTTCCTCCCACACTAATCAGTCTTCTTCCTGTACAGACTCGAGACTACGCTGGCTAAGATCTTCATGTTACCAAGCCCACAGTCCCTTCTCCAGTCCTATCTGACTTGACCTTACGATTTGTTTTCTTCTGTTAGCGTCTATGATATCACAGTGTCTTGAGTTCCCTGGCCCCGCACCCCAACCACTGGTTTATTCTTCCTCAATCTTCTTTAAACATTCTCATTCTCTCCTTTCAAAATGCTGGAGTAGTAAGGGATCAACCCTAGATGACTTTTCTTCTACACTCCCAGGCTTTATGACCTCAGTCAACACCATGCCTTTAATGAGCATCTCTAGCCTCACTTCTCTCCTTACTTCTACTTGGCTATCTCATAAGCCCAAAGCAAAGTACTTACTTACCAAGACAACCCATATCCTAACTCCCGGCCAAATTTTACTGCCATTCTCATATTTCCCCATTTTACTTTGAGCTTTCCCTTGCTCACCATATCCAAACCATCTTCAGGTTCTATCAATCATACCTCCAAAATATTTCTGTTTCTCCCTTCACTATTATTACCCTCAACTACTCAACCATAAACCTTGGAATCGATTACTACAAAAACCTGGCTGGTCTTTCTGCTCCCACTCTTGCTTCACATCTAGTTCTCCAACTACCATTCATATAAACCAGACCGTATCAGATCAAACCTATATTGAGAAGTCAGTTGGCCCCCCACATTGATCTACAGATTCAACACGATCTCAACAAAGAAAATTCAGGCAGACTTTTTTTTTTTTTCTTTTTCAAGCCACTGACAAACAGATATAAAAGTTTACATGGGGAATGTAAAGGTCCTCAAATAGCCAAAACAGTTTTGAACAAGAATGACAAAATGGGGGCTCACGTTACCTCCTTTACTAGAGCTATAGTAAGCAAGACGGTGCTAGACTGGCAAACAGATCAATGAACACAATGGAGTCCAGAAATCAATCCACAGACAGACAGGCAGTTGATTTTCAACAAAACCATCAAGCTAATAACATGGAGAAAGGGTCATCTTTAAACAACAACAACAACAACAAAAAAAACCAGAGCTAAACAAATGGTCACCTATATTAGGCAAAAATGAACTTTGATTCACACCTTGCGCTGTACACAAAAATTTAAGTGTAAAAGGCTGATAACAAAAAGCATTTGGGAGGATCTAAACAAGTGGAATTCTGCATTGTTGATGGTGATGTAAAATGGTGCAACCACTTTTAAAAAACCAGTCTGGCAGTTTCTTATAACACTTACTCAGCCATTCGAGCTCAGGTATTTATCCAGGAGAAAGGAAACCATGCATACCAAAAGACTAGTACAAGAAGGTTTACAGAATTTTATCCCTAATAGCCTTAAACTTGAAACAATCCAAATGTCCATTTATAGAGGCTCGATTAAGAATGACATTTTTCTGTAAAGGAATTCTATAGAACAATGAAAACTGGGCTATGGATGCACGCAATTACAGATAAATCTCAAAAAAGAGAATGGTGAGAAAAGAGTAGACCAACATAAATAGTATGAATTCTATTATATGAAATTCTGGAAAGAATGAAAGGAATCTAAACAGGAGTGGGAACTGACAGGGAAGAGGACAGAGGGATCTCTGTAGTTTGATGAAAACGTTCTGCATATTTGCAGAGATGTGGGCTACATAGGTATACGAAGTTGTCAAAACTCAACTGTGTTCGTAAGATCTTGTATTTCACTGTTCATCTTATACCTCAATTTACACGAATGTTTAAAAGGCATATAAGGCAGATCATACCAAGCCATGTTTAAAATCTTTCAAGTCCTCGCCGGACTCAGAATACAATCCCAGCTCGTTGCTGAGCTGTACCTCTCCCTTCTGCTCACACATCTTAGCCCTCACAGCCTTCGTCCCAGTCCCTTAATCACTGGGCATGTCTGCCTCAGAGCCTTTCTCTAACCCTCCCCTCTGCCTGCAGTGCTCTCAGTCCTGCCTCTGCCTGGCTGACTCTCCACTGAAGACAGCCTGTTTGAGTCAGTCTCTGTCACTTGCTACTACCCACTTTAACTTTTTTGTTGACATTATATATATATATTTATATATCCATTTAGCTGATAATAAAAATATGGATTTATCTGTCCTGCTCACTGCTGATTCCCAGTGCTTGGAAACAGAAATAATGTCTAGTATATAAGATGCTGCTGCCAGAAACCAAAAGATTCTTTCTTCTTCCTGGGATAAGGTCAGACAGCATTTCCTAGCCTCCTTTGCAGGTAATATTGGTTCACACGACAGAATAATCCCAAATAAGATGCAGTCCTATAAACTATCCCCTCACATGAAAAAAAAGGGGTAAACTGATCAGAATACTCTTAGCAACTGAAAAAGACACTGAAAAGACTTATTATCTGCAGATAGATTAATTCCTTTACTGAGGTTGAAAGAATTACCTGAAGATAGAGGGAAACAAGCATTCAACTTGAGTTGCATGTCTGCCTAATCTAGGTCCATTCTGATTACTTAAAAAATGGAAGTCTGGATTAAGAAACAAACAATAGAAAAAAATTTAGAATAAAAAAATTTTAAAGGAAGGCAGGCAGGGCAGGCAGAAATGAAGGCAGGAAAGAGAGTGGAAGAAATTGTATATTTATTTGTTTGTTCATTTTCGCTATCATTGTCCCCTGACTCCCCCACCTCCAACACCCCCCACCCCGGCCAGATAGTTATCCCAGGTCCTTAGGCTTTACATGATCTAAGTTCCACCTTTAACACCTGAGACATCAGGGTGCATCAATTAACAGAAATTTAAAGGAGTGGCCACTTATTTTTCATCAAGAAATCTTGGTGATATTTGCCATTCCTAAATGATTAAATTCTTCCTTTTACATTATTGAGATCTATGGTGCTGATCCCATTCTCAAATAGTGATTACAACTTTAACTGAGTCTTTTATCCATTTCAAACTTCATTTTACCCTTTAACAACAGCTTTGAGGAATCTATGACAATGTCCTCTCTGTCTCACCCCACCCCAGGATTACCAGGCTCCTAGACAGAAGCTGTTTCAAGATATAGTCATCCTGGTAAAACACTGATTTTCTAAAGTTTTTGATTCTGTCCTAAAACATAATCTGAAAAAAACTTCTAAAATTGCCAAATCTGTCCCCCCTTTTCTGACCACCCCAACCACATGGCTCCTGTACCCTCTCTTTCACATGCGAATCAAGTGAACTAAATAAAAGCATGTCAACCACATCTTGGCATGCCTTCTGGATTCTCTAGTTAGGTTTTTCTACCTAGCAGAGACTTAGCACTCTATTTTCAGAAGAGATTATAAATCTGAAGATCATGTTTTATATCTGCACTGGTAATTTTTTATTTAAAAAACCAGATACACACGACTCTGAAATATAGCACTGGACTAGATAGCTCCTTCATTATATGCTTTATTCTCTAAGGCTCTGCAGTTACATAAAAGAGTGGGGAAACTCATACACCTGTCACTTTTAGTATCTGATGTGTTCATCCAACTTCATTCCAACAAATAAAACTTTAAATGGCCTTGGTGCCTTCTGAGGATTTAGAAAATGGATATTTGGAAAACGGAAAAACCAAGCAGGAGAAAGCATTACGTCTGAATTATGCCTGATTATGTCTGAATCAGGAGGCTTACCATTAGTTGGGGTCATGAGATTACATCACTTCTCTTGGTTTCAAAGGGCTCTGTCATTATCTTGTGTACCCAGAAACAAGAAGCCTCAAACACTGCTGGTGTCCTTTCAGTTCAAGGAACAGTGGAGTCTACTGGTCTACACCAGTCCCACCTCCACTGCTGAACGACGTCATCGTATGGCACATAGAGCAAAGTTTCTTGGTCAGTGTGTGGCCGCCACCTCCAAGGTTGGTGGTACATGAAGAGGATACAGCAACCCTTGACAAGACTGAGGGTAGCTGAAGCCCAGGCAGGCACCAGACCTTCTCATCTTTATGCCAAACAAATACTATTATTTACTATGTGTCAAGAAAGCACCTAGGAAGTGTTGCAATTGGTTGTTGTTTGTTTTTAAGGAAGAAAAATAAAAGACTATTAGGTTAACACCAAACACAAGAATCTTGGCTCTCTGTAAAAATTCAACCTGGAAATATAATTAAACAATTGTGCTTAACTTATAGACTTAGGAAACAAAAGATGATATCAACTCTCAGAGAATAGTGTAAGAAAAAAAATTTAGCAAAATGTTCACCACTATAACTAGATGCTGATTCAAACGCTCAAGTTAGCTGGGCAAGAGGACGGAGTCACGAAGCTTTCAGTGTCAGCAGCATAAACTACTGAGAAATGAAAATCAGTCGACTACTCATCAGTAAGATCACGGTAACAGGCTATGATAATCAGCCTGGTGGAAATTAAGACAAACACATCCCGAAGATGAACGTTTCTCTACCACTTAGGAAGCTTTGATTACGGTACCCACATGTATTTTGATTACAGTACCCTCATTACCCTTGGAGATAAAAGTTTCAAGACACCCAGAGGATACCTAGAGATACTAGGTTTTCTTCTGTACATGTATACATAAGATACAGTTTAATAATAACAATACAATGTAACAAAAATTATGTGAATGTGATCTCTCTCAAAATATCTTATTGTATTCATATTTTTGGATCGAGGTTGATCAGGGATAAATGTCTTGACAACAGAAACTGAGAGGCCAAGTGTGAAGCTCCTGATGAGACAAGAGTGTCTTCTGCAGCCAGGTCAACTGCGGTGTAATCCATGAGCCACGCATCGGAGAACCATCTTCAATCGTGCAAATATGGGAGACTGGCCAATACCAAACACCAGATCACAAAAACACTGTGTTAATTCAAAGGAGAATTTTTAACTAACTTTTCTTGTGGGATTTTAGGCAAAAGGCACTGAAGTGCCCTATGACTTAGTTTCCACATAAAATGATCTAACTGATCTACTGTATATGAGAAAGCACTGTGCCTCCAAAGCTGTATTAGTCCACACTTCAAGGTTATGATACATATTTTAAATTTTTGAATTTGTGCTATTATTAACCATACACATGAACAAGCTATATATAGCTCTAATACAACTTATTACTAGGACAAGAGAAGCACACTAAAGCACACATAATGAAATCTTAAAGTTTCCTCTACCTGACTTCTGCAGAACTACTAAAAACACAACCACATGCATCTGTATTTGAAGCCCGTTCTGCTCTGAACTGTGAACCCCTCTGAGAAAAAAAGAACAAGGTACACCACTTATGTGGTAAAATCAGTAACAGTCAGAAGAATCAGTGATTTAACATAAACCCGTGCTCCAGAAGGTATCTGTGTGGGAGTAAAGAGAACAGAGATGATGTGCAAATTAACACTGCACGTCCTTTTAACAAGGCGACCATACACTCCTTTCACATAAACCCAGACACTTCAAAGCCCACTTTGGGGTACAATTAATAATGATGTTGAGACAAGAAGTGGAAATCAGCCTGTCCCAAGAGAACCAGAACATGTGATCATTCTGCCATACAGCTGGTCATACAACAGTCCCTCCTTATCTAAAGGGGGTACCTTCCAAAATCCCAAGTGGATGCCTGAAATTGCAGATAATACCAAACTCTCTATGTACATCCTATTCTTTTCCTATCCATATATATTTATGATAGTCATGACAACATAAATTAGGCACAGTAAGAGATTAACAATAAATACAACAATTATGATAACATACTTTAACAAAAGTTGTATGAATGTGGTCTCTATCTCACTCCCAAAATATCTAACTGTACATGATATTTTCTGACCATAGGTGTGACTGAAATCATGGAAAGCAAAAGTAAGCATAAGGGGGAACTTGAGTCTTTTGAACAAATCCATGAAAATGCTACTAACAAAGGAAGAGATGACACCTAAGACAAAAACTGCTGCAGCTCAAGTTGTCAAGGGCTGAGAAGCAGTGGCTTCAACTAGTCACAGCACCTCTGGAGGCCTCCACTTCCTCATCTGTGACATGAAGTAAGAATAATGAGTAACTTCTCGGGGTGCCTTCTAACTTGAAAATGTTTGTATTCTATCCTAATGTGCCTTTCCCAGGTTCTGAAGGCCTCTAAGGAAACATCATAACATCTGTTCCTCTGATTTAAAAGCAAATATATTATGAAATAAGCGGAAAAAAAAATGCTCTGATTTTAACAACTTAGAAGGTGACTTTAATGATTATAAGCTTGATCAATTAATCAAAAATACAAAAGTCCAATAGCACAGTATGATAAATTACGCATTTCTTCAATCCAATTTTATTCACCAGAACTAGGACAAAAGGATTCTGATTCTAACTTTTTCCCCCACTAGAGAAAGCTCTTAAATGGCTGTCTATATCTGGGGGTCTGGAAGTGTTGATTCAAAATAATTAATGATAATGTGTCTAACAATTAGAGGGAACTGGTAGTTCCTCCAAGGTCTCCTGCATCCTCTTCTCAAAGCATTCTGAAAAACACACTACCAGTTACTTTTTTTCAAATGAAAAATTGAATTTTGAAAAAGTCAAGCTTGTATCTGGAGGTGGGAACAAGGCAAAAAAGTTAAAATACTAAGCACAAGAAAGCAAACGTAAAAAAAAAACCAGAGAGGAAAGTAAAATTCTTCCTTCACATTTCAATCACGGATTAAATAAAATTTAACATAGTAAAAAACAATAAAGCATTTATAGAATGCATTAAAACATGGTTTTATTAATTTATGACTAGATGTAACATGTGAAATGAAAGGGAAAAAAAACTGTTCAATAACTAAATTTACAACCCAAAAAACAGTATCTATTCAAACTATTTGAGACTGTTGTCCCAAACATGAAAGTTGTGAATAACTTTATTGAGTTCAAAACTTTCTGAAAGACTCATGCAGCTTTTCAGTATACAGCATCAAATGACACACCCGCAGGACTCTTTAAACTCAACAGTTCAAAATCCACCCACCACTTCCCTGCCATTAGGCTGACCATCTGATTCCAACCTGCACTGGAGGGCTGCCTGAAACCAAACTTCAAGATCCCAATACGCATCACAACTTTGCCCTCTGGTTATAGCAGTGGCTGATGATAGAGATAGTGTTTCCCCTTCGCTACAATAAGCAATAAACTTAGCTTGGTCTTCTCAACAGGCTGATGGCACCGTATTCAACATTTCTTACATGAAAGTCACAATGGCACTTTTTCTCTTAAGATTCCCCCCACATCTTTCTCCAATTTACTCAGAACTTAGGAGAAGCTAGAATTTAACTACTCCTGTAATTCGTCAACAAACATTAAGATTTATTCATCCATTTTGTTAATTATTGTTATTACTTTGCTTTCTTGTTCTTAGGAATTCTGGAGAGATAGCTCTTTCAAAGATAACCAGAATGTGGAGGAAAGTTATGTCAAAATATATTGAACACATGGCCAATGGTTAATTAGCCCTCTTGTCAATGTGCCAGGTCTTCTGTGCCTGTGCCTGCATTGGACTCCCTAGACAAAGATGATGTACTAGTGAAGCACTGAAGAGACTGGTCTTGTCAGGAACAATAAAAAATTAAAATCCATTCATTGGTACACGCTGGTGTCGTGGTTGGGCACAGACAGCACACATCCCAAGGTCCCCAGTTTGCATCATGGGGTCAGAAAGAAAAGGAACAACTAAATAAGTAAAATGCTTCTTCCTCTCTCTTCCTGCCTGCCTGCTTGCCTCTGCTCACCTTCATTCCTGCCTACACCTCTTCTTTAATTAAAAAAAAAAAAAGCATTCATTAGCACCTTATCTGATTGAGGTTCTTTTATGACCAACACTTGGCATCTGCAGGAAGGCTCACAGGTTACCCAGAGGTGAAATTAGCTGGTCTTTGTGAATATACCTTTTAAGTACTGAAACTACATTCCTTATTTCTCAACCCACCAAAGCAGAAACAACCACTTTGGGTGAAGGTTGAACAGGCTGATTGAAATAAATGAAAAACATATTCACAATCACATATAGATCCCTGGATACCACTTTCTTTCATCAATAAATCTTATATAAATCCTTTCTTCAGAAAATCTCCTAGTGTAAACTGGAGAGGATCACGCTAAGAAAAATAAGGAAAAAAGAAAAAAGTACAGGACAGTTTCACTCGTAAATGGAATATAAAGAAACAAAACAAATAAAACAATCTCTCTCTCCCCCAAATCACAGGATGCATGAATGTGGCTACCAAGGGAAGACATGAGGGGAGGGAAGAGGGGACAGGTGGCGGTAAAGGACACTGGGACTCCGGTGGTGGGTGTGGTGGGAAATGCACACAGACTGAAGTGTGAATTCAATATTTTTAAATGCACATGCAATGTAAAGAGAGGAAATAATAAAATTATTTTTAAAAATCTCCTAATATAAAGAAACCTCTTTGATTACTGACAATGTCTCTTCTTAATAAATGTTTTAGTTTTGATAATTTCTAGTCTACAAAAAAATTAAGTCACACTCTTTACCCAGATTTTCAAATAGTTAACATTTTCCCACATTTGCTTTATTTCTGTGCATACACAGGGTATGTGTATATAAATACATATTCACAGAAATATATGTGATTTTATAACCAGTGAGTTAAGTTCAGCCATCATTCCCCTTTAACCCTTCAAGGTAAATTTTTTAAAACATTCACTTACATAACCATGACAAAATTACCAAATCAGAAAACTAAATACTGATATAATAATACCATCTAGTTTACAGACCTTATTCAAATTTCTCCAGCTATGCCAAAAGACAATAACTTTCTGACTTCTTTTGCCTAGAACTGAGTGCACAAATATTTTTTTTAAATAAGATCTAAAAGTTCCCTCCAGGAAAAGCATGACTACTATCTACTAGTCATCACTGCATGAAAGCTCCTTCTCTAGGGTCATAATCAAAAGCATCTTTTCTTACAACTTAGTTCTCAGTAAAAATGCAGTTTTCTTGGATTGCCAATACTCAGCGAACAAAAGCACTCTCTTCTCAATTAAGAAAAACAACAGGCTCATTTACAGAAATTTGGATAATCCTGTGAACTTCTAGAAATCACCTAGCAATAAGTTGAACAAAAATCTAAAATTCTTATCAATTTGTTTATCATCTGTCTTCAGGCTGGCAAGAGAAAATCAACATAACTTTAGCAATTCAAATTCTAAAAGTACTTGTTTATGAATCAAGTTATCAAAAAGCCAGTTTCATCCTAATAATTATACATATATATGATATACTTACTGCATCTTAAAAATAAGGTTATTCTTAGTTGCCAGTCTTCCATCTTATATAAGTTTAAATACTTGTCTAACACAAGGAAAACCATCACTTTCATTCAACTATATAATATTAAGACATAACGTCTGTATTACAGGATGACTGTCTGAATTAAAAAACAACACAATTATCTGGACTCCCTTTAGACCTAAAAAACATGACTATTCTTTTAAGAAGAGAAAAAAGGCATTAAAATGACAAAATAGTATGATCCTTCTGCTTTAAAAATGTTTATCCACCCTTCCACACCTCTATCTTTAGGAGTTACATAGAAAAGTATTAACACTAAGTTATTTCTGGTTGATCAATTATGAAATTTTATTCTGTTTACCTAACTCTCAATTTTTCACAATTAACATGCCTAACATCTATAGTTAAAAGTACTTTTGAAAATTTAGGGCCTCAAAATGAAAAAAAAAAAAAAAAAAATATATATATATATATATATATATATCATAAAAAAAAATGAGAGACAGTGGGAGAGGGTAGGCCAAATGAGCGAAGGGGGTCAAAAGCTACAAACTTCCAGTTATAAAATAAATGAGGACTGGGGATGTAACATAAAGCATGGAAACTGTAGTTAAAAACACTATATTGCATATTTGAAAGTTGCTAAGAAAATAGATCTTAAAAGTTCTCATCACAAGAAAAAAAATTTAAATATGTATAGTAACAAAGTTAACTGTGCTTGCTGTGGAGATCATTTTACAAATTATACACAAATATCAAATTATTATGTTCTACATTCAAAACTAATAAAATGTTATGTCAATTATGCCTCAACGAAGGAGAGAGGGAGGGAGGGAGGAAGGAAGGATTTTCTTTTAAAAAGGGAAAGGAATAAAGACAGAAACTCTTCACCCTGGGCCCCCTCCCCACCTGCAGCTCAGGTACAGGCCAGGAAAGTCTAAGATCTGGGTTTGAGATCTGATGTCTGGGTTTTCCCTCACAAAGTCATCCTCTGTATCTTTTGGTACTAAGAGTACCAAAATATAAAGCATTTCTCAAAATAGTCTCTAGGAATTTCATCTAAGGCACTGCGACCTATTCTGCAAAGTGAGCTCATTATTTTCTTTTCTCCAACACATCACAAGTGAATGGAAAATAGATAATTTCTGTCCAAAGACAGTAAGATATGTCTGACAAATAGATGTTTGACACCATAATAGTATTCTGCAACATGTGAACCAGTCAAACTGTTATTACTTTGAAGGTTCTTCCATGCATTCCAACGAATTTGGCCTTTTCTCCTGCAGCAGTCCACCATGTAACAAATACTATCCTATCCACACAGCTCATTAACAAAATGTTAACAAATCTCAAGTACGTGTGAGTATCTTTCTTTCAGAGGCCCTTTAAATCAGTTGATTGTTTTGCAAGGAAAATGTGGAATCAGTCATCCATCTGAGGATGAATATTACCTTGCAAACATCAAACTTACCCCCTGCTGCACTTTCTGTGACTTTCTTCACACAAAATATCTCTTCTGCTTCATTATTTTATGGGAGAGATTTAAAATGACAAACTAATGTAATGCTAACCATGCATGTAACCCAATGAAATGATGACATTCTGGCGAGCCATGATGCTCACACACTGGCAAGCTCATCTCAACTATAACCTCAGTAGCAGCAACTCTAAGACACCATTGATTATAAAACAGGCCACAATTTCAGATAATAAAATGTACAGCAGAAAATAAATGTCTTAAAGTCAATAAATCATTCATCTAATGTAAGTGTTGTAAAAGACCCTTGGCAGGAGATTTTTTTAAAACCAAGTGACAGACTCAATTTGTGGGGTAATAAGTATACTAAGAATGGTGGAAATAAGCAAATAACTATACGACTATATAAATAACTACATCAAATTCTACAAGATAGGATTTGATGCGGGCAAATTATTAAGGAAATCAGTTACAATGAAATAGAAATTCACAGAAGTCAAAATTACTTCCTGCTTAAGAAGAATACGAGAAGACAGATTAGAGTAAGGGCTGAGAGAAAGGGGCCCTCCAAGAGAAAACCTATGGAATCACTGACAGAGTAATGTCTGTGGGAGGTGAATACATTTATCTTCAGAAATAATATGTCCTTATTTCCTTATTAACAGGAAAGAGGAGTCTTTGGAAATGTTCTAAGCAATGTCTTTCTCTAGCTGCAAAAAACATATGAAACTAGATTATTTATTAGCATCATACACAAAAATTAACTCAAAATGGATCAAAGACCTGGAAGGAGACCTGAAACCATAACATGCTTTGAAGAAAATGTGGGGAAATATTCCATTACCTCAATTTCAAAGAGACCTTTGGGGAAAGAACAGCTACAGCAAAAGTAACCAAAGTAAAACTAATAATTGGGACTACCTCAAATTAAAAAGCTTTGCACGGTGAAAGAAACTACCAGTAAAACAAAAAGGAAATCCACCAAATTCAAAAAATATTACACAGTATACATCATATAAGAGTTTAATCTCCAAATATACAAATAGCTCAGACATCTCAACAAAAAAAGTAAATGACCCACTCAAAAAATGGGCAGAAGAACTGAACAGACACCTATCCAAAGAAGACACACAAATGGCCTACAGACACATGAAAAAAGGTTCTACATCACTCATCAGAGAAACACAAAACAGACAAACAAGGAGATGCTACCTCATACCATTGAGAATGGCCTATATCCAAAAGTCTGGAAGTAACAAGTGTTAGAGAGGGTGTGGAGAAAAAGGAACTTTCCTTCACTGTTAGTAGGAATGTAAATTAATACAATCTCTCTGGAAAGTAGTATGGATATTCCATCAATCCCACTTATAAACATATACTCTGCGAGCACAAAATCTCTATTCAGGAATCTGCACCCCTATATTCACAGCAGCACAGTTCACAACACCCAAGACATGGAAACAATCTAAATGCCCATCAACAGACAACTGGACAAAGAAGCTGTGATATATACAAAATATACCCAAAGGACTTCTATGCAGCTACTTTAAAGAAAAATAAAAGAAGAATTTGCGCCCTTTGCAACAACTTGAATGGAAGTGGAAGGGATCATGCTAAGTTGTTAAGTGCAATAAGAAAGAAAAAGAGAAATACAGGATGGATGGCTTCACTCATAGGTGAAATATAATGAAATGAAACAAATAAACAGATAAATCCCAGCAAGAACTCACAGGACACAAGATGATGGCTGTCAGAGGGATGGGAGTGAGGAAGAGAGAGGGAACAAGGTGGTGAGGACACTAGAACTCATGGTGGGTCCAGTGTATAATACCCATAGACCAAGAAACAAGTTCAATAGCTTAAAATGAGTATGGCTTTGCAAATAAAAGAAATAATGACACAATAATTATATTAAAAATAACATTAATAACTAAAATGAAAGCAATGTCTTTATCTTACAATTAACAGAACAAGGAGAGACAAGAAAATCACAAGAAGTTAAGCTGAAAAGGAAGACCTGGAGACAAGTCAACTGAAAGACAAGGTTAGTTCACTGAAAATGAGGAAACAGAACAAGCAACTGAGTTGAAATTGGCGCTGTGGGAAATGGAATAGCAAGAAAATTAGAAGAGTGTGTCACAGTAGTAAGCAACCAGCTGAGGGTGAATTAAATGGAATCTGAATGGAATTAATCAGCCCAGGTGCACAACTTTGTCTAGCAAAGTACAGAACAGAAATAGGGGGGAAAAAAGATAGATTGTGGTGTTTACTCTATGACACAGCTTAAGAATTTGAATGAAGGAATCAAGAGCTGTGAAAGCATTTCTGAACTTTCTAATCAGTGTCCTAAGTTTTCCATAATCACTGAAAACATTCAACTGCTATGTCTTGTATAAAAGTAGAATAATCATTTACTAATCAAACACTTTCACATGTATTACCTAATTTTATCTTCCCAACAGATCTAAGATATTTTACATGCTCTTCACAGATACAGAAACAGATTTTGAAAGAATATATCGCACATCACCCAGCAGATCCTGTGGGCCTACTACTTTCCCTGTGGTGCCCGGCTGCTCCCTGCTGCGTCGTTAAGTGGTCTGTCCTGGCAGTAAACTAAGGAGCACTAGCTAAAGCTCACATCATTCCTTCTCACCCTTAAGCTTTAGTTTCTAGGTTGTATATAAAAACAGATTCTATACCTTTTAAACTTAAAAATCTTAGACTGACAAAATGAGAAGGCAAATAAAAAGGGGGATATAAAAAGAACCCAAATAAAAATTTTAAAGATTAACACATTTGATGTTTACAATGTATAATAAAACTTATTTATACTTGAGACAAGTACTAAACACTGCCCAATTTCTGAAGACAAACCAAGCAAATCCTATATATGGTATTTGAAGCTAAATTTCCAAAGTGTGCAAGAAAACTCAAGTTTCCCCTCTTGTTAAAATTGCAGTTAGAAACAATTAAAATAAATTCCAAATAAAATGCATATTCATATAATATCTGGCAATGTAAAGGAATACAGTAACTGAAATACAATACAGCATGAATAAAAAGAAGCTAGTCACAAATATCACATATTATTTGATTTCATTGATATGAAATGTCCAAAACAGGAAAAGCTACCCAGACAGAAAGTATATTAAAGGTTACTGGGGGTTGGCAATGCTGAAAGGAAATGGAGAGGAACTGCTAATAGGTATGGGGCTTCATTTGAGGGTGATGAAAATGTTCTAAAATTGTGATGATGGCTATATAACTCAGCGAACATACTAAAAACCGCTGAATTATACACTTAAATGAATCTGTATATATAAATGGTATCTTAATAGAGCTGTTAAAAATTATAATTAGTAGGCAGTCCCACAGCCATGGACTGTGAGTGTGAGTGTGTGCAGACATATACACATGGATGACTAATTAAAATGTGAAACAGAATTTAAGAGTTTGCGTTATTAAAAAAATGAATGGTTTGATCACTGCTCTACTGCAGTATCTAGAACAGAGCCTGGCACACAATTCATATTTATTGAATAATTAAACTCTGCTATGGACAAAACACATGCCAACCTATCATTATTATGCTTATTTTGAACTGCTGACAAAATTTTCATCACAAAATATCTCATAAAAAGATCCTTAGCTTATCCTTACCCAGAGGAATCATCAAGCATGTACAGAGAAACTATCTGACAATATACTCAGGGTCCCGGGTCAGTAGGGAGGTAAATACTAACAAAATTCCAATACCCCAGTAAAGTGGCAGTGGAGGGAGCAGTATGTGACTTGAGAAAAACAAAAGCAAAAGCACTTCTCAATCCTTTACTGAGTGACTATCTACAGCACTTTTTTAGATTTTGAACTAAACCCATGTCAGCAAGTCAACCAAGAGTTTACTCCACATTCCTCTGCCACATTTCCTTTCCCTTGTCTATTAAACCCAGAGAATGTCCACTGTTTGCTCTCCTGTTTTCAGAATGACAGCACCCCTCAAAGCAAAGGCACTTTCATTACTAACAATTGTCTCCCAGTTGAGCAGGGCCAGCCAGAAAGTCTGTGTGAAGCCCAGACTTCCCACGAACTCATCCTATTTCCCACACTCCCGCCACCAGGTAAACATACACCCTGCACTCTCCTCCATTCGCACTGCAGATTCATAAAAATATCCCCACCACCCCTAGCATTCTGAAACAGTCAGGCATATCGGGACCATGCTTAAAAACCAGCTCTTATCCCCTGGACTTGTTTTTCTTCCAAGTTCATCCTATATTTCTCAAAGACTGATTAAAAAATGAATCCTGTCCACTGGATTTGCAGAAATGGCCTGATTTCTGTTGTGCAGAATAAACAGACAGTTGTGCAGGGCTGCCACACTCTAGAGAAAAGGTAGTGACCATAGGTTTCCCCCAACTCCAACTTGAGATACAAGATTTTTCATCATGAAGAACCTCTGAGGTCAGGTAAGATTTTTTTTCCTTTTCTACTACTTGTTTCTGAATAATTTGAAACTTTCCCAAGAAACTTAGAAAACAAAGGGTCTTTGGGTATACTACCCTTGTAATATTATTTTTCTTAATTTAATGTTTCAGATTAGAAAGAATCTACCATTCTAGAGCACTGTGTCTAACTTTTACATGAACTTCTGTCAAAGATAAAATAATTCCCAGGACACCATCACATGCTACCAGCAGCATTTGAAATTGGTGTAATCCATCCAGAAGGCAATAACACTGACTGCCATGGTCAAAGTGACGCTAAAGATCAGAAACAAGTCTCTAAGCAGGAAAGTTTCACCCTACCATTAGAGATTCACGTAGAACACCGGGAGAAATACAAACTCTAAGACAGCGCGAAGTATCCAGTTCATTACAGTTCTGTAATCAATACAACACAGCACCCACTTAAAAAAACAAACAGATATAAAAATGAGGTAAAAACATGGGTATCATTTAAGATGTAAAGTAAAATGCCAGAACACACACACACATGCATGCACGCACACACACATACACACACAGTATCATGATTTAATACTATGTCAACTTTTAAAATACATCACCTTTTTAAAATGTTCTAAAAGTCATTTGGAAAAATTATTCATCTTCAAATATCTTGTTTTTAAGGCTTCTCCATCCATTCTACTTGCTCAATGACATTTTCTTTTTGTTTTACTCTCCTATGCACTCTCTACTCAGCTCTATTTTTAGACTTTGCTCACAGTCTTGACAAAAATACCTTGACCAAAAAAAAATCACTGCCTATCACACTCCCCTTTGAAAAAAAATCTCTCTATAAATGGCTACTGGGTAGAAACAATGCTGGCCGTGGTCACTGGGCAGGCTCTGCCTTGCTATCACTGGGTGGGGACACAGCAGCAAAGGGAACCAGGAAAGGAAGAAGACAGGAACTGCACCCTGCCTCCAGTTATCACCTAGCCACAACAGGAGGCAGACATGTTTCTCACCTGTTACATGACTCTGACTCTGGTGAAGACGGGGCATCTTCCTGAATATCAGTACAACTAGACTCATCATCTGGTCTATCAGGCTCCAATTTCCCTGGGGAATGCAACTTTAATTGAGAGAAGTGGTTGGTTTCTGAAGGCATATCTGAGAATTTCATTTTATTATCTTCTTGTCCTAAAAGAGAAAAGACAAATGAAAGAAAGCAAAAAATAAAAACAAATTTAATACCTTATAATCTATAACCTCTGGGATAGTTAGAATGAGTGGAAGATTAATAGGCTTTCAAATAAAATTAGGTAGCAAACATAGAACCGTGAATGCTAACTTCAAGGTAACCTCAGAATACATCCCCAGGGAGAAAGCAAAGAAGAAAACAAAAGACAAAATCAGTCAAAACATAGCTGCACCCGTCAACCTAAAAAGAGAAAGAGAACAAAGTTATCATCTGGAGCAACACACAAAAGACAAATTATAAAATGACACCAAGCAGCTACGTATCAATAGTCATCCTAAACGTTAATGGACTGAACTCACCAGTCAAACAACACGGAGTGGCTGAATGGATTAAAAAGCATAACCTAACCTTCCACTGCATCAGGAAACCCACCTTCTTCCAAAAGATAAACAGGCTCAAAGTCAATGGCTGGAAGACAACCCTACAGTCAATGCAACCACAAAAGAGCAGGAACAGCTATATTCACATCAGATAAAACAGACTTCTAGCTAAAAAGCACAACAAAAGACAGAGCTGGACACTATATAATGATTAAAGGGTCAATCCAGCAGGAAGACATAATGCTTATTAACATATTTGCACCAAATGAAGGAGCATCAAAATACATCAAGCAAGTATTATTAGACCTGAAGAGACACTGACAGCAACATATAATAGTGGGGGACTTCGGCACCCCACTTACAACAATGGATAGATCAACCAGGCAGAAAATTAACAGGGAAACAGCCACTTTAAATGACCATCTGGTACAGATAGGTCTAATAGACACATACATGCAGTTGCCCAACAACTACAGATTTCACTTTCTTCTCAAACGCTCATGGAACATTCTCAAGGATAGATCATATGCTGGGACACAAAACATCTCTCAATAAATTTACAAAGACTGAAGTCATACCAAGCATCTTCTCTGACCACAATGGCCTAAAACTGGAAATCAACCACGAAAAGAAAGATGGAAGACTCCAAACCAATTGGAAATTCAACAATATGCTCTTGAAAGACTCTTGGGTAAAAGAGGAAATCAAAGAGGAACTTAAAAAAATACTTATAGACAAATGAGAATGAGGACACGAGCTACCAGAATCTAAGGGATGCTGCAAAAGCAGTACTAAGGGGAAAGTTTATCGCAATCCAGGCCTGTCTCAAGAAACAAGAAAAATCGCAAATAAACAACTTAATTCTACATTTAAAACAACTAAAGAAGAACAATTAAAGCCAAAAAACAGCAGAAGAAAGGAAATAATCAAATTCGTTATCCAAAAAAATATAACAATGAAGACAAAACAAAGACATTTTCAAGAAAAGTAACTGAGATTATGTCTGCAGTAAACTGGCAGTAGAAGAAATACTAAGATGCTGAAGAAAAGTTATACTAGATGGGTAACTGAATCTGTGGGAAAGGATGAAGACCACAAAAACTATCACTCTAAAACCTCTTTTTAAAGTATTTTTATTATTAATACACACGTTTATGTCTAAGTGTAATTTTTAAATTGCTTCAAATAAAAATAATAATTTGCTAAAAAAAAGTGTTTTGGAAAAATAAATATGGAAATCTTAGATCCTGAAATTGCCCATATGAAGGAAGTATCTTACTCTGTGAAAGGAGAAATATTAAACAAATTAGACTCAAAAAAACCCAAAAACACCAACTATAACCTCTCTATTGTTTATTATTTCCACAACATTGAATATGCCTTTTGCTATTTGCTATTGGTACTTAGTAAAATATAAGTTTATATAACATTGATTACAAAACTTAAAGCCTGTCAGACAGTAAGAATCAACGCTACAATAGTACTATCGAATTATACTGTCGAGCACATTTCCAGATTACTTCTAGTACTACGGAATTCCTCATATTTTACAGATCAGGAAACACTGACAAACAGAAGCAGCATGACAAAAGAGGGTTAAAGATTCAATTAGTAAGAAAACCACAATATCTGCCACTATTACATGGTAGCACTGCACTTGGATATTTTTCTGCATCTGTTAAATACATTCTAATTCCACGATGGGAAAGGAAAACTAATCAGACAAATCAGTATTTCCATTTGATCTGACACGTCACATTTTATGCATCCCCTGTCATAGTCTCATTTTCTGAGATCTCTTATTACAGATGAAGTCTCAGGGAAACTGGAGCAATACAGTCATAGTGTTTACAAGAATGTGACATGCAGGTATGACCAAGTATCTGTAAATTTGAGTACAGAAAATGACATCCATGAGTCTTCAGTACCCAGGACTCTCTCTCAACATCTGTTTCAGGATCTTCCTGGGATTTCAACTGTGCTGTATTAAAGAGGCAGAGAGAAAGTCGGCACATAACACGCAAGCCATGTGATCTGACTGAAGACAGCCCTTTCCATGTGCTCTGGGGCTTTCACATTGCTCATCCAGTGCCTGGAGAGGCATGTGACCTTGAACAGAGGACACATAAGACAACTGTCAAGATTTTGTTATAGAGGAGAAATTTATGGAAAAATAGGACAGATCCTTAAAAAAAATACAAATACATATAGTCAAGATTTTTCCAGAAATAATCACATTTTTATTACAGTGGAGAAAGCATAGGCTAACAAAAGAATAATTTCTAAAAATAAGCACCTGATATTGTCTGGCTTTCGATAAGCCTAATCATTCATTACCAAAACAAAATGTCAATCTCGATTATGTATCTGGAAAAGGGAAAAAAAGCTACCCAAAAGGACCAGGATCCTAAGATCTCTGGAAAACAGACACCAAGGCCCAGGTTAAAAGGATCAATCACCCTGTTAGCTAGGTGAACCAAAGCAAATCTACCACTCCACTGGTCAAAAGAATGCAATCTAATGAGCAAGTAAGAGCAGGAATTCAATCCAAAATTTTTATTTTTGCACCTGACTTATATTCTTCTCATACTTCTCTTATATAAACTTCTATAAGGTAAGTTCCTTGAGGACAAGTATCATTCCATAATCATGGGCACTGAAAATCAATTAAGCTTCATATCATTCTAGATGCTGGAATTAAGGACTTCAAATATGACCCCAACATATGAGACTGACATCTGACTTCCCCCCAACAATGCAACAAAAACAGATAGTTTTTACTTCACCATCAAGAGAACACATATTTTGTTCACTTATACTAGCACTACGGTGAGCAAGTTTATTCAAAAAGTAAACGTTAAACACTAGTAATATGATGGTACAGAGAACCTATCTTTCGGTCTATGCCAATCTGTCTGTCTTCCTCTCTCACGATCCCCATCCAACCCAGACATACAGATTCATGCAGGAGAAGCTACCAGCAGCAACCACATCTGAACCAGAGACTGCAATATTTACATGAATATACACACACAAAAATTCCTGAGCACAAGCTAACAAACATTTTCAAGAGATTCAACCAATAAGTATAAAATATCCTCCTAATGGGAGATGGAGCCAGATTTACTCAGGAGCTAAGCTATTTTCTAAGAATATATTTAATAAGGTATGAACAAATTCAAGTTGCTCACAAAGACCATGAGGAATATATTCAGGGAACAATCTATTAAATGACACCAAGAGAACTTGGGACAAAAATAAGAAATGCATTAGCACCTAAAAAGAATGGGACACTCAGAAATAAATCTAACCAAGTTGGTAAAATACATATATGGTGAAAACTACAAAACACTGTTGAAAAGAAGACACAAATAAAAGAAAGACATTCTGTGTTCATGAATTTGTCAAGATGCCAAAGCAATATATAGACTCATTGTAATTCCAGTGGCATATTTTTGCAGAAATAGAAAACCATCTTAAAATTCACATGGACTTTCAGGGATCGAAAGAGTCAAAAGAATCTTGAAAGAGTTAAAGGACGCGCACTTTCTGACTGACTTCAAAATGTACTACAAACCTATAGTAATTAAAACAGTATAGTACTAACATAAGGATAGACACAGAGACCAGTGGAATAAAACAGAGAATACAGAAATAAACCTTCATTTATATGGTCAACTAATTTTTAACAAGGATGAAATGAAATTCAATGGGGAAGGAATCATTTTTCTAACAAATGCTGCAGAGAAACTGGCTTATTCACATGTGAAAGAATCAAGTAGGACACATACCTTAACACCCGATACCAAAATTAACTTGGAATAGATCAAACGCTTGAATCTAAGAGCTAAAATTATAAAATTCTTTGGAAAAAATACAGAAGAAAATCTTCATGATATTGCTTTAACAACAACTGCCAGTATGTAACACCAAAAACATATGCAACAAAAGAAAAAAAAGATAACTGAACTTCATAAAAATCAAGCACTTTTGTGCATCAAAAGATACTATCAAGAAACAAAAAGACAACCTAGAAAATATCTACAAATATTTGCAAATCATACATATGATAAGGGATTAATACCAGAATATATTAAGAACATCTAAAACTCAACAACAAGGAAACAAAACAAAATAACAAGAAATGGGCAAAAAATTGGGACAGACATTTCTCCAAGGAAAAATAAATGGTCTATAAGTACATGAAAAGATGCTTAATACCATGGGTCATTAGAAAAATGTGAATCAAAATCAAAAGCAGATATCACCTCATACCTATCAGCATGGCTATAGTAAGGAGGTAATTAAGCAAACAAATAAGAAGTGCAGCAAGTATGTAGAGAAACCGAAATCCTCAGGTACCGGTACAGAGAATGTAAGATAGTGCAGCCACTATAGAAAACCACTTAGTGTTTTCTCAAAAAGTTAAACAAAGAATTACTATATAAACTAGAAATTCAACGCCTTACTATATATCCAAAAACACTGAAAGCAAAGACTTTTTCAGGTTATTTAAATACTAATGTTCATAGCATGATTCACAATAGCCAAAAGGTGAAAAAAAAACCCAAAAGATGACTAAAGTAAGGAAATTTTGATGTATACTACAACATGGGGACCATGATAACATTAAGTTTAAGGAAATAAACTGTCAAAGAAGGACAAACTTTACATGGTTCTACTTACATGAGTTATCTAGAAAAGAAAAACTTAAGAGGCACCAAAAGTATAATAGAGATTACCAGGGGCTGGGAGGGAGAAGAAAAGAGATATGCTTCAATGGATACATAATTTTTGCTGGAGATGGTGAAGAAAGGTTTTGGGTATAAACAGTGGTGATAGTTACACAATACTGTGAATACATTTAATGCCAGTGAATGGTACATTTATGAAAGGTTAAAATGATAAAATATTATACCTTACCACAGTAAAAAGTGAAGTAATTTTCATTATTATTGCTTTTCATTATGATTGTTTTTTTCACTAGCCCAAAGCCCTGGCAATAGAAGTATATGCATCTCAAATTTTAAAATCTGTCAAAATTAAGGAATGTGTTATGTACTGGCATGCAAGTATATTAGCTTTGGATTTTCTAACAGAACATTCCATCCAAAATAAACAAAAACAATGTATTCCCTTCATAGGCTATATAAAGTTTTGTAGTAAAAAAATCTTAACACCTAGAAAACATACTCAAAGCTAAAATAACTAAGAAACTTCTGATTTATCATTAACTGAAAGGAAGACAGATTTCTGAAAGCGTTTCTTTAGGACTTCTCCCAATGATTTTTCCCAAAGCAATAAAACTAGTTTATATTTCACAACAGCTATATGTTATATATATATATGTGTGTGTATATATATATACACACACATATATATATAACATACAGCGTATACATAACATATATATGTAACATGTATATAATATGTAGCACTGTTTCCCATCTCAAATACCCAATAAGTCGAAGGCAAATTACCTCAGTTTTATTTTATTTTTTTATATTAAAAATACTGGAACTCAGCATTTCTGTTTTTAATTAAAGTCTCTTACCCATGTATACAGATAATTGCTTTTCTGTGGATTCACCTTCTTTTTTTGTTACTTTTTTTTTGGACGTATCAACAGTTTTCTTGTATCCCCTTTTGGCCTGATCCACCAGAAGCTGAAATTCATTCTGATGTTTTTTACCTTAAAGTCAAAAGATCTTCTCAGTAAAGCAAGCACAATGAAAGTTAAACACCTACAACCACCAAACTAAATACCAAGAAATACACTTGTTTGCTCAAGAAAAACACCCTTAGGAATCACATGCAAGGAATTTAAAAGCTGCCAGACACAAGAATAAACAGCAGGATACAGGAAGCCTCCCCTTTTTACCTTCTCCCTTCCTCAGACATAGTTAGTAACTGAATATAAAAACAGGAGTCCCTAGGAAAGCTGGGTTATAACAAGGGGGGATATCTGTCAATTTCTCCGTCCTTCACATTTCTTGCCTGTGTCTCATCAGAAGCCTTTGACAACGTCGGCATCCCCAATCCACCTTATCTCCGGATACTGGATTTACACCACTCTGAGCTGTATACGAATTCAACATCTCCAAAATTTAAGTCTGACCTCTAGGTCATCACTATTAATGTATATTATTCAATAAAGAGTACTAACTCATCATTAGAGCAAGGATTTTAGGACATGTCTCTGTGATTTGAAACCACGGTTCAAATAGCTGAGGTTACACTCTAGTCAGCGAGCAACTCCGAACTCCTAAGTCTTATTCGAATACAAAATCATGAATTCTATAAAAATACAGTTTTAGAAAGACACACTGCAAATGGTTAATGCAAAGTTTGAAGACTGTTTTCATACAGTAACCAACACTTCCCCTGTGGTACAATACTAAAAGTAACTGCGTGTGGGGAAAAATCTGTGATTTAATTGAAACCTATGCATTTTCTAGAGCTACCCCTTCCAGGATTCCAGTCACTCACTGCCTTTGAATTATGCTACAGCTTGGCAAAATGTGGTAAAATGTTGGCAATGGACAACACTACTTGGCTATAGGCATGCAAAATCCTGTCTGGTTAAGCTTCAACTGACTTCACTTCCTCACTGTGGAGAATCCAGATTTATCTCCAATTGCACATTCATTTCAATGTACCTGATCTATAAATGTGACTGTTCTTTAGACATTAGGGAGAAACTGCTCCCAATTCTAATATATTTATGTGTATGGTGTGTATATGAAATCTCCAAGTGAAACTTCTGTGTTGTGTTATAAAGTGGTAAATTTCAAATAAGACACTGGTTAAACTGTAAGCAAAAGAAACAGATGCTGATCATAAAGATTACTGGAAAAAAGTAAGTTCTTTAAGATAAAGGTATGATACTGTCTAGGATACAAGCAAGGTGATTTCTTTCAAAGTCCTATTTAACACTTAACCTTACGCGCTGGAGGATAATTACCTTCCCCTACTACTTCAGCTGTCCGGAACTAATGGGTTAACACCCTCTCATCACTGTACAGTTTCTTAGGCATGGGTAACAGCACTATAGGGCCTGCCTACTTTAACTTAGTCCTGGTCCAGGTCATTTCCCTAGAAATACTCCACTGGGTACATATGAATAGTAGATGTAAGAATTATTCAAGGAACTTGCCAAGGTAATCTTATTAAAAGTTAAGTAATCTTATTAAAAGTAGCTTAGTGACTTTCTTTTCTCAAGTAATAAAATCCCAGGATTGAGAGATTTGCTTTTTTAACCTAATTCCTACTACAGTGAGCTGGAAACCACAAAGCAAATGGCCGCCACTGCTCTAGTTTTGGCCCCAGAATCTCAACGGCCCCACCGCTAAACAAACAATGTCAAGAGATTATGACTAATAAAACTATTCCATTCATCTCTTCACCGCATTTCGGGACTTCTGCCAGTTGGCAAGGAGTACTTTAGCTTAAAATCTCAATTCTGTTGTCTGGAGGGGATCATGTTAAACAAAAGAAGTCAGAAAGAAAAAGAGAAATACAGGATGGTTTCACTCATATGTGGAATATAGTGAAATAAAACACATGAACAACTAGACCCCAGCAAGAACCCACAGGACACAAAGGACGGCTGTCGGGGGGGGTGGGAGCAGGGAGGGAAGGAGGAGGGGACAAGGTGGTGTGAAGGACACTGGACTCTGGTGGAGGATGTGGGGTGTAACACCATAGACTGAGAAAGGAGTGCAACATCTTAAAATGAGTATGGCTTTGTGAACAAAAGAGATAATAATAAAATTATTATCAAAAAACATTTTTAAATAAGAAAATAGAAATCTCAGTTCTGTTGTTTAGATGCCCTGAATTTACCTCTTGGAAACTGTAAGAGGCTCAGACAATTGTGGGAGTTGATGGGTAAGTCCAATTCACATCCCTTAAGACCTTTAATAGCTGATTCACGCCATCTTTCTATGTCTTCAAGTTAAAATATCATAACCTCTTTTAGTGCCAAACCAAACCTTTCATTCCCTGACCACCTTAACTACTCCATTTTAAACCAGCTTTTGTATTTATAGCCAGTGTCTGTTCTGCCCATGAAGTCAGGTGTACACAAAACCAGAACCTGACTTTCTCCGGAACAGGACACCCTCGACCCCTTCGACAGTGATGCCACTGAGAGATTTTCCATGTACCTTCAATCACAGAACTTTGGAGTCAGTTTCCCAAAGTAAAAATCTCTCCTATTTTTGCACCATCCACCTAAACATGGAGGGAAGACAGAGAACCAGTACTGGAGAACATTCACCAAGGGTTTAGTCATCTAGCCCGGAACTGACAGTGTCACTTTACATTCAGCCAAGGCTCAAATGCGCACTCAGCACTGCTGTAACTGTTCCACCTTTCTCTCATCAAGTTCGGCTTACAATTCTCCAGAATAAGTATTTCACACTTTCTCCAAACCCCCAATACTCCCTTTTCAGCCCTTCTCAGTTGGTCTTACACGACTCTGGAAACACGGAAATATTCTAAGAAGGACTCTGTCAGCTCCACACAGACAGTGTGTCTTCCTTGCTCCCAGTCGCCCACGTGAAGCAACTCTTCTTGCTGCAACTGCAGACCCCCGACGGAGGCTCTGGATCCCATCATGCAGGTCTTCCCAAAGATGTAAGTCAGTGATTAACCTTCCCCTTTTCGCTACCGTGAATATGTCCCTCTCTTTCTAATCTTTCCCAATAATATACCAATATGCCTGGGGCTGCTTTTGAAATTGAGTATGGCTATAAAGTAACTTCGTAGGTCTAGACCAGCATTTTTCCCCTAATGAAATAAGAAGAAAAGAGTAGAATGGGAAATGCCAGTATGCATGAAAAATGGGGAGAGTAAGTAACCAAGATGCTCCTCAGAAGGTGAATGAATATACTGTGGAACATTCATACAAAGGAATATGACTCAGCTCTAAAAAGAATGAACTATCAAAATATTAAAACATTAAAAGAAACAGAGGAACTTTAAAATTACCAAGAGAAAGCAAAAAGCCTGAAAAGGCTGCATGCTGTATGACTGATTTCAGCTGCATGACATTCTAGAAGCGACAAAAATTACAAAGACAATAAAAAGGTCAGTGGTAGCCAGGGACCTGGGCTGGGGGTGGGGGTGGGAGATGAACAGGCAGAGTGAAGAGAACTTTCAGGGCAGTGAAAACATCTGTATGATACCACAATGTGTCATGATCTCTTTATCAAAAGGACCCCCAAACTAAGAACTCTGGTAAGTAGATTATGTCAATGGCATGGATTCTAACAAATGCGCCCTCTGGTGGGGGACGTGGATAATGCAGGAGGTTGTGCGCGAGTGGAGGTGTGGAGCATTTAGACGCTCCCAGCAATTCGTCCTTCCCTGCTCTGAAAACATAAAACATGGAGATAGGATGCAGTATCATCTGGACAAGCAGAGCCAACTGGTTTTGGAGCTCACTTATCCCACTACTTCTAATTTTTCAAAGTCATTAAAGAAATTTTGAGAAAAAATGATGGAAAATAATTTTTTCTAATGTTCTCCAACATTTAAGGTTAGGGAGGGAGACTTGGAGAATCATTTGCAAATAATTTAATACAATCTTTAAAAAAAATGGAAAGTATACGAAACTTCTATTTCAGGAAAGTGTGTGTATATATTTAACAGCAAATAAAATATACTTTTGCGGTCAAAAAAAAAAGATCTGGAAGTCACTGCGTTCGGCATCTCCCAATTATAAAACAAACATAAAATCATCCTTTGACCCAATACCCACCTCATTTCTCTGCTCTTCCTGACACAGTAAAACCCCAAAGAGCTCTCTGCCCTAACGGTCTCACCTCCTCACCTTCAGTTTGGGCTCCATCAGCTTTAAGCGTTTCTGATGCCTCCGTGCCCTCTGATACACCATGGCTGTCAGTCTGTCGCCTCGAGCCAGGAAATCCCGCTGTCCTTTCTATCTCCTCTTACTCAAACATTCACGGCAGCACTGGGCACAATTCAAAAAATTTCTTCTTCCTTGAGACACCTTTCAGAGACTGCGATATCACTTCTCCAGGTTTCCCTCCTGTCTCACAGCTCTGCCTTTAGTTTTCTTAGCAACCTCTTCTACCCATTTTCCATATTCCTAAACATCAGATTTCAAAGTGCCTATCTCACTGTTAAGGGTCCCTGGACCTCTTTCAGAGGCAAATGAGTAAATCTATTTCCAGAATGACACTGGGAAGTTAGCCTTTTTATTATCCTGACACATGCACCTCCAATGCAAAGGCAGTGGAGGACAAAACCGCTGGTCCCTTGTCCCGGCCAAGGAGGCAACACTGACTGCACCAGCGAGGACTGTGCCCCACACGGCCTCACACTTACCGATGGAAACAAAACAGTGCTACCTAAGAATGTCCTCGATGAAGCCATAAAAAATCAGTTTTATTAAATTGCAACACTTGAGTACATGTCTTTTAAATAACCTCAGTGTTGAAGTGAGAACTATAAATTAAGCTCTTCTGCTACACACCCGGAGCAAGATAGATGAGCAAGTCTCTATGTGATTGAACAATGAGCTAAATAGTCACGTTTTTAATGAAAAACCAGCAAAGTATGATTGTTCAGATATGGATAATGCTTTCTCAAAAATGGATGAAGTGGGTTGTCACTTTAAGGAAAACAAGAGACAGTACTTACTTTGAAAGATAAAATGAGAACTCTCAAGTATAAACCAGATATTTAGATAACCTGCTTTCACTATTGTACACTGACAATTTCCTAATACTTAACTATTCTGACAAGACTGAGTGATAATATTAAGGAATGTTATTGTTTTAATATAATACAAATGAAATACTTATTTAGAACTCAATGAACCAACATTTTTCAAATAACCAACACATGATGTTACAAAAACACCCACAGGTCAGCACACCCTGATGGCTTTACAGTTAAGTTCACCAGATGCAGTCCACATACATTTCAAGGACCCGGGTTCATGTCCCAGGCCTGAGTGAACAACACCAAGATGAACTAAATAAAATAAATAAAATGCTTCTTCCTCCTCTTTCTTCCTGACTACCTGCCTCTGCTCACCTTCCTTCCTGCCTGCACCTTTCCTTTAACACAAAAACAAAAACATACACAGGTAAAAGATCCAAAGTACATGATCAGTGGATTTTAATATAAAAGAGTACAAAAACTTTCATTAGCATGATTTCAAATTCCACTGCAACTATTCTGAAATAATACCAGTCAAATTTTAGTGTAGTATCAAAGAATACATACAATTATTTACAAATTTGATTGAAACACTCTCTTCTCTCAGTTACCTATATGAGAACAGATGTTTTTCATATGCCTTAACCAAAACTACACATGGAACAGCTTAAGAGATAAAAATAAGTTTTTCTTGCATCGGCTCCTTTTCAATTGTCTTTAGTGCAAAGTAATTCTTTTGTCAAAGTGGAATATTTCGGGGTGGTATATTCTGTTACCCTTCATAATCAGAGCACGTAATACATCTAATGAAACACTGATCTTGAAAAACAATTATGACATTCAGAGGATGGAAGGGAGGCAAAGGCAGGAGTCAGGATGTATTAAAGAGCTAAATCTTCATGTTTCATTTTAGTACATCAATGTAAAACTGAAATACTTCATGAAATAGCAGAAAGAACAATCTTTTTATAAACTAAAGGAAATCACCAAAGCAAAAGCTGAAAGGCTTTTTCAGCAGTTACCTCTAGGTAATAGGAATGAAGACAGGTTGTTGCAGGAGATTTTTGGTTTTATAATAAGTCTGGCAGAAATGTGTGCTTTTTAAAAAAAACCTGCATGTGCATAAACATTAACAGAAATGTCTAAAAGAAGAGATATCAACAGATACTTGTAGCATAACATGACATTAAAAGGCACGACTGAATAAATGATAAGACTAAGCTTCAGGGGTTGAAGCAATTGTTTTGTTTTTGTTGTTTAAAAAATAGGCACTGAGGTTTATTTTAGGGATTAATAAATTAATTTATCATGACCTACGTAATAAAGAGAATTTTTTTTTAAACATTTAAATGGTGGGAAATAGACACTTGCGTATTTTCTTGTCTGTGTCTAATCCACATTTTTCTTAATCTGGTGTATTTGTTAGGCATCATGTTTTTAGTGATAAAACATCACTTTTTCTCCATGGAAACTGATAGGTTTCCTTATTTTTACAGGTCTTATTTTTATCAATTCAGGGATCATTTCATATTCTCTACCTCCTGTCTTACTTTGGTTTCTCAAAAGGTGATGGAAGAGGCTCCCATCCTATTTAGAGTCCCTATGGAGAGCAGAGGTGAGTTCTGCTGTTCCGACTCAAGGCTCCTTCCCAACGTTAGTACAGCACCAGCCATCAGACCCACAGGGAGAGCTTGTGCCCTCACTCTCCCACCCCAGAGATGACTGCTGAGTCTGCCTCTTCACAACAAAAACCAACAAAGAAAATAAATCAAAACAAAGCACACATTTCAGCAAACTAAAAAAATTCAACAACTATTTATTATCTATTTGCCAGGCATTTAAATTTAAACGAAAAACCAACCAAAGGATGACAGTTACCTAATAGAATAGTAAGGTGCCAACAATAAGAGTCACACAAAGGCCATCTAATGAAAAGGAAATGATAAGATCAGGAAGCCGGTAGCAATTTAAAAAATGAAAACTCTGGTTGGCAGAAACGTGCAAGCTTTACAGAAGTACAGCGACACTGAATGACCCAAGGACAGGATGGTAAGTCAAATGGTATGCATCAATTTTAATCCCATTTCTTTTCTCTTCCTTTGTTTTTTTTTTTAAAGGAAAGTTGCAGGCAAGAATGAAGGTGAGCAGACAGACACAGACTGGCAGGAAGAGAGAGGAGGAAGAAGCATTCATTTATTTTATTTAGCTGTTCATCTTGGTTCTCCCCCCAATGCCACCCCCGGCCCTGGGTCTCGAACCTGGGTCCTAAGGATGCATGTGGACTAAGTCTAGTGGCCATATATACTGGGGCGTGACTCAACCCCATTTCTCTTCACCGTGACACTTTGAGTGCAACTAATTAATATTTCCAAAGTGCTTTGTGATAAGCTAAAGTATATCAGTTGTAAATCAAAACCAGGCACAGAGTTACAATAAAAGGTCACAGTATGAGTAAATACTCAGGTAAAATTTAGTCTCTTACGTAATATTAACAAGAAATGTTTGCATCAAACATTAATGTAACAATTGATTTTTTTTTAATTACTTAAGATGAAAAACTACAAGCCCAGTTCTTGGCAAATAAAGAAACCATCACACAACTTACGATATTTACTGTGAATTTCATCTATTTCTTTTTCGGTTTGGTCCTTTGTAAAAACCATCATCTAAAAAAAATTTTTAAAGGTCTTCATTATAAATTTAAAAAAATGACAAAAACATAAATTAGTACTACAAACTTAAAAATTTCAAATGTGGATGTTTAGAAGAGATAAATAACCTCTTACCTCTATTTTATATTACCCTAGGAAGAACAACTCCTGTGATTCTTCGAGCTCACAGCTTACTGTTCGAATAGGTAACTATCACTCCCTTCAATACCATAATTAGCATACATTTTACTCACTGCTTTTTGCTTATCAGTGGAAAAAGCAACACTGATCATACTAGAATATGTAAATTATTAATCAATTAAATGTCCTATTTCCAATATGTAATTTTCACATTAATACATCAAGTAAACTTGAAAGTATAGGAATGAAGAGACATTTATCAGATCATTGGGCAGATCTTGTTTGCATCTTTCTTTTCCAAACTAACTTCCTCTATTAGAAAGGTAATAATAGGGAGAAAATACAATAATACAAGCCTTAGTATAATGAATTTCAAGTTATACTTTTTAAAACCTTAGACTTAGATCAGAAATCTATTTACATAATTCATTACAGTCTCCACCTTATAGTTAGCAAACAGTTCATAATAAAGTCAATGAAAATCTCATTTTTTTCTACTATCTGATTATAAACTTACTTCCCTAAGGCCATTGCTTTCCTTACAAACACATTACCAATGGTCTAGGAAAAAAGTCTACTTGGAAGAGCCCAAAACACTTCCTACGTGCCATAGAACACATGACTATTTTCTTCTTTGGTATCTTTTCCTCAAGTATTGGACCACCAAGCTACAGGAAGGCAATAGTGAAGAATTTTAAGTCTCTGATTCCCTCAATAAGCTCAACAGATACTCAAGGATAAACTCTTACAATTACTTAATTTCTCCATCACCACAATCACAGAATTGCAGAATTCCAGAGCTAAAAGAGGTCCTACAGATCATACAGTTCCAGCCCTGGCTTTTACAGATGAAGGTCCTAAGGGCTACAGAGGTGAGACGGCTTATCAACTACAATCAGCAGAGAAAGGGTCACTATCAAGGCTACTTGATGTGTACGTGTATGCTTTTTCCACACAACTAAAATTATTAATAAACTCTACTCTGGATTGCATTTTGTACTGAAACATTGCCAAATATGATTATTTCATGTAAAAAGTGAGTTTCAGGTAAATTATAATAAACTGAATGGAAATGCATTGTAACACATTTCCCACTGAATTGGTTTTCCCTAATTTTAGGAGGATATCAAACCTTTCTTCCTTCATTTCCACCCAGATTCTGAAATAAACCAAAAACATACACTTTCATTGAGTTTACTAGCTTCAAGGAGCATCCTGGTCTTCTCCATATTTTCAATTTCTTGAACTATTTCAGCAGCTGTTAAAAAAGATATAGATAGAATCAATGTTAATTGCATGGTTTTGCTCATTGCAATATGGTTATTTCAACTGTTAACAATGAAGCTGAGTATATATGAATTTCCTGACCCATTTTTATAATTTTTTGAGTGAGTATAAAGTTATTTCAAAATAAAAGGTAAAAAAAAACAACCAAACAACCCAACAGTTAAAGTAGAAAAATAACAGTTAAAGCACTGAATTCTTATACATACAAATACAATTCAAAATATAATAGCAAAGCAATTTTCTTCTTTCCTTTCAGCATGTCAGCAGTCCCAAAGGAAAATTAATTTGAAAGTGTTAGAATACAATTCTTGGAGGGTATCCCCTCAAACAAAATACAGTATGACAAGCAACTTTTCAAGGACAGATAAAGGTCTATAAGTCCCAAGGGAAATGGCCTTGCCTCCAGAACTTTTGTCCATAGGTATAATTACCAATCACACACATCAAAAAGATATGGAATATATTGACACACATGTAAATACCTTTGAATTGCAAATAGCAGAGAATTTGCAACTGTTACCTTTCTGCCTCCAAAGCTAGTATATTAAAACTAAAGTACATGGTATAAAACAAAAATCTATAATCCCTTATACACATTTAAACACATAAAGATATAATGCCTGGAATGTGCTTCAAAATAATCTAAAGCAGGGAGGGCTATAAATTAGATGCTACATTAGACTTGAGTCCATAACAGGTATATGGGGAAATCACTATACTCTTCACTTTACTTTTATATAAATTTGCAATAATCTCTATTTAAAAAATTTTAAGCAACTGTCCTCATAAGAGTGCAATCACATCAACTTAAAGTGTATGCTAGTGTTAAGGTCCTCTAACGGTCTGGAAACAGGTTTTCAGATCCTACAGGAGTAGAGGGCTTGGTTTGTTTGAGGAGTAGTTTTGCTGAGCTACCCTCGGTGGTCTCATGCCTAACACTCCCATCACCCTAACATTATGAAGCCAGTGGAGACACATGAACAACTCCTCTCTGCGAACATGAGCAGCTATCAGAAACCTGCTCAACACAAGTATCGTTCAAGAACAGGTGCACGCTCTCTCTAAGGAATGAAAGAAACTACATTAGGACTGGATGCAATGTAGATGGCTAAGTCTTTCAAAGAGACTTCCAGACACTGAGTGGGCTATAGAATCACTCACACCCTAACAAGAAAAGGTCAAATTATCTAAAATATTGTCACGCTTCCTGAATCCATCAGAGCTAAGGTCACAGGGCAACCACGGAGTCTGAAATTTAAGGAAAGATGGGTGCCTTGGTGGAGAGAGGGCTTGTGCATACTGGCTGACACAGGCACAGCACAGGAAAAAGACTGGGGGTGCCCCACCTCTAGGTAAGATCCCCTCAAAATTTGATGAAGTCCAAAAGGTCAATGGTGAACCACCATGAAATATAAAAATCCTGGGGAACTTAAGTCACAAGGGGAGTCACGCCTGTTCCAAGGCTACAAGAGAAGGGCAGGATAGAAGAAGTATTAGAAAAAGTACGGCCCGGTACAGGAAAAGACATGAAGCCCTATCAGCTCTTTGACCCTTAAGAAACAAAACCATTAAGCCACTGAGGGAGGGTAGGTCAGCACAACTGGGCTCCCCAGAACACAGGGGAAAAAACAAAACCCTCTACTCCTGGCGCGGATTCAGGAAACCTGGGCCCAGACCACTCGGAGACCTCTGTCACTGGAGGGGCGGGATTGGTGAGACAGCCCCACTCCTGAGACTCAGGATCAAAGAATTGCGCACCACTGAAGTTAAACCCGGGTGACAGAATGAGCCATCCCATTCTCCGACGACAAGAAACAGTCTACTGCAGGGAGAGAAGTGTGCATGGAGAGAGACTGAGGTCACAGGGAAACCATAAGTGTGAGTGCTTCAAGTACATCTATTAAAAACAAGAAGAAACTTCTGGCAACTCAGCCACCAACCTAAACACAAGGGAATTTTCAAAAACCATGAAACTGGTGACAACCCAGGACAACCACAGCACAGCGAAGTCAACCCCACAGACCAAACACCCAGCAGAAAGGACAATGTCCATTTTCTAGGCACAAATACTATTTTCTTCAGTGTTAGTGTCATACATTTAAAATCTGGCTTTCAACCCAAATTTATAAAACATATTAACTAACAACTAAACCAAACTCATGTATCACTGAGGTGTTACAATTCTCAGCTACAGAATTTGAAGTAACTATGACTAATACGATAAAAACAGCTAGTGGAAGAGATGCACAACACGCGTGACTACCTGGAGCATTTCAGGATGAAGACACACCATCAAGAAGACTAAAACGGAAGTATTAGACATAAAAGAACAACAACACATTAACAGAGATAATCTGACCCAGCTAAAGAAAGAAACCCATGAAATTTGAAATAGGGCGACAGTATTACCCAAATTCAAACAGAGAGAGAAATGGAAAACAAACAATAGAAAAGAGGAAAAGAGCATCTGAGAATTATAGAACAATATCAGCAGATCTAGCATAAATACACACACACACACACACACAAACAACAGAAATCTCAAAAAAAGAAAAAAGGGAAATGAAACATTTAAAGATCTACTGGCCATAATTTGCCAAACATAATCCAAGACATCAATACACAAATCCAAGCAGCTCAGAGAACATTAAGCAGTACAAATATAAAAACAACACAAAGCAAAGACACAACAACACAGGTACATACAGGTACAGAGAAAAACCTTAGAGTCAGTTAGACAAAGGGGTATACTGACACAGAAAAATCCAGGATTATCTCATGCTTCTCATCAGGAACTATTCAAGACAGCAAAGAACAGAGTGATGAATTTAGTGGTGTGAGAAAGGGACTTCTATACCAAAGGAAATATTTTTCAAAAGTGAAAGAGAAATAAAGATTTTCTGAGACAAACAAAAACTGAAGGAACACAGTGGGGTTGGACTGTGGTATCAGTAAGATTTCTAATGTAAGAGCAAATGGAGTTAATGTGTGTACAGGCACACACCGCACAGACACACATGCATGCATGTGTGTATAATCACATATGTGTGTATGCGCCTCTGTTCCTAAAGTGCATCTGCTGAAAACAGCCTAGAGGCAAAGGCACCGAATAGCAATGAGCACAGCAGGAAGTCCTCTCTTGGTTTCCAAAGCTCCTCAGGCAACGGCTGAACTCAGGGAAAGACACGATGCACTATCTTGCTATGCTAAAAATAAGGAAATGGTTAAAACGATGATGATGATGACGATGATGATGATGCGTCATGAGGACCAGTATAGAGCCTTCCACTGGCCAATAATGAAAAGCAATAAAATAATTAAAGATGGGAATGAATTATAAATCTTAATCCATATTGATGACAAAAAAAAAACAAGACTCATGTCAAGTGTCAACTGGCAAATGTGGAAGAAGGGCTTTAGATAATCATCACGTTGCTACTATCACAGAAAAGATTAGTTCAGGTAAAAATTACCAAAGAAGGCTAAATATAGGGGTAAAACTTTTTAACGTGGTATAGGATATATATCTTCATGGTGTAAAGTATCCCTGCAGATTTCTCATTGGCAGCAAGGGGGACTCTATACACCTGAAAAACTGACAAGGTGACCAAACCTGATATCACAAATGAGGGGCACGAAGATGTCAAATACCTGTGGATGTGATTCCGAAAAAGACTAACATCACTTATACAATATTCTGCCCAAGATCGCATAATCTGAATGAAATTATAAGGAAACATGAGGCAAAGCCACAAAAAAAAAAAAAAAAAAAAAAAACATTTTATTTGTGGGGATATAGCAACAACAAAGACCGTATTCTTTTAAAATGCCAATGTCATAAAAGACAAAGAAAGGCTAAGAACTGTTCCAGATTGAAAAAGATTGAAAGATATTACAAGTAAATGCAGAATGTCATCCAAAATCAGATCATGAACTGAAGAAAAAAAATCATGAAGTTCATTATTGGGTCCACTGCTGAAACTGGAATAGAGATGATAGAATATATACAAGTATTGCAACAAAGTTAAATTTACTAAAGTTGTAACTACACTATAGCAATGAAAGAGAATATCCTTTTTCTTAGAAAATCCAAAGTGACTTATTTAGTATCAGATGGTTTAAGAAAAAAAAAAACGCATGTACAGATATAAACATACATACATACATACATTCAGAGAGACAGAGAAACAGTAATTCATAAGCCAAGTAGGGCAAATACTAACATATAGATCTGTGTAAAAATAGATGTGCTCTTTATGTTTCACCTTTCCTTTAAGTTCAAATTATTTACAAAATAATTTTTTAAAAGCAAAATTTAAAAAAAAAATGACAAATAAAAGCTGGATCTGTCAACAGCACATCTACACTAAAGGAATTAATAGATTTTCAGTCCCAAAGAAAATAACATCAGATGGCAGCCTGGATGTAAGCAAAGAAATAAAAAATACTGGAAACAGTTAATGTATAGGTAAACATGAACTTTCTTTATTATTTTTCACTTTTTAAAAGAAAATCGATAATTTAAAGTAAAAATGGGTTTATAACATATATAGAAAAAAAATCCATGACAACAATATAACAAAGGATGGAAGTCATAATGTCCCTACTTTACACATCAAGTAGTATAGTATTATTGGAAGGCAGATTGTGATAAGTTTAAGATACAGTTGATAAGCTCTCCAAAAGAATTAAACAGATAAACATTTAATATAATGGAGATAAAGCAGAAAACTAAAAAATACTCAATCCTAAAACAAGAAATAAAAAATAAAAACAAAACAAACAGAAAACAAGGATTAAGATGGTAGACATAAACCCAAATAGATTAAATGAAATAAAGTTTAAACCCAACAACTTTATTACATCTTCTCCAATTAAATTTAAAAAAAAGCAAATCCAAATCATATACAAAAACCACAGCTTAAAAATGACATAAGATGTTTTAAGAAGTGAGTCAAGATAAATTAGAGTGGTTATAGCTATTCATTTCAGATAAAGTAATTTGAGTCAGAATATTACCAGAGACAGAGACAAATATTTCATAATAAAAATAAATATTGCTAACAGACCTGGGGCTCGGTGGCTAAGGAAGCCAAGGTGCAGACCAGGCAAAGCCTAAGGACCTAGATTCATGAATTGGGGGCAAGTGGTAAAATATAAATATTGTATCAATAATAACTAATTCATCAAGAAGATATACCAATACCAAATGCAAATACAATGAATTACTGAGTTTCAAAATATAAGGAAAGCAGAGATTATTCGAAGGAAAGGAAAATCTATATAGATGGAGAATTTGATAATCCTGTCAATAATTCACAGTATCTGTAAGAATGCAGAAGACATGAACATACTATCAAGAAACTACATAACTAACATTTATACATCATGGAATGAAAAAGATTTTTTTAAGTTTATGGAACATTCACCAAGAAGATCTACTGCGGAGGGTTTTTTGTTGTTTTGCTTTTGTTTTGTTTTGTTTTTTTAGTGCTTTACTGCAATAACTTTGTTTTACACATTAAAATAAATTCTTACGTGCAGTTTCCCCTTTCCTTGGATATATGTCAATACACCCTGCCCTCCACCAAATCACCAAATGCTCTTATACATTGCCCAGTGGGCTCTGCCACCACTTGTCCCTTGAACCCATTCCATTCCCTATTGGTAACCTTGGATCTACTGGTAAGTGTTCAAAGGTTGGTTTTGTTTCTTCTGTTTGTTTTGTATTCACATTCCAGTGAGTGAGATCATCTGGTATCGACCTTTCTTCTTCTGACATACTTCACTTAGCATAATCCCCTCTAGTTCATCTATGTTGATTCAAATGACGAGAGTTTCATCTCTTCTAGGGGCTGTGTAGTATTCCATTGCATATATGTACCACATCTTCTTTATCCATTTATCTGATGTTGGGCACTTAGGGAGTTTCCAGTTCTTAGTTATTGTGATAGGGCTGCAATTAACATAGGGATGCATAAAGCTCTTCGAATGAGTGTTTTTGTATCTTTTGGGTAAATACATGATGGGATGATATGGAATTTCCATCTGCAACTTTTTGAGGAATCTTCATACTGTTTTCCATAGGGGTTGCACCAATTTGCATTCCTACCAACAGTGCAGAAGAGTTCCCTTTTCCCACATCCTCACCAGCATTTGCTATTTCCAGACTTTTGGTTAATAGCCAGTCTCTCAGGTATAAGGTGCTATTTCATTGTTTTGATTTGTATTTCCCTAACAGTTAGTAGGAACATCTTTTCATGTACCTGTTGACTGCATATTCTCTTCGGAAAAATGTCTCTGTAATCCCTTTTCCCATTTTTTTTTATTGTACTGCCTGTTTTTCTGTTGTCTTGAGTTTCATGAGTTCTTTGTATATTTTGGATATAAAGCCCTTGTCAGAAATATGAACTGCAAATATCCTCTCCCAGTTAGTAGGCTGTCTTTTTGTTTTAGTGATATTTTCTTTGTGAAGAAACTTTTTAGTATGATGTAATCTCAAATGTCTAGTTTTTATTTTGTTTCCCTTGATGCTGGAATTAAGTCCCCAAAGACTTTTCTAAGGCTGATGTCATGGAATGTTTTTCCTATGCTGTCTTCTAAGAATTTTATGGTTTCTCGTCTTATATCCAAGTCTCTAGACCATTTTGAGTTAATTTTTGTGGATGGTATTAGTTTCATTCTTTTGCATGTGGTTGTCCAGTTATCCAAACACCATTCATTGAAGAGATTTTCCCTTCTACATAGTAGGATGCAAGCTCCTTTGTCATAGATTAATTGACTGTATGTAAGTGGGTCATTTTCTGGTGATTCAGTTCTATTCCACTGATCTGTCTCTATTATTATTCCAGTACCATACTGTTCTGATCCACTACTGCTTTGTAGTATAACTCAATATCTGGGAGTATGATCCCTCTGAATTCTTTTTCTCATAATTGCTTTGGTTATTCCGGGGCTTTTGTTGCTCCATACAAAATTTAAGAATTTTTTGCTCTGTTTCCTAGAAGCCAGCCTTCGGAATTTTAATGGGGATTTCATTAAATTTGTATATTGCTTTAAGGAAGGTGACCACCTTAATTAATTCATTTTATGATGTTGAGTCTTCCCAATCATGAGCAGGGGATGTCTTTCCATCTCTCTGTATCCTGCTCTATTTCTTTTAAGAAGGACATGTAGCTTTCATTATACAGTCTATCAATTCCTTTGTGAAGTATTTTTGAAGATATTTGATTCTTTTTACTTCCATTTTAAATAGTGTAATATTCTTGATTTCATTTTATTCTAGTGTATTGGCTGCATATAAAAATGTAACAAATTTCTGTGCACTGATTTTGTAGCCTGCCACTTTACTGTATTCATTGACGAGTTCTAGCAGTTTCTTTAACAGAATTTTTTGGGTCTTCAATATACACATATAATCAAATCATCTGCAAGTAAGACAGTTTTTCTTCCTCCTTTCCAATTTGGATTCTTTTTATTTCCTTTTCTTGCCTAACTGCTCTGGCTAAGACCTCCAGTACAATGTTAAATAGCAGTGGTGAGAGTGGACAGCCTTGCCTTGTTCTTGACCTTAGATGAAATGCTTTCAACTTTTTGCCATTGACTATGATGTTGCCTGTGGGTTTGTTGTATATGCCCTTTTTATGTTGAGGAATATTAATCATAAATAACCCCGATTTATGATACTGTCAAAAACTTTCTCTGCATCTATTGACATGACCATGTGGTTATTCTTTTTACTCGTGCTGATATGATGTATTACATTAATAGATTTACCTATGCTGAACTGGTCTTGCATGCTTGGGATAAATCCCACTGGTCGTGGTGGATGATCTTTTTGATGCACTGTTGGATTCAGTTTGCTAATATTTTGTTGAAATATTTTACATCTATGTTCTTTAGAGATACTGGTCTCTAATTTTCTCTCTTGGTGACATCACTATCAGCTTTTGGTCAATGTGATGTTGGCCTCATAAAAAAACATTTGGGAGCAATCCCTATTCTTCAATATTTTGGAAGTGTTTGAGAAGAATGGTATTAATTCTTCTCTGAAGGTTTAGTAAAACTCATTAGAAAAGCTATCTAGTCTTCAACTTTTTATTTTTCAAGAGTCTTTGGTTACCACTTTAACTTCTTTACTTATGATTATTCTGTTCAAATTTTCCAACTCTTCCAGGTTCAACCTTGGCAGACTATTTTTCTAAAAACCTGTCCATGTCCTCAAGGTTGTCCACTTTGTAGGCAGAGATCAGCTCATCAGTCTCTTATGTTTTGCATTTCTGTGCTTTCTGATAGTAACATCTCCCCTTTCATAGCTGATTCTAATTAAGTTTTCTCTTTTTTCTTTATGAGTCTAGCCAGTGGTTTGTCAACTTTATTTTTTTCAAAGAACCAACATGTAGTTTCATTGATCAAATGGACTGTCCTTTTCTTTTCTATTTCATTTCTTTCTGTTCAAATCTTTTATTATTTCCTTTCTTATACTGATTTTGGCTTAAATTTGTTCTTCTTTCTCTAGTTGTTTTAAATGTAGGGTTAGGCTGCTTATTTGCAATTTTTCTTGTTTCTCAAGTGGGCCGGAATTGCAACGAACTCCCCTCTTAGTGATGCTTTAGCTACATCCTTGTTATGCTGGTGGCTTGGGTCTTCATTCTCATTTATCTCTAAGTATTTTTTAAGTTCTTCTTTGATTTCCTCTTTATCCAAAGGTCATTCAGTAGCATATTGCTTAGTCTCCCAGTAAATTTGGTGTCTTCCAGCCTTCTTTCTGTGATGGATTTCTAGTTTTAACCCACTGTGATGAGAGAAGATGCTTGGCATGCTTTCAATCTTGGTAAATTTGTTAAGAAAAGGTTTGGGTCCCAACACATGATCTATCCTTGAGAATGTTCCATGCAGAAATTGAAATCTATAGTCATTGGATGAAGTATTTGCTATACGTCTACTAGACCTCACTGTTCCAAATGGCAATTTCAGCTGCTGTTTCCATGTTAATGTTCTGCCTGGTTGATGAGACCACTGTTTTAAGTTCGGGTGTTTAAGTCTCCTACTATTATTGTGTTGCTGCTGATGTCTCTTGTCAGTTCTAATACTTGCTTAATAACATAGTTTGTTGCTTCTTCCTTTGGTGCATGTATGGTGATAACTGTTATGTCTTCTTGCTGGACTGATTCCTTAATAATTATATAATGTCCACCTCAGTCTTTTGCAATGCTTTCCTAGTTGGAAGTCTGTTTTATACAATATAAGTATGGCTGTTACTAATTTTTTTGGCTGACGTTAGACTGTAGGATTGTCTTCCAACCACTGACTTTGAGAGCCTTTACTTATCTTTTGAAAGAAGGTGAATTACCTGTATGTAATCGGAGGTTAGGTTATGTTCTTAATCCAGAGTCATTTGGTGAGTTTAATCCATTAACATTTAGGGTGACTATTGCTATATAGCTATTTATTGCCATTTTGTAATTTTTCTTCTGTGTGTTGTTCCGGACAGTGCCTTTGTTCTTCTCTTTCTCTCCTTAGGTGGGTTGGGGGGGAAGTTGTGTTTTGATTAGTTTCCCATTCCTTTTTCTTCTTGGCTTTTTCCCTTAAGACATGTTTCAAGGTTACCCTGAGATTAGCATTAAAAATTCTATTTCCTATTTTCATTTGAAAGCAGATAAGCTTTACACTCATTCTAACCGTCCACATTTTTATTCACCTCTCCCCCTCCCTAGTTTTCATATTTCACTGTCTTACTGTTTTTAAGTGGGATTTCTTTTCAATTTATAGAGCATCCTTTAGTATTTTTTTGAGTTGGTTTTGTTGTGATGAATTCCTTAACTTTTGCTTATCTGAAAAATATTTTTTTATCATTCCTTCAGTTCTGAGTGATAATCTCGCAGGATATAGTATCCTAGGTTGAAAATCCTTTTCTTTCAGCGCTTAGAATTTATCATGCCACCGTTTCCGGCCTGCAGAGTTTCATTTGAGAATTTCAATGACATTCTTATGGGGACTCTTTTTATGGACTCATTTTTCTCTAGCTGCTTTTAAGATTCTGTCTTTATCATGTATTTTTGACATTTTGATGACAATGTAAATTTGTGTAGGTCTGTTTGGATTTCTTTTGCTTGGAACTCTTTGGGCTTCCTGGCTCCAGAGGCTTGCTTCATTCTTCAGGTTAGGGAAATTCTCATCTACTACTTCTTCAAATAAAGTTTCTGCCCCCTTATCTCTCCTTCTCTATTCCTTCTGGGACTCCCATAATGCAAATATTGTTACTTTTGATGTTACCTCGAGGGTCTCAGATGCCTCATTTCTTCTCATTTTTTTTTCTCTTTGCTGGTTTGTTTGAGTGCATTCATCTGCCCTATCTTCTAGCTCACTGATTCTATTGGAGGCTTCATCCATCCTATTCTCGAGTTCTTCCATTGAGTTCTTTAGGTCTTCATGTTCTTCATTTCTTTGCTATCTTGCTTTCTTCTCTTTTATTGTTCTTTTTTCCTCCTCTATTGTTTCCTTGATTTCCATAACTAGGTTTATCACTGTTGTCCTAAATTCATCCTCAGGTAGTTTGCAAAAATCTGCTGTATTCAGATTTTCCCCTGGGGTTTTAATTGGATCCATCATTTTGCATATATTTCTGTATCTTTACTCTGTCATTCTTTTTGTTTCTATGGGGTAGGTTTCCTTCCAGTGATGGCCTTTTGTAAGGCACCGACTTGCACAGATAAGCCTGGATCTTGGTTTGAACACTGGGAATTCTTGAGTTTTGTAGTGTCTCTGGTTGGATCTGTTGAAGTATGTAGGTGGACCCTGCACTGGTACTCAAGTTCAGCCTATAGGGTTGGAGTTTGTGGGTGGGGCGGGTGGGGGGGTGATGAATGCAGAGCATTCCCCCAGGAACCCAGGTCTGAATGGTAATGACCACCCTCTCATTGGCAAATAATCAGCAATCATGCTGCCATTTCACCACCACCCACAGAGTGACACTAGTAGGTAGTGTTGAAGGTTCCTCTCTTCTGGGAGAATCGCTTCTTCCTTCAAGTTCAGGAGTGGGATTTCTGTGGCTCCAGAGCATTATGGTGGGGGAGAGTGGGGGAATTCCTAGCTGCCTTCCAATTATGGCAGTGCCCTGTATAGTTTCCTTCAGTGGTTCCTGATCAGTTCCACCAGAGTGCTGGTCCTTCTTCTGACATGCCGTAAGACCCTCTCCCCCAGCTCTGTGTCCTGATACCGTTGAGTGGGCTCTCTGCTACCAGAGCAACCCTCCAGTAGATCCAGTTCTTCCTGAGGCTCCACCCGCTCCATCATGAATCTGGGATTCAGCCTGAATCCTGAATCTGCAGCGTAGCTCTGAACCCTGATGTTTTCAGCTACCCGCTGTGGTGGTGATGGCTGCTGCAATCTCTATAGCCTCTGGGCCTGCTTTTCCTCAGTGTTTGATTCTGGAAAAGAGGTGAATTCCTCGTTGCTCTTTGGGTTATGAGATGAGACCCGCTCTTACCAGGTCGCTATCTTGATTACATTCCTTGGGCTTTTTTTTCTACTACGAAGTTTTAAAACAAGTCTCAAATACATATTAAAAAAATCTACAATCATACAGAATTAGTTCAATGGAATCAAATTAAAAATAATTTTTAAATGCAAAAATATGGTATAGCAGTTTGGTCCAACACCTCCAACAGCATGGACCACATGCATCCCGAGGACCCAGGTTCACATCCCAGAACCATGGAGAACAGCCAGGACGAACAACTAAACAAAATAGATATAATACTTCTTCCTTCTCTCACTGACTGCCTGCCTGCCTATTCACCTTCATTCTTCTCTATACCTTTCCTTAAAAAATATGTGGCAAATATCCAGATAATTACAACTTAAAGACTCTAGAGTGTTGGTAAGGATGCAGAGAATATGCCACTTAAACAACGCAAAATGATGTAGCCATTTGAAAGTTAAGCAGTTTCTTTAAGCATATACTTACAATATACCCAGCAATTTTACTCCTACTTATTTATCCAAGAAAATGAAAACATATGGCTCCACAATATGTGTAAGTCTATGTTCATAATAATTTTATTCATTACAGTAAAAAAACTGTAGAGCCAGTTGTCCATTAATAGGTGAATAGATTCACATACAGAAGAATACTGATTAACAACAAAAATGAATAAACTAGATAAATATAAAAATATGGACAAATCTCAAAAGCAGTGTAAGTGAAAGAAGTCAGATACAAAAGACTGCATACTATACATGCTGTATAATTACATTTATCAGGCATTTTTAAGACAAAACAATACAGACATAAAGGACATTGGTATGTCCCAGGGTCTTATGATAAGAGGGGGGATATTTGCTGCAAAAGGACAAAAGAATTTTTGGAGGTGAAGGAAACATTCTGTATTTTGTTGAAATGATGGTTGTATGTAAAATATTTGTCAAATATTTAAACATTTCTCAAAACTGCATACTTTAGAAGGATGAAATATATAATAAGTAAACTATACCTCGATTCAAAATGCACATGTAAAAAGTGAATATAATCAGTTGCTGGATATAAGGACAATAAATAAGTCAGTAGTATTTTCACATATCAAAAATAAATAAAAATTATCATTTTAAAATAAGACACCACTTACACCTGCATCAAAAACATCAAACATCTGTAAGTCTTTTAAAAAATACGCAATACTGAAGACTGTAAAACACGGTTGACAGAGTAAAACAAGTAACTATGGGGATAAATCAAATTAGTGGATTGGAAGACTCAAATACTGTCGTTATCAACTTTCCCCAAATAGACTGATAGATTCAACATAATCCCAATCAAAATCCAAGAGGGTTTTTTTTTTTCCTTGATGGAAATTTACAAGCTGACTCTAACATTTATATAGAAAACCAGAGCCATAGTGATAAACAACAAAGTTGGAAGAACTACATTACAAGACAGCAAGATATAAATTACTCATAAAGTAATTAAGACACTATACAACTGGCACAAAGATAAATTATCACCCAAAGGAACAATACAATGTCCAGATCCACACATATACTGTTAGCTGATTCTCAATCAAGATGTACTGACAATTTAGTGGGAAGACTTTTTTCAATAAATGGTGCTGCATCAGTTGTCCAACCACATGGTAAAAACAAAAGAATCTCACCCCCTACCTCACAACATATGCCAAAAATGAATCCAGATAAATTGGAGATAGAAATGTAAAAGCAAAATCAATAATGTTTTTAGATGAAAAGAAATCCTCATGATCTTATGGTAGGCAATGACATAAAAAAGACACAAAAAGCACTAACCAAAAGCAAAATTGCAACAAATTAAACTCTATTAAAATTAAAGACTTTCTACTTTTTAAATGAAGTCATTAGGAGTAAAAAGGTGAAATGAAGGAGATTAAATACATCCAATAAGATTTATATCCATAAAATTTCATGTACTTCCACAAATAAGAAAAGATAAATGTACAGCAGAGAAAAATTGGGAATTTTAAATCAATATTTCTCCAGAGGATAGCCAGATGGCCAATATGCATATAAAAATGTACTGAACATTGTAAGTCATTGGGGAAATGCAAATTAAAACTATGAGACACTGCCACGGGCCCTCCAGAATGGCCAAAATGGAAAACTAACAATACTGATGTTGTCAAAGATATAGAAAAACTGGAACTCTCATACCCTCCTAATAAGATTATACACTGATAGCGAATTTTTGGCTGTATTTATAAATGCTGAACATCTGCAAAAAAAACCCTCTGAGAAGGGAAGGGAAACAGAAGGACTGGCTGAAAGGAAGGCTAGTTATCACAGTATCCTCCAGATACCTTAGGAAGGAACACATCTGCATGCCTTATTTATTATCACAACTATATTTATTATAATGTTCTCCAATGGTTTACTCAGAGGCCAAACATACTCATGGTTATATTACTTTACCTGATTTAGGATGCAAAGAATCACACTGGGCATTGTACATGTGTACAAATTCTTGGTGCCTTTTAATGAGCTGCTGTTTATTTCCTTGAATAGACAATCCATGTTGTTTTAGCTTTTTCTTTAAATCACGATCTGAGAGCAAGTTATATACAGTTTTGGGCAGCGGCTTCCTTTTATGAGCAGCACTTGAAGGGGGGGAAAAAAGAGATCACTAAGGGTTATTATGTATAATCAAATGCTTTCCGTGTAAAACAGTAATTCACCTTCTGACTCAATATCAAGGTGACTGAGATATTAAAACCAGTAAGACAAACATAGGAAAAAGAAGGATGAAATTTACAAATAAAATTAACAGTGTTCATTCAACATCAATGATGCATCTGAGGTGCTGATTTGGAGGGAACCAGGTGACGGTCAAAAGAGAGAAGCTTAGGTATCAGAAAGCCAGATTTAAAGATGCTGAATTGTGACTTATGTAGAAGGCTTGTGGGGTAAATGCTCTGAGAATTTGACTGAGACTCACACTCTGTGGAGATATGATTTTCCACCTCCTTAAAACATGCTTTTCCTAATCTCTGTAAAAACTGGTTATCCCAGATGAGTAGAGTACAAATTCTATAGAGGATTAGGTCACGGGTTTAAGACTAATATCAAATATAGTTGGTTTAGAAAAAAATTCTGATCCAAAAGCACATCTGACCTCTCAGACCCAAGGCAATCATTTAGCAAAAGTACTGGATGAAATAAAAGCTCTGTTGGGATGGTTAGCTTTACTCACCTTATGAGCACTAATGAAAAAAGAATTCAGGGAGTGCCCTGGTGACCTAGCAATCTAGTACAAACTGGGCACAGTTCACATACAGCCCCAGGTCTCGTACTCAAGACTGGGGCCGGGGAGAACAACCAAGGTAAAAAAATAAATAAAAAAATAAAGAGCTTCTTCCTCCTCCCTCTTCCTGCCTGCCTGCCTCCTTGCTTATATTCCTTCCTGCACCTTTCCTTAAAACAAAACAGAAAACTGACCAGTAGATATTATTCTTACAGCATCATCTACAAAGAACACACCGAAAACAGCAGCAATACATGCAACAGGGTTTTGTTCTTTTCTACCTCAATTGATTATATTAACAAATATTTGAAACATTACAAATGTATTAGCAAATCGCCACCTGGCTCTTCATTATATTTACATAATTACAGTATTTTGCTGTGTATAATGCACACTTTTTGGCTCAAATTTGTGAGGGAAAAGGATGTGCATTATACAAGGGTAGTGCTAATTCCATATTTACATAAATGTTATATTCCATATAAATGTTACACACATATAAAATTAATTTTTCTGTTTCTTGTAACTTGTATATATCCTTGTATTTTCTAATTATCTATTACATAAAATTTCTTAGACCATAATATTAAAAATAAATGCTAAAATTCCTTTAAAATGTAAAAAAACAAGTACCTAAATATCAAAATTTGAATTAAAAATTAAAGTGAAAGATTTTTTTTCCTGAAAGTTTGGGCCAAAATGGTGGGTGTGCATTATACATGGGAGTGCTTTATATAAGGCAAAATATGATACTATACTGATAAGCTCTAGGCTACAATTTTAAATACAGTAGTGTCCTAAAAAATGATTTTCTTCTATTCCCTCTAAAAAAGTAAATAAATATTCTTGATTAAAATGGAATAGGCTACAAGCTACCTAAGAGAATCAATGACTTGAGATAATTTTATAAATAGGAACACTTTAATGAGTTTTACCTGATCTACTTATAACATGGTTCTCTAAATATATGGCCTGGTTCAACATCATGGCAATTAGGTGCTTAATAATATATATTCAAGGCAATCAATATAATCACAATCATTTTAAAATAAGAATATCAAAGGTTTAGGTGAAAACTAATATGAACTTGAAAGTGACAGGTTTGCCCAAATAACATTTTACATGGACCTGCATATAATGAGCTCACACAAGGTGTGCCACCTGACCTTTGGTGTACCTCAGAATGACGTTCTTATTTAAAATACAGAGCTCACTCCCTTCACATCACCCACCAATTTGATTCATTTCTGAAGTGGAGACCTAAGATACAAATTAACACTTTCCACAAGGTAAATCTGATGCAAATGATCCAAAGACCACAATGAGAGAAATATTACAGTCAAGCACAGACTGAAAACAATCAAATACTTCTCTATTAACCAACAGAACCATTCCCCAGCTAAAGTTGGGTTTTTTATGCTCTAGCAAAGTCAAAAAGCAGGGAAAAAAAAAACAAAAAAAACACTAACTTTATAAAGACCTGCAAAATCTCAACAGATTACATTCTTCTGAAAATTGCTCTTCTTATAATGACAGCCCATTAGGTTCTACAAGACTGGTATTATGATGGAAAAATAAAATCACAGTAGGTAGCAAGAGCTGAAACATTGTGGTTTATACAAACACATTATAAGGGACAATTCATTAAGCCTGGAAGCAAAACATTTATTTTACCAAGGACAGATGATTAAACTTATGACTCTGAAATTCTAATGAAAACTGTACTTTTCCGTAGCATTTACAATGGAAAACACCATCAGAAATCAACAATTTCCATCAAGAAACTTAAATTAAGAAGAAAGTTTCTCACAACTTGAAAATGACATTGACATTGATCTTTTCCTCCCATGATTTGGTGAATCTGAGTAGAAGCATTTAAGGGTTCTCAGAATCCAAGGACACCAAAAGCATGAGGATTCTTTGAATGAACTCTGATATGAATGTCTGTAGAGTAGGGGAGAGATAGTCAATCACATGAAGGAGATGGCTGTCAGGGGACTGTGGAAAAACTCTAAAATGCCAGCGATTACAAGGAACCAACTCCAGGACCAGACTGTAAGGAAAGAGAAATATTGACTCAATGTTTTTCAAAGTCTGTTGTCTTTAAACACTAGTTTTGCAAGATGTGAGTTATGAGGACAACAAGGTTTGGGGGGGTCAAATAAAATTAGGAATAACTGGATTAAACAAAATCCAACAATCATCATTGCTACAGGATTTCTCTGAGTCTTCAATACACTAACTCGTAAGTGACTCTTCCCCTGAGAGACAAACATCACACCATGTTTCTCAGTCACACTACAGAGCAACTGGCAGGAATACAGCATCACAGGGAGGTGGATTTGAAACCTGAACCTAACTATATCTGGGTAAGTAGTCTCTGGATGAACTGACAGAGACGAGTGTGTTAGAGAACTATGATGGCTGCATCAGGAAAAAGAGCAATTCAAGCAAGATTATCAGTGCTAATGCCTTCTTCTTCAAGAAAATGCTCAGCTTCTATACCTCTAACTCACTCTTCAGGCAGAAACATTTCTAAAGAGATCTGCAGGTCTTCAGATTCTCAGGGCTTACGGAAAACGAACCTTGGGAAGATCCAGTTTCGGTCACTACAAACCTGGACAAAGTAAACAACCTAAAAATCTAAATGTCCAACTTACTCATGAGGAGAGAGTGCCGTGCACACAGACTGCAAAGGCATCTTTTGCAAGGACCCGTGGAGGGATCTCGGAGCTAGAGGTCACCAACACCAGGCATGGATGTAGGGAGAGGTCAGGTGCGGTGGCACAAATCCCAGGCCCTCCCTCCACTTCTTAAAACAGGCCAGTCTTACCTCGTTTATATGCTGTGGTTCTCATTAAGGTTTCACTTACAAAAAAGGTTAACTATCAGGTGAAAGCATTACAATAAGAACTCTCAATTGATGTCCCAAATTATAAAGTAATAAAGCACCATTGTGTTTTACATGTTCGCTTTTGCAGTTACATTATAACAGCATGAGTTTGTCACTTGGAACCTGCACTCATGCCAGACGTATTCATAAAAATCAAGTGATACCATTTTAACATTAATCACAAAAAATACAATGGTCCTGACTTAGTAACATGTTTTTTAGAAAACACTCTTCCAAATCCTTAAAAACTGACCAAACACAGCACTCAATCATTCAATTCATGCCTAACCACTAATTTCTCAGTTTCCCTCCTCTCCTTTTTCAAATCTCTCTGAACTATCACTATTCTCTCCCGCTCCCCTTCCACTTTAGAAGAAGGCCTCTTCTGCGTGTCAGGTGGCTTCATCAGGGAAACTCCTGTGCTCCCACCTTGTTCCATCTAGCATCTGCTCCCTCCCTGGAAACAGCAGAAGGAAAGAGACTGAAGGTGTTAACAAATTCTACCTTAAAAATAAAAATCTTCCTTGATCTCACTGCCCACTCCTTCCCCAAATCTTCTCTCTTCTTCCCTTCATTACCAGACTCATCTAATTTGCAGCTTCTGCTTCCTTAATTATCTTCATTAAGCACTGATTCTTTAACACTCTGTAATTTAACTTTGACTACAAGTTCACTCCGAAACCTCTTATGTCTGTACAACAGTGGCCTAGTTTAACAAATTCTGTGACTTTGATGTATAAACGAGGCAGAATCACGTAAAAAGTATGGGAGTAAACACTGAACTGACAACTTATTAGTGACGTCACCTGGGTGGTGCAGGGAGTAGAGGGATGACGTTACAATTCATATACACCGTTTTCCCTTTTATGGCATGTGTATATAATTGCCTACTTTGAAACAAAAATAAATTTATCAACAAGCCTGATTTAAAATGTTACAATTTCTGAGTAGTCTATGAAACAAAGGACAATTTTATATGTTCTATATACAGAGTTTAATGTTGCTTTCTCTAGTCAAGGGGCTTTATAGTCGTTCTAACATTCTAAGACAAAAATGAAAAGAAATGAATTCTAAGTCACTCATTTTTATTAAGTCAAATTTTACTAGCAGTTCGAATATTCAATATAGTATTTAGCAAAGTGGGAGTTGAGGAAGAAGATGAAGTGGTGGAAGAATGGTTCATAAAGATTAAAGAATGAAAAACGTGGGCAAGGGTCGTGACAGCCGGTGGCCAGGTTAGGACGAAAACTGCATTTCCCCCAAGTCCACAGAGCACGAACCAAAGGAGCTGGAGAGTCATGCTCTGCTTCCTTACCTCCTGAGGCTTTCCTTCTTCTCTTCACGGGACAAACAGCTGTCTAAGTGCTTATTAATGTGGTTTTCTGGAATACTAACCCCGCACACAGGACAATCCACTGTTTTTTTAAAAAGAGAAAGAGAAACTCTGTTTATAAAAAGGACAAAAATAATACAACCTTAACATGCACTTCAAAAGCAAGAGAGAAAAAGGACACTCGAGGACAACAGTGTGGTGCAGGATGATATAGGGCTAAGTTGTAGGCAGTCACACAGAAGTCTGTACCCAGAGGAAGAGACCGCAAACAAGTGTAGAGATTAATTTTTAGAAAATGCTTTGTCTACTAGGGTGTCTTTTCTATCAGGGTGTGACAAAGTCCCAGTCTTAAAGAGCCAGTCAAGGCAGTCAGAATGTCAGTAGGCATACCTGGCAGCGGGCAGAACAGGCAGGAGGACCTAGATGAAACTATTTATTGGTTTGGGCCAAGTACTGTTCTATTTATCCATGGCTACAGATTCGATAATTTGCCTCTCATTTGTAATTACAAAATAGTGGCAAAATCAGGAGATGTGATCATTCTCAGAGTGTTAGGTGGCATTGCAGGGATGAGTGGAGATACCTTGGGACCACCATAGAGAACAGGCAAAAAATGCAGGGGGAGGTCAGGTAGAGCAGCACGCTACCCCAGGCCCTCCTTTAATAGAGCAGAGCCAATTTTACCTATTTCATGTTATAGTTTATAAGATAACAAGAAATATATATTGGTCTCTGCCCCAGCTCCTGGGACAGAGGCCCTAAAGCCCTTGCAAACCCTTAACTGGTGAGAGTGTAAGAAGCATCTCTTGCTGCATAGAAGCAACTCTGCTTGGGCTCCTGAATCGTGGCTATCACCAGAGAGACCAAGTCATGCTTAGAAGCTTGGAATTTGTATCCCTTACTCTCAGCCCCCAGGTGATGAGCCCCAACTCCATGGGGTCAAAAGCACTCAGGACCCTCCCAGACCTTGCCCCTCTTATTTCTTCACCTGTATTCTTCATCAAATCCTTTAATAAACTGGTAAAGCTAAGTAAGCATTTCCCTGAGCCCCGTAAACCACTTTAGCAAACTAATGAAACCCAAGAGGGAGATGCTGGAACCTCCAATCTACAGCCAGTTGGTCAGACCTACAGGTGGTACCTGGGCTATGAATGGCATCTGAAGTGTATACTGGAGGGACGGGGGAGGGGAGGGAGTGGAGTAACTGGCCTTGTGGAACTTAACCCTTACCCTGTGGGATCTGACATTACTGAGTTAAATTAAAGGATATTCAGCTAGTCTCATAGAGAACTGTTTGATGTGAAGAAAATCCTCCATACATTTGGTGACCAGAGGTGTCAGAAGTCAGTGTTTTGTATGAGCAGTTAAGGAGATACACAGGGAAGATTCATTTGAGAAGAACTGGATTTTTTCCCTACAAAGGAGGGGAAGACCTGGGTTTTACCAATACAGACTTCAGAGTAAAATTTCATTAGAAAAAGAAGCTCTGCTAGGAGAAAAAAGTCAGCTATTAACTTAAAAAACACTATAGGAAGTGTCAATTGATAAAAAGAGTGGCCAAAGCTAAGGTTTGCTAGAAAATGCAAATAAAATGTATATACCCTATGAAATATAAACACCTGGTATTAATAAACTTAAATCTATGCAAGTTTAATAAACATGAACAGCCCACATTGTGTGTGACATGAGTGTATGTCTAAGACATAGTTTCTGCCTAAAAGGTGCTCCAAACTTGAGTGAAAAAAAAAAAAAGACAGAGAAACAGAAGGTTAAACAGCTGATTTATTCATCAAAAAGCAAGCCATGCACAGAATGAGTCCAGACAAAGGGTCTTTAACACTTTAGTGGTGTGAGCGGTTGATACTGCCTAACATAACCATAGAAAGGTCAATGTCTGGACAAGGACTAGAAAGGTGGAACAGCACTGGAAAACATTTTTAATAAAAGGTCAGGGAAGAAAAGATGTGAGTTTTGGGGGCCAGATGGCCTCTGTCACAACTACTCTGCTGCCAGAGGTGGGGAGTAGTCACAATCAATTTGCAAACAGGTGTGGCGGTGTGCCAGTGAAACCTACTTATAAGAACAGGCAACAAGCCACATCTGGCCTCCACGTTGTAGCTTGCCAATCCTTGGGTATATTTAAGAAAGAGTGGGGAGGCACCCAAGAAAGAGTGGAGCAACAGTTAAGTCAATCACCTCCAAAGGAGCATAGGCCATATACTCCCGGTTTAGAATGCCAGGACCGGGGGTTGGGTGTTGGGGGTTGGCGGGGAAACACAGGACAACAACCAGTGTGAACAACTAAATAAAAATAAAACAAAATGCTCTCCCTCCTCTATCTTCCTACCTGCTTGCCTACTCACCTTCATTACTGCCTGCACCTTTCCTTTAAAAGAAAAAAAGAAAAAGACAGCATGGGATGATCAGCTTGGTTCCTATGCAAAGACTTTTGAGGTCCAAGGTGAGAAATAAGGCAGACAGCTAGATTAGGGGTCCAATGTCAAAGGCCTGGGAGTGTTCGAGTATTGGCAGGCAGCAGAAATCTCTTAAAGATTCAAATGAAGGATGAGGAGGGAAATTAAAAGTTCAAGAAAAGGAAGTCACTGCCATACTCAAAGTAAGAATTCTTCAAAAGTGCTTCATTTTTACTGCAATCAGTCCAAATTCCTATTCTATGAAAAAACAAAAAACAGACCGTGAAGCACTGCCTACATGAATCCCAAACACTAATATAAGGTGAAATCTGGTTTGCCATTCTCATTCCTTCCTCCTCAAAAATGCTGCCATTTATTCTTATGTCATGTGGAATGAGATGATTTCCAGAAAAAACTTATGTGAAAACACGCTCCTACCTTTAGCAGCCTGTTTCAAAGTCGATGTAGAGGGTGTCTCAGGAGCACGGGGGCCGGGAGCTGCCTTTGCTAGAGACGGTGTCTCTTTCGTCTGGACAGAAGCGCCCACCTCTTTTTCAGCGTTGAATTTGCTTTCATTTTCTTTGATCAACAGCTTGGATGTAGACTCACCAGTTTCCCTGATCAAGAAATTCTCCATTAACCTGCTTCCTTGCTTTGAAGACTGTCTGTAGGCCACAGGAGTGTGTGCTCTCGCAGCCAGGTTCTTGGACGAGGAGGAAGCAGGAGATATAGGCAGTGACTCCAAGGCAAACTGCAACAGATGACTCCTTGAAGAAGAAAAAACATGAGTAATTAAATATCGAATTATGTACAATAAGCTAACTGGCAAAATGGTTTTCCTAATTAACACTGATTTCAGTGAAATAACTAACTTACTTCATAATGACAACCCCAGCAAGGTCTTTGTTCTGGAGCAAAATATAAAACGATAAATCTGACTTCAGAAAAGAGTTAATTTGTCTACAAAAGAAAATGGAGGGACTTACGGTGTTAGTCAAATAACAATAAAAATTAGAAAATACTCTGAGTTGAATGACAGCACAGGGCCGCTAAAACAGTTCCTATAGAGAAATTTTCATTTAATAGAAATTAAAAATCAACATTCTAAGCTCCCAACTGAATAGGTCACAAGGAGTCAATTACATTCATAGAAGGAAGAGAATTAACAACAGATATAGTGAAACAAAAAATAAGCATACAAGAGAAAATGAGCAAAGTCAAAAATTAGCTCTTTGAAAAAAACTAACAAAATCAGTAAACCCCTATCAAGACTGAACAAAGGGGAAAACGAATGAAAATACAAATTACAAAAACAAAGAATTAAAAGGCGACATTACTACAAATCCTATAGAAATTAAGAGGTAATGCATGGAAATTGTAAACACTTTGTACCAATAAATTTAAAATCTTAGATGAAATGGGCAAATTCCTTGAAAAACACTATGCAGCAAAACCAACAAAAAAAGAAACAGAAAACCTTAAGAGTTGTATTCTATATTTAAAAAACTAAGCTGTAATTATAAACTTGCAGAGAAAACTCTGCCCCAGATGGTTGTGCTGACAAAATCTACTAAATTAAATATTTAGTAGACAAATAATATCAACGCTATGCAAATTCATCTAAAAAACTGGGGGAAAAAAGAACTATTTCCCACTCTAAAGTCAATAAAGTCATTCTATTAACACTCATACCTCCTAGAGGCCAGTTACTTCACTAAGGAGAAAAAAAAGAAAAAAGTTGTAATTATTTTATTGCCTCAGTTTTATAGACATTCACAAAATTTCATTTACATCAAAATATGCTTCATTTAGTATTTAATCCCAGTCATAATCTGAAAATGTTTTGAGATAATTTTAAATATGTCCTGAGACTAATGAGCATATTAATATTTTAAATACTAATGTTAGAAAAATTTTACTCCCCACCCCGACTCCCGGCCCTGGGTCTCAAACCCAGGTCCACAGCTTTCATAGCCTGCACCTCAGCCACCAGAACCAAGTGGGGGTGGCAGCAATGTTGATAATGTTGATCATTTTCCAAAGAATCATCAGGGTTGAGAAACGGTTAGATGTATAGAAGAATCACGATTGTCCAGGAGTTGATAAATGTTCATTAAGTGTTATGCTCATGAAGGTTCATTATACTGTTCTCTTGTTTTTGTACACATTTCGACTTTTTCACAAAAAAAACTATGAAATAAATAAAAGCTACAGAGGGAGGAAGATTAAAAGAAAAACTTAAAAGTCTTCATGTTTCAGAGGAAACAGAAATAAAGTAAAAAACAGAACCACAATCATTAAGTTTCTTTTCCTTCTGGGATCTGGATTTGGTACAAAGAAGAGATTCTAAGAAAAGTTTTCAACTAATAACAAAGTAAAACACACACTAATCAACCAATAGATAAATGTCACTGGCAAACCATTTGAACACTACCTCAGGGATATATCTTTCTAGCTAAGTGTCTACCCTAGCGATTACTCTCCTTTTCTTTCCCATAATTCAGATGAATTGCATTCTACTCATTTGCTCTCTTACGGCAATACACCATTGTGATGATAAAATTATGCCCATGCTCATAATAAAATTTCTTCAGTGCACTCTGCGGGGGAAACAAAAAGAGCACAAAGCCATCTCTGGACTCATGATGCTTACATTCTAGAAAGGAAAGAGAGAACACACATGACCTATGTGAAAACTGCTGTGAAGAATAAAAAATATGTACAAAGTATACAATGTATAAGGAGAGGGGCTTGAGATTCTTACAGGAGAATCAGAAGACCTCAGAGACGACCTGTGAAAACCAAAGAAAGTGGAAAATTTGACCATGTGTGGGGAAACACTGCTCCACTCGAAATAACAAGCGTAAGTCCTCCAGGGTCAGTGTGATTAATATGTTTGAGAAACGGCAAGCAGTCAGTGTAACTTGGAGATGAATAAACAAAAGGGAGAAGGGTAGGAGTGGAAGTTGGAGAAGGAGCCTGTCATGTAGGGACCCTGAGAAGACACAGGATTTGCTCCAAATGAGATGAGAAGTCACCTCTGGACAATATAAAGCAGGACTAAGACCTTTTATTTTAAAGGTTCATTCTGGTCGCTGCTTTCAGAAAGGGCAGTAAGAGAGGGAAAACAGCTCTAAAAAGACCATTAGAAAGTAATGACAGTACTCTGGGCTGACACTGGCTTGGACCAGGATGGTATTGGCAGGGAGACACAGAGCCATCAGACGAGGCATCTGTTAAAGATAGAGCCAATAGGATTTACTGATGGGTGACAGAAGATTGGTGTGCAAGAAAAGAGGCAGAGATGATTCCAGGGTTTTCCCTAGGAAATGAAAGGATGAGCTATCTTTTAATGAGATAAGAAAGACTGTGGGAGCAGATGTGGGTTGGCATTTGGGGCAGCAGAGGGAATCAGGAGTTTAGTTCTGGTCATGTTAAGCAATAGATGCTTTTAAGAGTTTAAGAGTTTCAAGTAGCAATGTGAGATAAGCAGTTGGGTATATGATGCTGAGGTTTTGGGAAACATTCAAGCTGAAGATATAAACTTGGAAATTATTTATATACAAATGGTATTTAAAATATGAGAATGTTTACAGCAATTTACATAGCTTAAAAATGAACTGTGTGGGCACGCAGTTAAATCCACAGCCTCTGGCAGGCGAAGTCCACATACATCCGAAGGACCAGGGTTCGTGTGCTGGGACCCGGGTGGAACACATGAGGGGACACACATAAAAGGACAACCAAAATGAACAACTAAATAAAAAATAGAAATATTTCTTCCTCCTTTCTCTTCATGCCTGCCTGCCTAGTCAACTTCATTCCTACTTGTACCTTTCCTTTAAAATGATGTTCCACTTAGACTAATTTTGTACAACACAACAGCTTCATAAAAACATTATTTTACATAAAAGTGAGTCAAGAAAAAAATACTTGTACTTGAAAATAAAAGGTTAAAATTAGATAATATAAGGTATCTGTGTCAGTCTTCTGTCGGAAAGCCTCTGGAATTATTTCCAATACTTTTTTATTATTTAGCTTAGAATATTAAATTTTTAAAAGTCAGAATGTCATAAAATGGCAATGATGGTAAAGACTAGAAGAAATGAAATCAACAAACAATATAAATATCTTGCATTTTAGTTATAAGATTAAACTTCCTCCCTCATCCATTTGAAACCAATGAAACTAGTTCATTTTAATTTCACCCCTACTATTTTGCAAATTAGGCACCACAGCAATTCACATAAAATCAATGTCCAAAAAACATTCACCAGGAGTCAATTCCATGAAGGCAAACAGAGGGAGAAGCAATCATACAAATTATCTTCAATCTACAGATGTTTTCTACTCAAGCATACCCGATACGGGGAATAATTAAACCATCTATTTCTTTTGGGTGGACAGAAGGAAAAGAAGAGTTCAGTCATTCCAAGCCCCCCATTTTAAAACACCAAAAGATATGTGAACCCAAAGACACTTATCACTTCAACAAACGGGCTTTTCTCCGGAATGTTTTCTTTTTCAATGCTAGTAATGGGGTTGTTGATCTACCAGCTGAAGAAAAAATAAACTTTAAGCTACAATTTTATTATCTCAAAGAAAATCAAACAGCCAATAAATTTCTTTCTAAAGACAAGTTTCCATTCTTTCTCATAGACTTCAAAGTCTAGCTGAAGAACTCTGAAATAAGAAAATCAGTAACTTCATGAGACTCAGAATTTCAGTTTCATAATCTAGGAAAGCATACCACCTTTCTATCAGTTTACTTAGAGAAATAACTAACCAGTCAACTACTAGAATGTAGTATTAGGTTGAGTTCAACTTACTAAATTTGATTACTTTTAGGGTACAAACCAATAGATAAATGTGTATTCTAGTGAAAGTAATCCCTTTAGTTTTTAGAAGCAATGTAATATACTTCCAAGAATGTTGCCCAAAACCTAATCATTCATGTAAGTGTGTGGACACCTAACCATAAACTAAATACAATATATTCCTAATAAAACATCGCTGCTTGTCTTACATAATTAAAACTAAAAATAGTTCAAGATACTATTTGGTAAAACATACCTTTTTATATCCCTGTGGGTGACTTTCACCATCATGCATTTGACAGTTAAGAGTAAAGCTACATTTCTGAGCTTTACAAAGTACCAATTACATACTTCATGTGACATATACATGCTGAGTAAATCAGATTAAGAATTAACAGAATAATACAGAATAGACACAGAAACATGGGCTGGGCTGCACATGTGTAGGCACACGTTACCCAGCTCTGTCTACCATGAGGGCCTCGAAACACTGGCAGTCCAGACCGTCAGCTCCAGATCCTGATTTTTATATACCAATCTGCAGCAACGGGAATCAGGACTCCTTGAAAACAGGGCTGATTCTAATGCTGAGGCCAGGAAAATAAAAGATGACGCTGGAATATCGGATGTTCCCAAAGCAACTGTGTTTTAAAATCTGCTTTTTAACTCTTGCTTCTCATAACAGGAGAATTTCCCATAAGAAGGAAAATCCTGCTACCATTAGACTATCCATTTGCAATTAATAACTATTTTGCTTCCCTTCTTCACCCCAAAATACGCGGCCTGCAGTCCCTAATCCCCAAAAGTTCACAGAGTCATGAGGGGAAACACATAAAAGGCAAAAGCAGTTAGAGGTTAGTCACAAATTAAATCATACCGTGCAATATTCAAGCTTTTTACCAGTTCATCTAATACACGGTTATTTTTCAGGTCCAGCTCTGTGACTGTCTAGAAAAGAAAAACAACAGATGGAAAAAGGTCAAAAACAATAATTAACTTGTCATAATTTTGTTTTTGAAAACGTGTGATCTATCCTCTTGAGACTTCCCATCCCACTAGATATTCCAGGAAAGTCACAAAATAAAGTACATCTATCTCATACTAATACGGGATTTTAAAAGTGAGTCACTATCTGCTGCCTGGAAATCTAATAAACTCTCCAAAGCATTTGGTAAAATCATATAGTCTCTGTACTGACTAAAATAAAACCTAATATGAACAAGAATCCTTCAAAATACCAGCACTTAACTTTCCCAAAAACTTCTCCCCAAGAGCAGAACAGAGATGCTCTCTAAAACGATACTGTAGGAAGAGGCGTCAGTATTCAAAGAAAGTTTAAAAGCAAGACTGTTCTTCAGAAATACAAGAAAAAAAATGATAAATCCAGTAGTTATTTAGCACGAATGGCATACAGTTTATCTCTGGGATGATCCCATAGTGACAAAGGAAGTGCACCTTAAGCTATAAAGTGTTCAGACTTGAGAAACAAGCAGTACCACTTCTAACCTAGGGTTCTCGAATCATAGTTCAGAAAGTTCAATGACATCCTGACACCATGTATCTACCAAAGGTGCCAAACTCAAACCAAAACCCTTTAACTAGTTCAAGTCCTTTCAATTAGAACTTACTGTCTCCTTTTCATCTTTCTTTATTCCTACTTATATTTACTTTCCCTTTTTATCTAATTGTTCATCTATTTTCACTACTTAAAATGCTTCAGAAATTTTATCAGTGAATTTCCTAATGTGGTCCCTGAAGGTCTGGGAAAGAAGGTATGGCACCAATTAGGAAGGGCTTATTCCAACGGTCATAAACATTTGCCTTCTGCCTAAAGACCTATGCCAGACACTGGCATATGATTAATCCTCCCGTCAGATTTTCTAACCAAAATGAGAAATTATAAAAAAAAATAAGAGTTCCAAAAATAAATCTCAGAAAATTTTTAAATTGTTACATCCTGATCTTAAAATTCATTTTCACTTCCTAAAATACATTTAGGTTATCAAAAATCTGAATGAAAACAACGAAGTCCAGGCCTCCGTACACGTACTGCACAGTCCTTTCTGAAAACGTCTTTTCCACAACCTAGTAGAATAACTACACATTTTCCTTTGAACTGCTGTGTATACATGAAGCAAAAACATTTGCACCAATCAATGAGTTTAAAAAAAACAGGAATGAAAGAAAACTCACCACACAACAAGTTGGACATTGTGTTTTATAGGACAGAAATTTTCTTATACAGAGAGAACAGTCTGTAAAAACACAAATACAGCATAATAAGTTAATTTATATTAATAACACATGAATCTTACTTCTAATAAAATTTGATGTAAGCCCTAGAATATTTCCATCATCTAAGGCATATCATTTTAAAATCGCGAAAATTTAGTACCAGGACTCTACCTATGTATACATGTGATTAAATAGCATTTCTGAAAAAGGAAATGTATCAAATTATAAGTCCTAAGGATATCACAACACCATCAGCAACATGCATCGTTCTCTGCATCCTCAATCTGCAACACATAGGAAATACACCTGTAAGATAGAGGAGTGGGTGTGTGTGTGTGTGTGTGTGTGTGTGTGTGTGTGTGTGATATGTGTGTATCAAGAAATAATTTATACCAAGGTTATCAAATTAGGCATTTCTACCTACTAATTCTATAAATGATGTTCAACATGCCACATTTTACAAGTACTTTTGTGGCAAGACCAAAGAAAAAAACAATATATAAGGAAAGGTTCTTGACCTCAAGGGGCTAACAAAGTACTGAGGTAATTACAGTACAGTTCTGTGTAATAAATCCCTCTGATTTAAGCAGGAAATCAGCAGAAACTAAACTCTCCACACCCAACCAGCATAAAATATCACCCAGTGAGAAAAACAGATGTGACTAATGGAATGGTACCTTACTGGTAGTTAATTCACTAGTAATAAAAATGTAGTTCAGTGAAGGGGCCTCATTAAAAAAATATTCAGTTTAGTTAAGCAAGAAGACAGTATGATTTCAGATACAGCAACCAAGGAAATTAACAAGGTGTACCAGCCTCAGTAAGAGCACCCAGGACAGATCTTGTTCTAAAACATATGCAACAGGCAATCATCTAAGTTCTTTTGGGAAGCAAAGATGAAGAGAGGGACTTCTGGTTTATGAGTCAGCAAATAAGGAGCTGAAAGCTGTCACTCTATCTAAAACAAACAAAAAGCGGAACAGACTAAAAGAGGACCAACTCTCCTTAGATCACGCAGAGAAGTGAGATTACTGGGCAAACTATTACCCCAAAATTGGAGAGACAGACTGGATACAGGGAATCACAACCCACCAGTGCAGGAACCCATGAGCACAAGTTACCCAAGTAAATTTTAGTGCTAGGAGTTCGACCAGGTTCTCAAAGTGACTATCAGCGGAAAATCCTCTAGTCCTTCTCAAGGTTAGGGAGAAAAGCAATCATTTTCAATGACACCAGAAAACTCTGTTCTTCTTAACAAGGCCTGCCCTCAAGAGAAACTATTTCATCAGATCCTATTCTACTGGGGTTTTATCAGAACCCAGGTGACCTGGAGGAAGGGAAGGAATCAACTCCAGTTCCGCCGGCCATCCTATCCCAACTAAGGGGGCACAAGGGACAGAGAGAAGCAGGAGTCGGGGGCAGCAGGTAAAGACAGAGACCTAATCGGAGGACTATGAAACACTGCTCCTCCCTGCACACCTCGCCATGTTGTATGTTTACTGCAGCTCCTTTTCCCGAGTACATCGTGTCTGGCTATTAGGGAAAAATTACAGTAAAACACAAAAACACAGTCTGATGAAACCACAAGCACGAGAACCATGGTCAAATGGGACAGGCGTGCTGGCGTCAGAACAGGAACGTCAAACAACAATACGCGAAGATCTCTAACGGACAAAACAGATACCATGCAAGAATAGATGAGGAAGGTAAGAAGAGATGGAAATCCTGAGAATCAAAAAGAAATGCTAGAGATCAAAAACACTGCAAAAGAAGAAAGGAATGCCTCTGACAGGTTCATTAGACTGGACACAGATGATACAAATTCTGCATTTGAGGACATATTAAAAATTTACAAAACTGAAAAACAAGAAACAAATGAAAGACCAAACAAAGCACAATCTCCAAAAACTGTGGGATAACTACAGAAGGTATAATATACATTTAATGGGAATACCAGAAAGAGAAAAGAGAAATACTTGAAGCAATATTACTGAGAATCTCCCCCAAAATAATGCCAGACACCAAAACACAGATCCAGGAAGCCCAGAGAACACGGAGAAGAAAATCAAAGACAAAGAAAAAAATCTTGAAAAAAGAAAAAGAAGTTAAAAAGTATCTTACCTACTAGAAGGCAAAGAATTAAATTGGTTTCTCAGAAGCCATGCAGACAAGTAGAATGAAATACCTAAAGTGCTGAGAAAAAATACCAACCCAGAAATCTGTATGCTGAGAAGCTATCCTTCAAAAATGAAAGAGAAAAAAAGATACTCTTGGGCAAATTAAAATTAGAGAATTTGCTTCCAGTAGAACTGTCTTGCCAAAAATGTTAAAAGAAATTCTTCAGAGAGAAGGAAAATGATAAATGATACAGGTCAGAAATGTGGAACTACATACGGGGAATAGCACAAGAGATGTTAAGTGATGGTTAAAAAAAAAAATACACACATACTTTTATTTCTCTTATCGCTAATTAATCTACCAGATAACAGTTGTTAAAAAAAAAGGTCCCAAAGTATTAGATTATTTATGCTTATGTACATGTATATACTAAGTTTAAGTGAATTCAATGGCAGCAAAGGCACAAAGGACTAGAGGGGAATTAGAAGTCTTAGTCAGTTCAGGCTGCCATTACAAAATATCCTAAGACTGGTTGTTTAAACAGCAGAATTTTTCTCACACTCCTGAAAGCTAAAAGTCCAAGATCAAGGTTGGCCCAGCCAGTTTGTGGTGCTAACTCTCTTCTTGACTAGTATTTGGCCTCACCTGGCAGGGGAGGGCAAACAAGCTCTGTATAACTCTTCTTGGCACTAATACCATGACTGTCCCACCCACATGACATCAGATCAGTTATATCTAACTCCCCAAAACCTATCTCTAAATACCATCCTCTTAAGGGTTAAGGATTCAATGTAAGAAAGTGGGGTTGGGGATAAAATTCGGTCCATTGCACAAAATCTTATGTGCAAAACATATTCGGTCCATCCACCCCAAAAGTCTTAATGCATTCCAGTATCAACTTTAATGTCTAAAGTTTCATCTAAATATCATCTAAATCAGATGTGGCTGAGGCATGAGGTATGACTCATTCTGGGGCAAAATTCCTCTATGGATTCATTCTCTGAATGATCAGTGTCATTCTCACAGTATAAAACGTCTCCTGAGCAACACTACGTGAAAAATTCCCGCACTTGTCAGCTCATCTGAGTCAAGTGGGGAATTATTGTTGATTCTAATTTAGTATCACAGTTTTTACTCCACTCACACCAATTCAGTGGATTTGGGTCAGTAAATCACTTCTATAACATGTAATTTTGACTGAATAACAATTATTTCTTAAAAAATAATGTTTTTGCTATTTAATTGAACCATCGGAAACTATCATTTTGGTCAGTAAAAAAAGGACAAAACTTGGCAATTTCATGTAGTTTTATGTAACGCTATGTACTTCCTGTGTGCTCTGTGTAGAGCACATTACCTGCATTAAACTCTTTTGATACCTACAACCTAAGACTGCAACTCTGAGATTGGCACTAATATCAGTCTTATTTCACAAGAAGGAAAACGCAGCTCAGAGTTTAGTCAACTTACCCAACATCACAGAACTAATTAGTGGCAAAGGCAAGCACCAGAGTCCGTGCTCTTAACATAATTTTAACTATTTTTAATATTTATATTTTAATATATAATATTTACAAGTATACATAGTATTTTATATATGCTTATATAAATAATACTTAGCTAATAGGATATACATGTACCAGAGTACATATATTAAAGTTAGTGCTTTTTCTTCTGCATAATCTTTTATGTGTTTTGCTTTGAAATACGGAGAACAAGAACCAGACACTGGCTCAGAGTAGATCAAGTCCTTGGCTTCAGTTCAGTGTACTAGTCAATGACTAACTATGTACTGCTAAACTGCAGACCAGCATAATTTATTTGCTACTGAGCAACCACGATATTCCAGTCAAGACACAGCAGCTGAAGAGCTCTGAACTCACGCATTCCTAGGTGGATTTATTCAAACCACCTGTGAAGTGTGTTTGTCCAGTCAGAGCCCAACTATGAGTCCTGTCATCAGGGTCTGGGAGCAAGAGTAACAGCAATGACGCGCAGCTACACAAAGACATCCAAACAATGGGGGAGGCATCCAACCTCAAATAGGATATAGAAATCTTGTGGCTTCAAATATTCAAAGAGCCTAGCACCCTAACAGTAAAAAGCAAATTTCTAAAATAACCTTTGTGTGTGTGGTCTTAAGGATTTTATGAAACAAAACAAAACCTAAAAAAATAAATAACCTGTCACAAATATTCTGGAGTGGCGGTTAAAAGGAGAAAATTCAGTTCACAGTTTGAAAGAAACCAGTCTTGAAAATCTGAGAAGGCAGGCCTCTGACACCAGCTCTAGCATTAAGTGAATAAAATCCCTCCAAATGAGACCAGCCCTCCAGCACTTCCAGAAGCACCATCCTCCAAAACTGCATGTCCCTTCTGTATGTGTTGCCATGTCTCTTCTCCTGTTACTTATTAACCAGCACTGTCACTTATGAGAGAAACATACTGATTATTTGTCTAAAACAATCTTACATTACTTCTTTATTCACCGAAGTGCAATAAATGAAATATTTCATATTCCACTTTTTTTAAATGAAACTAAATTGATTTTTTATTTCAACACAAGACTCAATTAATTTTGTGAGTCGGAATCCACAAAGGAAAAAGAAAAAATATTGCTGTTTCATCTTCAAAATAGTGGTAATTTAACAGTGTCTACATGCCAATGATTTCATCTAGGAGTGATTGTTTTAAACATCTTCCATTATGAAGACAAAAAATTGCAAGTGCAAAGAAAGCTGGCATTTGAGTGTATTAACCTATTTCTGAAAACATTTCTCACTTAATGGTGTTTTATGGATTGGAGTGAGTCCAGTCTCTCTCCCCAAAAAACACTCTTTAATAGCATAAATTCGAATCAATTTAATTGACCTATATTCTGCCAAAGCACCCCATTCAAACTTCAATATATGAAGAGCTGCAAATATGGTGTTCATTATTCATATGCAAAAAACTAAACATAACAAAACAGAACAAAGTGATTTCAAACGATAAGTCCTAACATGTTTAAGAAAGAGCAAGAAGTAACTAGGAGTACAACCCTAAGTCAATTTCCTGCAACAGCAGAACACAGCAACTAGATATGGCTCCTGCTAAGCCCTGTGGACTTTGTCATTAGCACAGTACCACAGTCACAGCAACTCTGAGTCCTGAAGCAAACTGTGACAACCGGTATTTAGTAGGGGAAAAACCTATCGAATCATGAAAAGTAAGTATTCATAAAATAAATCATTATTCAAAGTACCCTCCACCAATGTCCCCTTGGATAAAGAATAACATCAAACAACTTGACAAAGCAAGCGAAAAAGATAAATAAAAAGAATGAAAGTAAAGGCCAAATTTTCATCTAAATGGAATTCATTGAATTCATAAAAAGTAAACTCTTCCCTAAAATGACATAATTAAAATCTATAGGAGGGAATTACATTTCTGTCCATGAAAAAGAGAATTGCCTTTCCTCCATAAAAAACTAAAACACTTGGGGAAGTACGGGGGAAAAAAAAAAAAAAAAAAAAAAAACAGTTTCAAACTCTGGACAATGGCATGAATGAGATGAGTTCTACAACAGCCCAAGTTTTCTAATTAGGGGCAATTTCTGTCCCCACTGTGCTGGGAACAGTCAAATAGTCCCTCAGTCTTGCTAATGGAAAAAAACAAAGATGAAAGTTCAGGGCAATTCAGGAAGCCTAGAATGTGTAAGGCAGAATATCAGAAAGAGGCTACTTATAGAAAGAACTACAGATACGCCCTGGTAGGGTAGCAGTTTGGTCAGCTATCTCCAGCCAAGAGCACAGTCCACATATATCCCCAATTTCATGGCCTGGGGCTAGAGGCAACAGACAAGATGAACAACTAAATAAAATAAATAAAATGTTTCTTCCTCCTCTCTCTTCCTGTCTGCCTACCTCTACTCACCTTCACGCCAGCCTGTACCTTTTCTTTTTAAAAAAACAAAAAAGAACTCCAAAAACACTAATAGAAATCTGCTTGATTCTATGACTACATAAAAATCTATATACATATAGGATTAAAACCCATGAGGCCAAAAAGAACAACTTCCATGGAAAGCATAATAACTGAAGTAGTTATGAGTTCATAACTAAAGGGTTAGGAAGTCTTAACATTTCTACCAACAACAACAAAAAAAATTGGAGATATATGAATGACCTCACAAAGAATTCAAAATAATCCTCATAAAATGCTCAACAAAGCTATGAAAGAGAGTACAAGAACAAAACAGAAATATCAACAAAGAAGTAGGAAAGATAAAATAGAATGAAACAAAATTTGGAGCTAAAGAATATAAAATCTGAATTGAAAAAGTCACTAAAGGAGTTCAGCAGCAGACATTATCAAACAAGAATTACTGAACTCCCAGACAAGTCATTTGACATTATTCAAAGGAGCAAAAAGAATAAAGGAAATCTAATGAATTTGCAGTACGCCATCAGAGGGACCGAGATATACAGAATATAAATTCCAAAATGAGATGAGAGGGGAGACAAAAAGAAGCAGAAAGCCTATTTGAAAGAAAGAAGGGGGAAAATAATGACAAAAATTTCCCAACTCTGGGGAAAGAGACATCCAGATTCAAGAAGCCTAATGGATACCAAAAAAGGATGAATCAAAGGAAGAGCACACCAAGACAGATAATAATAAAATTGCCAAAGCCAAAGACAAGGAGATAATTTTGAAAGCAGTAAGAAAAATACTATCTCATTATAGGTAGGAGAGAACCAGCTCCCCTCACTAATAAGCTTAGCAGCAGCAATCTTTCAGGCAGGAATTAAATGCTACAAAGTGCTCAAAGTACAAAAGTTCTTACAACCAAAAAATCCTATATCCAGCAAAACTGTTCTTGAAAACTGAAGAAATGAGGAACTTCCCCAAAAAAGCTAAGGGTGTTAACCACCACTGGGCCTACCTCACAGAAAATGCTAAGGAGAGTCAAGTAGAAACAAAAGGGAACAAAAGAAGCCTCATGGCAACAGGAAAGTAAAAAGCTCACTGGTAAGAGTAAACAGACCAATACTGTAGTGGTGGTATGTAAGTTAATTTTAACACCAGTAAAAAACTCTTAAAGACAAAATTACTGTTTAAAAACTATGAAAATGTTAATGGATACATAATATAAAAAGATGAGATTTGTGACATAAAGTGTGGGGGTAGAAATAAAACAGTAGTTTTGTTTGTAACTGGAAGACAGCAGCTTAAATACATTGTTACACAAATAAGTATAGAAGACAGACAAAAGAAAATGAGAAGGTAGTCAAAGTATATTTAAACAAAAAAAATCAATGATAGGCATGCTCTGGTGGAGCAGTAGTTAGGTCAGCACCTCCAAAGTAGCCAACCACATACCCTTGAGTTCAAGTCCCAGTCTGGGGGAAAACAACCATGTGAATAACTAAATAAAGTGTTTCTTCCTCCTCTCTCTTCCTGCCTGCCTGCCTGCCTATTTGCCTTTATTCCTGCCTGGACATTTTCTTTAGGGAAAAAATATCAATGGTACAGGAAGGAAGACAGTAAAAGAATAATAATGCATACAAAAAACAAGATGTCAACTATAAGTCCTTTCCCATCATCAATTCAAATGTAAATGGTTAAACTCTTCAATAAAAAAGGAGTGATTAAATGGAGTTTAAAAAAAAAAAAGGAAAAAGATCCAACCATACGCTGTCTAAAAAAGTCTCACTTTAAATTTAAGAACACGCAAAGGCTGACAGTTAAAGGATGGGAAAGGATATTGTATGGTAACCAAATGGCAACCAAAAGAGAGAGGTAGCTATATTAATATCATGCAAAATAGACTTTAAGTCAAAAACTAGCATAAGAGAAAAAAGAAGACAATATATAATGAAAAGAAGTCAGTTCACCAATAAGATATGAGTTATAAATCTATTTGCACCCAACATCAGAGCACCCAAATACAGATGCAAACACCAACAGCACTAAAAGGAGAAACAGATAGGCTATAAGAAAATTTTATATAAACCCCAGAGTAATCTGAAAACATAACTCCAGGAAAAAAGCAAAGAAGAAAATAAAAAGGGAAACCAAATAAATACAACATAACTGCTTTCAAATCACCTAAGAGGAAAAACAGAACAGAAGTACTGTCTGCAGCAACACCCAGAGAACAATTACAACAAAATGGCTATAAAGTTACATAACAATAATCACCCTAAATGTTAATGAATTGAATTCACCAATTAAAAGGCAGAGAGGGAACAAATGGATTAAAAAACATAACCCAACTGTCTGCTGCATTTATGAGACTCACCTATATTCAAAAGATAAATATACACTGAAAGTCAATGGTTTTGACAACAATCCTACAGGCAAATAGCAACTAAAAAAAAAAAAAAGAGGGATAAAAGACTTCCAACTAAGATAAAAGACAGGGATGAACATTAAATAATGCATTATATAATGATTAAGGGATCAAATCAGTACAAGACATAACTCATTGAGATATATGTACTAAATGAAGAAACTCATGGAACAGTCTCAAGGATAGACCATATACTGAGAAACATGCCTCAACAAATTTACAAAAATTGAACTCATACCAAGCATCTTTTCTAATCACAATAGTTTAAACTAGAACTCAAACACAAAAGAAAAATGGAAGATTCCAAAATATGTATTTGGAGGCTGAACAACATGCTTTTCAATGACTCTTGGGTAAATAAGAAAAATCAAAGGTGAATTAAAAAGTACTTGGAGATAAATGAGAATGAAGACACAAGCTACCAGAACTTATGAGATGCAGCAAAAGCAGTACTAAAGTTTTTTGAAATCCGGGACTACCTAAGAAACAAGAAAAATCATAAATAAACAATCTAACCCTATATCTAAAGCAACCACAAAAACAACTGAAGCCAAAAACCAACAGAAGGAAGGAAATTATAAAAATCTGAGCAGAAATAAACAAAATAGAAATCAAAAAGATAATTCAGAAGACCAATGAAACCAAAAGGTGGTTCTCTGAAAAAATAAAATTGACAATGCTTTGGCTAGGCTAAGAAAAAAAAAGTAAACTCTCATAACTAAAACCAGTAATGAAAAGGGAGAAGCTTCAACAGATACCTCAGAAATACAAAACATCATAAGAGACTACTATGAATAGCTGTTTGCCAAAAATCCTTAACAGAATAGTAGGAAACCAAATTCAGCCACACATGAAAAGGATAATCACCACATCCAATTGGGATTTAACTCTGGGATACAAGGATAGTTCAATATAGGAAAATGAATCGTGATACATCACATTAACGAAACAAGGATTAAAAATTACATTATCATCTCAATAGTCAGAAAAATTTGACAAAATACAGCACCCTTCCATGATTAAAGCACTCAAAAATAAGAACAGCAGGAATTATCTTAACAAAATTAAAAGTCACATATGAAAAGCTCACAACTAACATACTCAATGGTTAAAAATAAATGAAAGCTTTTTCACTAAAATCAGGAGTAAGGTAAAGATGCTCTCTCTCATCACTTCAATACAGTACATTAAGTCCTAGCTAGAGCAATTAAACATGAAAAAGAAATAAAAAGTACTCAAGTCAGAAAGGAAGATGATCTCTGTTCAAAGACACAGTTTTTATATATATATAAAACTCTAAAGATTCTCCCCAATAATGTTTGAACTGGTCAATGAATACAGCAATATTTTGGATACAAAATCAACACAGAAAAATTAGTTGCACAAACTAACAGTGAAAAGTCCACAGAATATATTTTAAAAATAATACCATTTTTGATAGAATCAAAAAAAGAATAAAACATTTAGGAATACTTAACCAAAGAGGTAAAAACTGAAAACCATTTGTTGAAAGAAATGAAGAAAACAGTAATAAAAGACATTTGAGTTCATTGGTTGGGTGACTTAATATTGTTAAAATGCCATACTATCCAAAGTAATCTATAAAATCATCACAATCACTGTCAAGATTGCAATGGTTTTCTTCCTCCCTCTGCCTCCCAGAAATAAAAAAATTAATTCTAATATCATGTGGAACAGCAAAGGACCTTGGATAGTCAAGACAATCTTGGCAAAGACAAAGCTGAAGGACTTACGCTTCTAAGCTTCAAAATATTAAAGATTTGTTAACATTTATGAAAAATAAATTAGTAACACAGAGGAATACAAAGCAGGAAGAATTAAAATTACATGCATGTGATCTATTTCAAATGAAGACTATAAAATTAAAATATTCTTTATACAAATGTATTTGTTATTGAAAATTTCTACACAATATACAAGATGCTTAAAGAAACATGCGCACCCAGGTTAAAAAATAAATGGAATTCTAAATGGTGTTATAATATAACGTTTCCTCAGGCAAAAAAAAACCTCATAAATAAATTATTTATTTTATTTCCAGGAAAGAATTAAACTTCAATTAGGTATTATCTATAGATAACAACCATTGGCTCACATTAATTCCAAGTTTAAAATAAAATCTGACTCTTTACTAAACATTGAAGATAACACCAAAGACACTAATGGACCACTTGGGTATATTTTATATTCATCTGAAATTTATAGCAGTCTAATCACATGGTTTTGTTAATTAGTATAAGCAATTGCTATTACCTCACTACTAGACAACTACAAGCTCTTAGCTAGAAAAAAGATGATTATTCTTTATAGGTATTTACTGAGATGTAAGGCTCTTTCATGGAATAAAATGTTACTATGTATATATATATATATACATATAAATTCCTGACCTCACAAATATGACTTTATTTTTAAGCAAAGATTCCAAATCTTTGAAAGGTAACCTGGTAAAAATAGACTAATGAATATAAAACTTGTACACAAGATCTTTCTCTAATAGCCAAGATAAAAATGGCTAACGTAGAAGTAAAACTGGTTGGTTCGGTGATTGAGAAGTTAAAATACCATATGAAGAACTAACTTTCCTTTCAAAGTACTAGGTGCTTTGTTGACAGAACTGAAACAGTTGTCTAGGGTGTCAAATAAGTGCAAAGAGATATATTTATCATTTTACTCCTTCAAACTGTTTTTGTTTTGTTTAATGAAAGCATCAAATATTTTTTAGAAAAATGAAACTGCTTTACAAGACAAAAATATATTATAAAGCCACAGCAATCAAAACACAACAGTAATCACATAAAGAGAGAAATACAAACTCTTTATAGACTATCTCATAATAGGGATGAGGAATATAGACTACTACTGCAACAGACTAGAGAACCCATAATTAACCCACACATAGACAGTCAAATGCTCCTTGACAAGAGTATAAAAACTATACAAAGGGAAAAAGACAGTCTCTTCAACAAATGGTGCTGGGAAACTGGGTTTCCATGTGGAAAATAATGCAGCTCCTAAAAGAAAACATGAGGAAAAGCCTCAGAACATCAGTTTTGTTAATGATTTCTTGGAGATGATGCCAAAACCCCCAGCAACAAAAGCAAACACAGACAAATGAAACTTCATTAATCTAAAAACTTCTGCAAAATGATCAACAGTGTAAAAAAATATATATATATACAAAAACACTGTGATAGAAAACAAACTTCTAAACTATATATATATCTAATAAGGAGTTAATATCTAAAATATTTAAGGAATACTTATAACTATACACACACACACACACACACACACACACACACACACACACACCCACCACCATCCCCCCACCCACCGTCCCCTTCTCTTTCCAAAGACAGAAGAAGCTTAATGCGCCCTAAACAGGACAAACACAAAGTAGATCACACTAAAAACACATTACAAATTTCTAAAAATTAGTGAAGACAAAATCTGAACAGCAGAGAAAAAAGTCATATATAGATAAAATTAAGAGTCAGTAGAGATACAGAAGATTTACAAAACACTATTAACCAGCTGCCCTAATTGACATTTATAGAATTCTCCCCACAATTAGAGGATACTCTTTTCAATTATACATGAAACATTAAGAAATATCATTTGTTGGGTTATAAAACAAGTCTTACAAAATTTTAAACAACTGAAATCAAAAAGATTATGTTCTCTGACTAGAACATAATTCAGTAAGACACTGGCTGGTACACCTTGGTGGTCTGCTGGATAAGGCCACCAGAGGCAGTCCACATACATCCCAAGCACCCAGGTTTGGGTCCCAGGGCAGGGAGGAAACAACCAAGATGAACAACTAAATAAAATAAAATAAATGAACGTTTTCTTCTTCCTCTCTTCCTTCCTGCCTGCCTAGCTGCCTTCACTTTGGCTGTTTCTTGCCTTAAAAAAATAAAAATAAAAAAAGACACTGGTAAAAGACAGTTATATGGAAAGATCCAACGAGAACCAAAATTTTGATAAAAAGAAAAACAGCAGGAGAATTTACAATGCCTGACTTCAAGATTTACTACAAAGCTATAATAATTATGACTTTGTGCTAGAACAAAGACAGCTTATACATCAATGGAACAGAGTCCAGAAGCATTACCTACACATAACTGCCTGGTACCATGTTGACTGAGATGGGAGAACTTCATCAGGTGATGAAATTTTTTACTATCTTAATTGTATGGTTACATTTTATATATATATATATATATATAATATATGTATGTCAAAATTCATTGACCTGTGTACACTTTATTATATATTTAAGAAGTATGCACTTAAGTACCCCTGTGATTCAGCAGCTAAGGTCAGATCATGTAAAGTCCAAGGACCTGAGTTCATGACTCAGGGCAGGGAGGAGGGAAAATTTAAAAAAAAAGAAGCATGTCTTTTACTATATGTAAATTATACCTAAATAAAGACAAGTTTAACACATATTCAGCAACGATCCCCTAAACTTATCTTTGTTGCTAAAATGTATCTGGCCTAGAGAAAAATCAACATTTATTAAGAGCTTATGCACTAAGTACCTCAAAATTCATTATAAAAAAAGGCACACTAGACTAAGAGAAGTATAAAGAAATGTCACTATGAGTCACATAACACACACACATCACACAACAAGTAAAGTGATAAAACTGTTTATAATATCCTTCAATGGTAGAATTCTCCCACTGGAACTCTAAACCTTGAAATTCTGTGCCAAGGGACCACCTGGTTGAATGACCTGTTATCCTATTAAAAACAAAAATTTTGAAATTTAACATCTAAAATTGTCAGGCAAGTAAAGAACCATACATTATGACAAAAAAGTCTTAGTGCCACAAATATTAAAAAAGGTATGAAAATATCCAAGAGGGAAGTGATAGAAAGTAAAGGAGCAATATTCAAGAGGGAAGTGGAGGGAAAGATCTTCTGAAAAGTGAAAGCTAAGAAATGAATATGTGTACTTAATCTTTGGTGTTAACATGTTAACTTCATGTAAAAATTTTACCTCACATAAAAATCACATTTTTTGCTGACTCCCAGAAACAACACATACTTACAGTTATGTGAACACTGAGGGATCATCACTGCAATGTTGAAATAGTCAAAGCAAATGCCGCACCGCAGCAAATCATCTACTGTCTGAAAGGCAAAAATACACATATCCGTATCAGAAAGACAGCAAGATTGGAACGCCCATCTCCTAAAAATGTATTATTTAATACTTCTTTGTCAAATAGCTTCTCTGTCAAAGCTAACTCCATGTAAACTGCTAGGAAGCTTGACAAATGAGGAAAATCTGTTCCACGTGATCCTTAGACAGATAATGTTGACACTGGACAGACTCCCAAGCCACACAGGGTCACTCTTCTCCTGCTCCCCTTCCCATGCGCTTCTGACTCTCACTCCAAGCGCCCTCCTCTTCTTCCCACCCATCCCCTGACCTATAGTCACTGTTTGGTGCAAGGTACCAGTGGTCAGTCACTACACAGGTTAAGAACCAGAGAACATTAAAGCCAACATTAGAATGATTTAAATAAAGCCCTGACTTAACAAATGAGGAACTTGCATGCAGAGCAGGCATGCAACACTGGGCATGAGTCAAGCCAGGACTCAACTGCCTGTCTCCCTACTGGCAGGCAGGCCACCATGTTCTTGCACAGCAGGACAAGTTCCTACTCAATGGGGCCAATCAAGGAAGCTGTGAAAGAGCTGGGGCCAGTGACAGCACAGGGAGGTGAAGAAGGGGACAGTCTGGGGAGTCAGATAGATGTGTGTCAAACTGGAATCCAAACAGGAAATCTCAATTCTCACAACCTAAACTCTTAAGTCATTTTAAATAAAATCTTCTCTCACTCCAGAGAACACTGAGATGTTTAAGAAAATAAAAGCTCTCATCTGTACTGATATGGGAAGATTGCCAAGATAAGGGACCTACAGACAGAACAAATGGCATACTATCTCTGTTCAAAGGGGAAAAGGGGAAGAGGTATTCCGCTTTATTGTGTGTGTACGTATACCCACACATGCACACACATATGCACATACATAGATTCTGAAATGATACAAAGTAAAGTAATAAAGGTCACAAGGGTCAGGAAACTGGATCAATGAGAGAAAAATTGGGAGGAAGATTCACTTTTTAAGTATTTATTGAATTATGTCAGTGTATGATCTAAATTTTAAAAATACAAACAAAAGACTAATGCCCACAAGAGCTCATATGATGAAATATTATATAGCCATTAAAAATATGATTTCACTCTTTCACAACAGGAGGCAGGTGTTGTGAAAACCACTACTGAATCTATGCCAAAATGGGAAAAGACTCATATCAATATCATTGGCATTGGACATGTAGATTCAGGCAAATCTGCCACTACTGGTCATCTGGTCTACCAACCTGGTGCAACTGACAAAAAAACACTAAATATTTGAGGAGGAGGCTGACATGGAAAAGGCTCTTTTCTTCAACTTAGGCTGACCACAGTACCATTTTAAATGGGACAGTACCATTTGTTTTCTTACTTTCCATCAATTTTGTCCCATTTTTAATACACCAGGGCCGTTCATACTACAGGGCAAAAGGGCCAGCTGAGTTGACGCAGGCCCGGTCTACTATAGGGACCCAAAAACCTCATCCCGTTTTTGTCTCAAGGAAATAAGGCCGGCCTACTTTCAGTGTGCCTGGGTATTGGACAGACAGAAAGCTGAACATAAGCTGGTATCACCAGTGATCTCTTCATAGAAATTCGAGACTAGCAAGTAATGCGTGATCATGACACCCCAGGACACAGAGACTTCATCACAAACATGACAAGCAGATTGCTGAGTGTTGCTGCTGGTATTGGTGAATTTGAAGCAGGTTTCTCTAAGAATGGGCAGACACATGAATACACATGCCCTTCTGGCTTACATACTACATGAAACAACTCATTGTTAGTGTTAACAAAACAGAGTCCACTGAGCCACCTCACAGTCAGAAGAGATCTAAAAAAATAGAAGGTGGTTATAGAAATCAGTACCTGGTGTGCCCTAGTGGCCTAATAGATAAGGCCTCCAGACACAGACCACGTACATCCTCAAGGATGGGGGTTCAAGACCTGGGCCGGTAGGAACAACCAAAATGAACAACTAAATACAATAAATAAATGTTTTTTTCTCCTCTCAATTCGTGCCTGCCTACTGGCTTTAATTCCTGACTATATCTTTCCAACAACAACAAATAAAGTCAGTATATACATTAAAAAATTGGTTAGAACCACGACATAACAGCATTTACGAAAATTTCTAATTGGAATTGTAACAACATGCTGGAGCCAAGTGCTGACATGTCCTGGTTCCAGGATGGAAAGTCACCAATAAAGATATCAGTGCCCGTGGAGATACTCTGCTTGAAGCTCCAGAAGCATCCAGCCTCCAAATCACACACTGACAAGCCCGTGTCTGCTTCCCCAGGAGGCTACAAAATTAGTGGTATTGTTCCTATGCCTGTGGGCTGAGCTGCCATCGGTGCTCTCAAACCAGGTACCGTGACAACCTTTGCTCTGGTCAACGTTACAGTCTGCTGAATACACTGTTAAGCTCTTTCTGGGATAACATGTCCTTCAGTGTCAAGAAGGTGTCTGTCGAAGATGCTCACCATGGCAATGTGGTGGGTAGTAGCAAAAATGACCCATCAAGGAAGCAGCAAACTTGGCAGCTCAGGTGACTGTTCTCTGTCAGTGCTAAATGTGGCTCCAATCCCAGATCACATTGCCTGCAGGTTTGCTGAGCTGAAGGAGACTGATAATCATCGTGGGGAAAAGTTAAAAAGACAGACCCAAATTCTAGAAATCTGATAATGCCACTGCCACTGTTGATATGGTTCCTGGCAAGCCCTTGCGTGTTGAGCTTCTCTGACTACCCTCTGCATCATTTTTCTGTATATGACATGAGACAGACAGTTGCTATCTGTCATCAAAATAGAAGACAAGAAGGCAGCCAGAGCTGGCAAGGCCACCAAGCCTGCCCAAGAAACTCAGAAAGTTAAACAGAATATTATCCTCAACGCCTCCCCGACACCCTCACCCCTAGTCTTAATCAGTGATAAAGAAGTCTCAGACTGAGTGTCTCAAGTTTAATCGTAACGACTGGTTAATGGTGACAACGCCTGGTAAAACCTTCAGAAGAAAAGACTGTTTTGTGAACTATTTAGTTGTGTGAGTGTGTAATGGTTTTGAATTATTCATTTTTAAAATCAGAACTTCTTAATGGAAACAACCAAAAACTGGAATCTGCCACAGAGTTTTGAGACCCATTAAAATAAAGTTTAACAAGTTATACGTTTATACATATATACATACATGCTTCAGCGAATTAACGCCATGAGAAAATGTTTTCTCATGTTTTCATGGGAATGTAAAAAAAATCAAAGCGAGCAAATCTACAATACATAACAGAACCACGAACTTTAATCTCCACAAAAATCTTAGGAAGTCTGAAGCATCTGTATTACAATTTTATAGACAAAGTCTATAGAATTTATAAGTAGCTGGATCAAACCCAAGAAGCAGATTCCAAAGTGATCCCAAATTGTAAATGCAGATGCACATAGTGAGTGTGTGTGCATGAGCGCACACAAGAAAAAAAGAAGAAAAATAAGAGAGAACATTAAACAGTAATTATCTCTGGATGGTAGGCTGTTGGCAACTTCATTTTCTTCATCATACTATTTATGTCTACTACATTTTCAATCTGTCAAAACCAGAAATTTTGCTACAGTTGTAAAAACCATGGGCATAAACATTGAAATGTCAAGGCCTTCCATCATTTTAAATGACAAGCCACCACTGATACAAAATGTGAGCAGGCTGTGTTGAATACAGTTAAGGGCAGAGGAAGACTGGAAGCCTTGATTCTCTATAATCATCCTCTTCTGGAAGATTGGTTCAGAGAGCTGTGCTGAACAAGATGTGTCTAAGATTCCAAGACATCAGGTGAGCCATAACATTCTCATACGAATTTCCAGTCGGAACCTTTCAAGACAGTAACATCCCCACCACCAGCGCCCCTCCGCCCCCCCCCCCCCCCCCACAATAAAAGGGTGAAGTGAACACCTCGGGATTTAACTTAAGGGAAGGACGTGAAAAGGAAAACAGGGAATGACACATAACTTAATAGAGCAAAGATTCTTAAGATTTGTGAGGGTCACAGAACCCTTTGGGGGAAAAAAATGTATGTAAACTATGGAGTCTCTTCTCAGAAAAAACATACATATAGAAAAAATTATAAATAATTCCGGATAACTAATTCTTCCCGTGGATCCTAGGTTAGGAAGCATGGGTTTCGAGTCAGGTTCCTATTTGGGTAAGAAACCGTCAACTAGAGCTACTTCTGGGAGCAGTCAGTTTCTTCTCGTAAGAGGCAGCCAAGCAAACATCAAATGCGAAGCTGGCGGTGCTCAGCGCGGAGCCTGAGTCCTGGCCTCTTTGCCTAAAAGACAGCTGCACAACTGCTTGCAGTTCGGGCAAACCAGCACCAGGCTTCTTCAAAAGACATGAAAGTGAAGGAGATGATCTGCTCGGTTAGGCGATTAAATACATGGTATGTGATCAAATGCTATCTGCGCACCAGGAACCATTTCCGGTGTCAGTTCGGGAAATTCTCAACTAATGTCCTGCGAGTTCACGTAACACTTGGCACAGCGTAGGCCCTCAGGAGGGGTTAGCTGTCACTGTCGTGGCGGAGCAGCGGAATTCCGGGTTCCACCAGATGGCCAACCTCAGCTCAGCAGACGGGTCCCAGGCTAGTCCCCGTGACTTCTCAGGGAAGGAAACGGAGGACCAGGGCCACGCGGGGGTGGGTGGCAGAGCACAGCCGGGTGACCCGGCCCATTTGCCGCCAGCGCCCAGCCCTCTGTCCTCCGGGTTGGCGGGCCTCCCGCGGACACCAGCGCCGCCCATCTCGCCGAAGCACTCACCTTCATGACCGCCAGGCCCGGAGGCCAGCGAGACTCGACCTGGGAATCCATAGGCTCTCCCTAGGAGGCTGGGGGGGTCCGCCACCCACTGGCCGCGCTCCACTTCCACTCGAAATTCCCCGCGCTTCTGAGGTACGTCACAGCGCGCCACGCGCCGGCGACCTGCGCGGAGCCTGCTGGGAGCTGTAGTGCGGAGCGAAGCACAGCCAAAGACGCTCTGACTGCGCACGCGCCAGGCTACTGCCTCACCTCTCAAGGTGCAAGGTGAGTGACCAAAAACCCCACAGCCGGTTTTGTCCCTTGATAGATATAAGGTCTGTCGACTGTTAGAAAAAGACAGTCAAGAATGAAATCAAATCGAAGTCTTGCCAATCTTTCGAGGTCTAAGTTCATGCCTCCCCCTCCAGGCTGCCCTTCCTGATTGCTATACTGAACTTCTCAGAGCGAGACTTTTCATATCATTTCATCACACTCCAGCACATTTTGGTATTATTGTCAGTTTACCTAGGAGAAGTCTCAGCTCAGAAAAAGTGAACAGCATTTCCTTGAGTTACAAAGTGGCCTTCAGTAATATAAATGTACCACAATGTTTTTATATACATCCATAGCAGAGGAGCATTTAGATTATTTCCAGTTGCACCATTACAGAGTTGTAATGAACACAGTCTGTATATATCTGGGCACACTGGGGAATGATGTCCTATAAATGGAACTACTTGGTCAGTTTGCATGCCCTTTAAAACTGTGATAATGTCACTAAGTGCTTTTTCAAAAATGGCTGTTCTACTGCATTTACACTTACCCCGAGCAGGCGTCAGAGCCCCCACTAGCCGATGTGAAACGCTGTCCCGCACCCTGCCCCGCCTTTCAGCCTGGCCTTTCCGTGAGGCTCTCCGCACCAGGTCTCAGCGGCAGTAGTCGCCTTGCTCAGGACAGACCCCTGCTGCTCATCGTTGCCACTCCATGTGACCTGTGCATTCCTTCAAGCAGCAAATACTATTTCAGAATCAGGCACTTGAGCTTCCTGTCAGACAGGCGGAGGTGAGGCTGTTAGCGCCATTTTACAGATGAGACCCTGAGACTCAGACAGGCTAAGACTTCATTCTTTGGACTCTCTTCATTAGAAATCTCTGGCCTCTGAACCTCATTGATTTTTTTTTTCCCCAGCCTGAACAAAATACTCATTGGGCAAAAATAATTAAAAAATAGCATTTCAACGGAGAATTTTAATATTATTACAGTATTAGCTGATATTTATGAGGCACTTTGTATGCAAAGCACTGTTTTAGGTGATTTTACGCATAGTGACTTATTTCAGACTCACTCCCATAATGAATAAAGGAAAGCTAGCGTGCTGAAGACCCTCTCTTGGAAAGTGGAAGAGGAAGGATTTACACTTGGACGGTCTGGGCCAAGAACCCATATTCACCACTATGGAATATTCTGATAAGGACCCCATCAAGAGAATTCTTTTTCCTTTGATAGATGTGGGAATTAAGTCTCAGAGAGGCAAAGGATCTCATTCAAGATCACACAGGTTGTCCATGGCAAAGTCTGGCCCCGAACCTCAGACCAGAGGGGCTCAGCCTTTGACACTGCGCGGAGGAGCAGCGGAGCAGACAGGTTGGCAGGGAAGCAGTCTGTGGATCCCGGGAGGCTAGAGGGGGCCCGGGGTCGGGGGGATGAGGGAGGAGTGGAGTTTAGGGCTGCAGGGCTGTTATTCTGAGCGATGAGAGGAGAACCTGCAAGTGAGTCCGGGCTGAGAGGGCCGCTTTCCGTCTTCTGGATGCTGGGAGAGGGGGTGGGCTTGGAAGGACAAAGGAAATGACACTCTGGCCAGCTTCCGGCCTGAGTGTACCAGCGCTGTTCCTATAAGGCACTAGCTGGCTCCAAGGCAATTAGGTTTAAGATGAGCAAGGAGAGAGGAGATGGGAAAAGACAAAGATAACAGTGAAGAAAGGAGAGAGAGAAGACAGAGAGAGAAATGCACTCTTCCCATCCAACCCGAGAGACAGTTGTAGAAGCAGGTTTCTTGGTCCTGGAGTCCAAATCCATCTCCCCATCTCGGAGAGCCTCCAGGGCAGCACCCAGTACCATTCCTCTTTGAGCTCCTGCCACCAGCAGCCCGCGGACACTGAATGAATCACTGGAATAAGGCACATTGCCATCGAGCAGAGCATGTCCTGCCTGCCCTCTTGCACAGCAGCAACTCAGGCCAGCTCTGGGCCCAGGCGAGGCCATGGCAGGTTGGGAAAGCCCACACTGAGCTCAAAACACAGCATTTCTCTGGCCTTCCATGGTATTTATCCAGCCCTGGGAGCCAGTCTCAGCTCTCACAAGCCGCTGGCTCCACAGACGTTCTCCTTGTTAGATCACTAGAGCGACAGCACTTCCTTGTCCCGGAGTGAAAACACAATGTTCCATAGGCGGGAAAAAAGCAGTCTGGCGCTCAGTGGCATCTCCCACGACTCTCCCACGACCATAGCTCAAACTGAGGATCCAGTGCAGGCCCTGACGCCGCGCAGGATGTCTGGCAAAGGTGAACTTCAGTTAACAGCAACTGTCCCTTGTAGCCTAAGTGTGTCGCAAATATCACACATGACACACTTCGACTGAAAGAAGTCCATTCTCCTTCTGAAATTCAGGTTTAACCGAGGGCCCTCTAGCTCTATTTGTCAAACACGACCACTCGAATCAGGGAAACCTTCTCCCCGCTGAGTGTGGGGCCTGGCCTGGCTGCAGCCAGGCCCCCGAAGACAGCCAGGCCCCCGAAGCTCTGTTCCAAGGTCTCTCTTCATCCACCTGCTGCCCCCGTGCTCTCGTCCTCCAGGACCACCTCCTTCTAAACGGGCGAGGGTATTGAAAGGGCTCGGGCCTTGTCCCTCCTTCCATTCCTTCCTTCCTTTTAACAAAGTTTCTTGGGGGGGTTGTTTGTTTGTTTTAAAGGAAAGGTGCAGGCAGGAATGAAGGCAAGAAGAGAGGGGAGGAAGAAGCACTTTATTTTATTTAGTTGTTCCCCATGGTCACCCTCCCTCCACCTCACCCCCCACCCCAGGTCTTGAACCAGGAACCTTGGGATGTATGTGGACTGCACCTCCAGTGAACTAAATTACTAGCCCACCAGGGCATACCTAATAGGAGGTAGGATGAAGCGATGACCATGAGTCATGGTCCCTGCTCTCAAGGAGCTGACATCCTGGGAAGAGGCTGGAACCAGGACAGAAGCAAGTGTTTGCAAGTATTTAAAAATGGAGAACTAGGATAATGTCACCAAAGGGCAAGGGATGTGAAAGCAGTGAAAAAGGATAATGTAATCAAGAGTGAGGATGCCTGCAACTGGACCATCTGGGAAATCTTCTCTGAGAAGGTGCTATCTGTGCTGAGATTTAACTAATAAGACAGAAACAGCCAAGGGGAGACTGCGGGGTTTGGGGCAATGGGGTTGAGGGGGAGCAGAGTTCCAGGCCTTGGTATGTATTAGATTTGAATCCATGTTAACATGTTACTAAACCTGCCTGAGTTGTCTCAGTTGTCTCATCTGTAAAATGGGGGTGCTAATAATGGTAGTTGCCTTACAGGGACATTGTGAGAATTAAATGGAAGTTCATGCCTAGAGCAGCGCCTGACAGCAAATGAGCAGTATGTGTCCGCTGTCACTATAGCACGATGCTGTGGCACAAGGGGGAAGCCCTTGGAGAGTTTTCGGCAGGGGAGTGACGTGCTCTGATTTACAAAAAGTCGCTCTCGCTACTGGATAAAGAAAGAATTTTAGTAGTAGTACAAGCCTGGGGTGATAGCAAACAGGGCCTCCAAGAAGCTCCAGACCCGGAATCGAATGTCATAGCAGACTGTGCATAAGGATAGTTCCTGTGAAAGTACCACCTTCGAATCTGTGGCTGCCTTGCTGTAGCCAGTGTGCCACCAGCAAAGGCGATACAAGCAGAAGCTGGCACAATGACGCCACTAGGGTTTGTCTTCTTTGCTGCTGTTGGGGACCTTGTGTCCACAGCCGTGTGACCAAGCCCTAGCCATTCTCCTGGATGATGAGAGAGGAGTGTGACCAAGTCATCCTTGTCACCCACCGAACATCGACTTGCCCACGGACATGGGAACGAGGGCACCCTAGACCATTCACTTCCAACCAAGCACCCTGCTTTTCACAGAAACCAGTCCAGCTGCCCTGGCAGAAGACTGCTCCACACGCCCACAACTCGTGGAAACAATAAATGCAGAGCCTCGAAACCCAAGTCTAGGGGTGGTTTGTTACACAGCAGCAACTAGCTGACATAAGTGAGCCGAACCCACAGTGACCCGCCACGGGCATCTGCTACCTGTAGGAGCCTGGTGTGGGAGCCCCAGACATAGAACTGCCAGAGCCCTGGTTCAGAGGGTCCCCACCCACTGTAGCAACCTCCCCGGCACTCTTGGATCCAGGGTTTAGCTCTGCTTTCGGGTTGGTGCCATGCTTTCTGGGTGCAGGGGCAGGACCTTGCTCCTTTCTGGTCTCTGGGGCTGCTCACTGGTACTTCTGACATGGAGACACCAGCACCTGGGTGCATGGAAGGGTATGAGGCCAAGTCCCGAGCTGGAAGATCTCCCTACCAGCCCTCATGTCTGGACACTTCCTGCCCCAGCACCATTTGAGCTCCAGCTCTTTGGGTCTTAAAGGGAGTTCAGTTTTCCAGAGCCCCTGGAGAGCTGACTGTTCCTCTGGGGATGTGAATGCATTTATATCTCTTATAGCACAAACATGCTAGAAGGCAGTTGCCTAGTTTCCCCAACTATGCCATCTGTGTCCTGGCAGAGCATGAATGTAGTAAAATTATCTAGAAAGATACGAGAAGGGTCTCTAACCCTGGGACACAGGAGGGGCCTGGGGCTGAGGAGCAGACCATTGAAAGAAGACAGTGTAGAAATCAGAGTGTGGGTGAGGATAGAATTCTCTACCAGGGAGCCTCTGGTAACCAAGGGAACAGCCTCTGGTAACCAAGGGAACAACCTCTGGTAACCTAGGCAACAGCCTCTGGTAACCAAGGGAACCAGATTCAGTGTTGCATAGACCTCCGTTTGCCCCGTGCTCTCCTGCTTACCAGATGATCTTGGCAAGTTTGCTTACCTTTCAGAGCCTTCATTTCCTCTTCTATAAGAAATGAAAAATGCCAACCTCAGAGTGTTGTTATGATGACTAAGATTTTTCAAATGCCCAGAGTCGCTCCACAGAGCTCCTAACGCATGGTGAGTGACTGGTTATGACCCTAGGAGTAAGGTTTTTAGTTACACCGTCATGATCACTCATGGCCAATCGGGAACAGAGAGGTTAAGAGCACTAGCTCTGAAGTCAGACTGCCTGGGTTCAAATCTCAGCTCCACCACTTACGCATGCATGGATTTCAGTCTCTGAAAATGGCCCTACAAAAAGGAATCAGGTTCCTTGGAGACCTGTCTGATTTCGGGTCAGACTCGGAGTAGGTGCAAGATGAGTGTGGAGCCCCAAATAAGGAGGTCAGCACAAAACTAATGGACACAAGACCCACCTTGAAGTTGCTCGTGCTGATTCAAGCTTCAGAAAGAATATCAATTGCAGTTGATTGAAATGTATTGAATCTTTTAAAATCCAGGAATTAATTTTTTTAGCAAGATGCACTTTATTTTTCATTTTAATTGTCTCAGTGGTTGTCCCCCTACCCCCCGGGCCCAGGACTTGATGGATGTCTGAATTAATTACGCTACTCTCTGTATCCTGCAAGTCAAAACTTTCATAATGAAAATTGGAGACCACCCATCCCGCCTGCCATCTTATATATGACCACACGGGGACAGTAGAGTACTGCTTGTGGGCCCAGGCAGCCCATTCGTGCATTTACTTCCTTCCAATGTCACATCTGCTCAACTTTCTAAAGGCCCTGGACTGGCCTACAGGGGCCACAGAGTCGGATTCACCCGCGTCTCTGACAGCCTGCAGCCTCCTCTGTAAATAATGTCTGTGCATCTGGGGGCCAGGAAGCGGCAGTCATCAGGAGCCTCTGTCTCAGCGGATCTGTTGTGCAAACACAGGTGCTCTGTGTTAGATATCACTGAAATGGAGATCTTGGCTGGACACAAAGAAACAATGAAAATGATGTGGGGGCTGGAGGGGCTGCCACGGGTGTGAGTTGCTCTCTTCTGCATGCATGGAGGTTACCACTGTCACCTGCGTGAACTTAGGAAAGTTACTCTCTCTCTGAACTTCATGGAGGAAGAGAATGAGATAGTCTTAGAACAGTGTTTGGCACAAACTAAGTGCTTGATAGGAACATATAGATTTATTTACAGAACTGCATATGTGTATGTATGTATATACATATACGTTCATTTTTTAAAGGAAAGGAATGAAAGCAAGCAGGAATGAAGATGAGTAGGTAGGCAGTCAGGAGAGAGGGGAAGAAGCATTTTTATTTTTAATTTTTATTTAGTTGTTCACATTGGTCGTTCCTTCCAGAGCTGGGACTCAAGCCAGGGCCTATACTCCTTTGGAGGCAATTGACCCAAACGCTACTCTACCAGGACGCACCCATACAGATACATGCATGTGTTCCTTTTTGGAGTTCTGGGATGGAAGCGGCTGGGAATCGATTTGATCTACACTAAGACCCCAGGGTCTGCTGGGGAAAATGACCTATGTGGTTTTGGGACTAGAGCACTGAAAGTAAGACTTTCCAAAAGGTAAGATCCTAATTATAGCAGCTACTTTTACTAAGGGTTTTCTCTGTGTCCTGGGCTGTCCCAAGCACTTCACGCGGGTTAACTTAATTACGTGTCATAACAGCCTGCAAGGCAGGCAGCACCACTGTCCCTGCTACAAGGAGGCTCTGTGCTCTGAATGTTTCTCTCAAGAACGCCTCCAGGAGGGGAGGGCTTTAGGTAAGTGCTGGGGTTTGCCTTCCCCGCCTCACTTTCTGGTGATACAACACATCTCTTCCTCCTGGGGAACCAATCTTCCCCTACTCTCAACCATGCTGCCCGCCTCTCGCTCAAACACAGTAACAGAACTGGCTAATGGCAGTGGCTCCTGCCTCCATCGGTAACTCGTTCACAGTAAGCTGTGACTCAAGCCAGGACAGTTAGAGAGAATCCTGGGGCTTTGACTCATGTGCTGTAACAGAGATTCGGTTGTTCTCTGCTGGTGTTGCTCAGTGCTAGGATATAAGCCTGGAAGCTCCTTGCGCCATTTTTGCCACTGCTGGGGGTACGCGTCTGAGAAGGTGGACAGTGTGAAGGAGAGCGGAGCGGGAAGGTGGCAGGACAGACACTTCTTGGCACCATTGGAAAACCAGATCCAGTCCTACCTGAATCCTATTTATGCTTGGTTCAGTTGAGGCAAAAATGATTCCTTTTCATTTAAGCCAAGTTGAGTTGGGTTCTGAATCCCAGCTGAACACATTTCTCAACAGCATGACATTGAGCAGAAAGAGCTGTGTGTTTTACCACGGGATCAAAGGCCTGTGACCACTGTCAAGGTTCATTAAAGAGTTGGCATTTGAACAAGGAAAACCCAGTTCCATAGCTGACAGAATCTGCAGGTCTGTTCCATGTGGCAGCATTGACCTCCATATTGGAGGAGTTCAAGTAAGCAAGGTGTGTGCGTGCATGTGTGCATGTGTGCATGAGTGTGTGTGGGCAGGGGGAATGAGGTGAGGGTTGTGCGTGTGTAAGGTTAGGTGTGGGATTTGTGCTTTGGGGGTGGTGAGGTGTGGATGAGGTGGGGGCTGTGTGTGTGAGGTGGGAACTGTGTGTGTGTTGTGTGTGTGAGGTGGGGGTTGTGTGTGTGAGGTGGGAACTGTGTGTGTGTTGTGTGTGTGGTGGGAACTGTGTGTGTGTTGTGTGTATGGTGGTAACTGTGTGTGTGTTGTATGTGGATGAGGTGAGGGCTGTGTGTGTGAGGTGGGAACTGTGTGTGTGTTGTATGTGTGAGGTGAGGGTTGTGTGTGTGAGGTGGGAACTGTGTGTGTGTTGTGTGTGTGTGGTGGGAACTGTGTGTGGTGTGTGTGTGAGGTGGGGGGTTGTATGTGTGAGGTGTGTATTGTGTGGGTAGAGTGAGCAAAGTTGGACATCTGTCCAGAAACAAAATTGAGTAGAAGTGCTCAAGGCTCACAACTAATAATAATAATTGCTATCATTATTATAATAAATTGCCCCTCCTTCTTCATCAGACCTCAGGTGAAATGAAGCCGGTTCTTTACAACACTGGTATTGGTCTCATGGCCTAATTAAATCCTCACGCATCATTAAAAAGCAGCTGTGATCTAGACGCCAGGAATAATTTCTAGCTGTAATAAGTAGGATCAAGGAATGGCCCCTATTGAAAGCTTGCCAGGGCTGCTTCCAGCTCTAGAATAAAATCCTTGCTCCAGCTCAAGGGCGGTCGCGCCTCACTCACCCTGCAGCGTGGGCCTCTCCCTTCTCACCACCAAGTGCCTGCTGCCACCCTCCCTCTCCCCGTGGTGGACTGCTTCTTCACTTTCCGCTCCTGTTTACCTTTCTCAGAGGTCCACCCATCAAAGGGAATGAGGGGGCGTGACAGTAAACATGTCACTGAAGCCACAGGGCAGTGGGCGTTCCCTTTGGAGGGGAGCTAGGTGTGAGAGGGGACAGTTGGCACCCATGGGTGTCTCTGTGGCTATGTGCCAGAGCACCAAGTGGCCCCTCAGAGCCAGAAGAGTCTCCATCAGGGTCACCGAAGGAGGAAGAGGAGGAAACTGAAGCCCCATCTGGGGAGGAGACTCCTCCAATCTGGCAGCCGATAAATGGCGAGTCCCCTCTTCAGCTTTTTCCTTAAAGCTCAGACGCACTCTCTTTGGCAGAGTTTGAGAAGCAGCAGAAACTCCTTGAAGAGAAGTCATGTAGGACTCACAGCAGCATTTGCTGAGAATGCGATGGCCTGCATGTCACAGAGCTCATCCTCTCCAGATCTCAAACCACTGATAACACAGTTTCTCCTAAGCCCTGGTGCTGAGGAGACAGAGGCTCTAGGAGCCTGCCCAAGACCACATGAGACAAGTCAAGGCAGGGAAGCGCCCTCCGGTCAGTCCACCTATGCCCAGGGCATTGGTGCTTGCACCCACTCCCAGAGCTCGCTAAGATCACCCAGTGGTGCGTGCAGTGCGTGGGAGTGGGGTAAGTAGGGGTGGGTGTGGGGGTGCTGTACTGGAAGGAACAGACCAGGGCCCACAAAGTGGCTTATCTCGGCGGCGGCATAGCAGAGGGGACAGGCTTGGGCTCTGGAAGCAGACAGCGTGGATCCTGGACTTTAAACTCCCTGCACTGTATTTCCTCATCTATAAAATGGGGGTGGTAATAGCATGTACCCTCACGGGCTGTTGAAGGATTCAGGGACGCTAAGTACACAGAGTACTGTGCACTGTCTGACACCAGCAGGCAGTCAGTGAACATTAGCTTTATTCCTGTCATGTTAACCCAGAGTCCGCAGGCAAGTGTTATTTTAGCACATTTGCATGAGCATTTTGTCAAGTGCATCAGATATTGCTGTGTAACTAATGATTCTAAACGTGGTGTCAATTTAATGAGTCTGATGAAGTCAGCTCCCAGGATCTCCTTTGGACAACTGTCCTTTCCTGGCACAGGTATGCGGGGGGCTGATACTGCCTCCAAAGGCCTTGCTTAGGTGATTCGTCTATTCCATCCTTCTGATCTGCTTCAGAGGTGGACCTGCAGCTCATTGCTGGCCCACGTGAATCACACCTATGATTTTGATTGTACTGAAGCTAAGGAGGTGCAGGCAGTGGGCAGCTTCGCAGCCATCACAGGATGTCTGAGCATGAGGTAGCGTACAGAGCTGAGCAGAGCCTCTCTGAGAGGAGAGGGAGAAGTGCAGCTTGACACTAGTGTTCTCCTGTCATCCTGTGTGTGAAGCCAGTCCCAGCCTGGAATTTCCAGCTATGTGAGATAATACAGTCTCTTTGCCTTAAGAAGGCTTGGGTTGGACAGCTTGTCATTTGCAAGCAGAGTCCTAAGCAGATATGGCCAGAAGTGGGCTGTCTACTGGTGGACTGCATTGTAACTGACAAAGTGGTCAAGCCGCAAAAATGTGCCCTTTCTTTGGGTCTCTGTGAGCAGGAGACATAATCCTATTCATTGTTATATTGAGTCAAAGTTGATTTCAGAATTCTGAGGTGATCCTTTTTTGTACAATTAGATGATAAGCAGCCTGAGGGTAGCAACTGGGTCTCATTGACTGTTTCCCCAGCAGCTCAGAGCGAGGCACACACAAAAGTACCTCTTACACTTCTGTGTCGAATGAATGAGGGCTTCTGACTGGGGCGCTGAAGTGAGCACCATTTCTATGAGCAGGTAAACAGTCAAGGGGAGCACACAGCATCCAGCCTCTCGGCGGAGCAGTCTGGAGTTAGCAAGAGACCACTAAGTGACGTGGTTCTAGGGGGAAGGACCAACCTAGAGAAGATGGAGTCACTGCGGCTGCCCCAGACCTTGTTCTCCTCTGCAGAGAGGCCCGTATCGTGAAGACCCACCAGCAGTCTCCTCAGGAAGGGCAGGCCCTGCAGTCTTCCTGGCTGTGGCAGGCAGCACCATGGGCAACTGCTGCCTGTGTGGTATAAAGGGCATACTCACTAAGCAGCCGTGCCCAGGAAAGAGCGTGGCTCGGAGGCAGACAGACGGGGCCCACCTTCTGGCTGTGCCACTTCCCAGCCGCACCTCGGGTTAACTTTGAAACCTATAGAGACTCAGTCTCCTCACCTGCCGAACGGGGTATGAGAAGGGCAGTTTCTTTCAAGAGCAGCTTTGAGGATTTGACATGAAAATGCACATAAAGGGCTTACGCTGGTACCTGAGACAGATAAACACACACAAACAGTACACACATGTAAAAAACTCTCAGAGGTTATATTTCGTGTGTGTGGATAACACGTGCTAAAATGCTGGGTATGCCTTCACACTGGAAAGCAGGACCGTGTGGCCCTGGTGACCTGGTCAAACGTTGGCAGACTATACTCTCTGCAGAGCACAGCCTCTGCCCCACTTGCCTTTGCTGACATTTCAGGCTCCTGCTTTCTCCGGGGTCACCCATGGTTACCTTCTTCCGCTAGCTCTGTAGTTGAAGCTGTCCTCTGGACCTTCACTGCAGTAGATCTGGCTCAAGGGCACTTCAGGGGCGATGCCTGGGAGCTGCATGCAGACAGTGTGGTCTGCAGGGTAGAATACCCGCCCGCCCGGCTGGCCCTGCCCACCCCGGTGTGCCACCTCACCCTTGCAAAAAGCTACCGGAGCATGTTTGAGAAAAGTTAAGTTGTTTTATTTCACAGGATAGCTCCACGTCAAACCAGCAGGCACCATCAGAATACGCGACAGAGGATCCGATCACTCTACAGGACGGGCGTTGGGTTGTAAGGTAGAGAACGGATATCCGGAAGAGGACGACACTTATCACATGGGGACAGGCAACCAGCAATTTCCTAGGGTGGTTTCGGTCTGTGTTTTCCTGACACAGTTTGGGGATGAAGGAAACCAAAGGAAACAAAATAGACCAGCCACTCTGAAGCAATCAGAAGCAAACCCATTGCCAAACCGTGTAAACAGTCACACTGCCGGGAACTGGAGCCTGAGCAGAAACTCTAGCCAGAATCTCCTTCCATGGAAGGGAGGAAAAGTGCAGTTCTGGTTCAAGGAACAGCTTTGTTATTTGCCTGGGACAGTTCACACAGAAAGGAGGTGTCAGCGAGGGGCCGTGATGGCGGTTTGGCCAGTCCCAGAGGGTGGGACAGTGGGACACTGGCAGATCAACCTCAGAGAGGCCAGGAGGACTCCAACCTGACAGCAAAGTCCCTTCTCTCAGCTCCCCTGGGCAGCTTTAGGTATGTGGGGAATCTCTATATGGCTGCTCAGGAGAGCGGAGACCCCAGAGAACCGGGGAAGTTGACATGAAATGTCAGCATTAGCTCTGCACAGCAGAAAATCAGCTAAGCAACACCTCGGCTCACCCCTTCCCACCTCTTCCTCCCCCAGCCCTCTCCCCCAAGCCCAACAGGGCCAGCCACCATGGCTGCGAGCCAGCCATTCTTCTCCCCAGGGTTCTCCGGGCAACGAGGCATTTGCTCTAATGTAGAACCACCTGGGTGTGTGAAAAGTTAGGACCAGAAAGACTGAGAGGAAGAACCATTGCATTGGTCCTTGTGGTCTTCATCAGCCGCGTGTGCCGAGTGCCCAGTAACGGCAAGTCCTCTGCGTTCATGCCTCCTGAATGAGAAAGAGAGAGACCCAAAAGGCACTCCAAGGGGCTCCAACCGAGAAGAGAGCCCCACATAAAGGCCCTTTCCCACACGGGCTCCCCTTTGGGTGCCACACACCAGTTCTGAAGTGTTTATAAGGCAGATCTCTGAACTGCTGGTTCCAGCCGGCCGCCAAAATGGCTCCATCTCCCTGCGTCTCTTCCCACTCGGGTTTCTTCGTTGAATAGAAACCTTTCATCGCTTGGGAATCCATTTCTCTCGTGCCCCTGGGTCTGGGGACCTCAGAGAAAAGACTCCCACATCTAATTCCCAAGCTGACAAATCCCTCCACGTGTACGCTCTGTCCGGGGCTCAAAAGGCGCTTCAAGGTGAGTAATCGTTAGCACTGAAAACAAGGAAAGGCAAGAATTTTTCATAGAATCCCACAGCTCAGAGCAGCTTTTTGTACGAGGACAGGGGAATAAAGGGAAAGTAGGGTCGGAAGCACAGCTTGTTCTCAATTTTATCCGAGAAAGTTCTTGAGCGGCAGCTAGGCCACGAGGCCCGGGAAACTAGACCAGGAATGAATTGTCTTTGGTCAGTTTTAAATGAACATCTTGCTGGTTCATTCCTAAAACAGACTGAACATCAGTTACACGTAAAGACAAAAGGCTTGACCTCAGGGTAAGTCAAAGGTTAAGAAAAGAAGTCATTCTGTGAAGCAAAAAAGGAAAAAAAAAAATGCCCGTTTTCGAAGAACTGATCAGTACAGCTTCCAGTAATGGCGATGAGCGAGGCAGCAAAACCACTCCCCTCGAACAATTGGTTATATTGAGGACTACTAACTAGGTTACTACATTTCCCCCACACTCACTGTACAGTTAGGTTTCTGGTATTTGTTTTTTACATTGATCTATCTACTAGGTGCAAAGATTGGTGAGTGGCATTGGCTATAATTTAATCGTAGCCTTTAAAAAAATTACAGTTTCACATTTTAACAGTTACTTTCCAGCATGTAAGCAAATACAGCAATATATAGTGGACTGATACAGACAGGAGTCAGGAAGAGAATGCCAGTGCTCAGTGATGTGAGAGGGACCGAGTGCGTGTGAGGGTGATGGAGACATGCGTAGCGCCAGAGGGTCAGCGGGGAGGAAAGCGTTTTTCCATTTGGTTCTGCATCGAGACTCAGATATGGGCTGGCTGAGTGGAGTGTGAGCTTCCTTAAATGCGAACTCATCAGCCGTTTCCAATGGAAAACACTGGTGCATAAAGAAAACAGCTAAGGCTCTGCCTTTGGGTAGTTGGGGGAAAGGCAGGTCCCTATTTAGCAAGGAAACGTGACGGTAGTCAATTCAGAGGAAAGTTCATAGGGTCTGACTGGTGCTACGTGTCTCAGGCTACAGAGAAGTCACCTCGAGGTCTCGGTTTTCATCTGTAGTCAAGGTGGAGAACGGGACGTTTGCACAGGAAGCTCCTGGATTGAAGGACAGCGAGTGTCCCTGCGCGCTAGAAATGAGATGTCTCGTGTGCCGGCTGGTAGCACAGCCTCCCTGCAAATGAGTGACACAGCCTGGGACAGCCCCCATGCTGCCATCCCGTACATGGCGGGCAAATCACAGCACATCCCGCAGTCCCGCTTTCTTTCCCCAGCTGTAACATGAGGCTATGTTCATGTGCTCAAAGGCAGAGGGCTCCCGGCTCTTCGGAGGCCCTTTCCTTTCCGGGAGCTAACAGAGGATGTCTGGTTCTCCTCAGGAAGAAGGTCAAGTTTGTCCTTGGCCTCTCCCGGGCATTCTCTCCTTGTGCCTTTGTTGCATTCCTCCCGCCACTGCCTGTTGCCAAGGTCAGTCCCTCCCTCTGGGCTGTATTCACTTTTCAGTGGGGAAGGGAGGGCAACCCTTCACTCAGGGGCTTGAAATGGCAATGATGGGATTTCAAGCATTAACAGATGGTCCATCTGCAGGGCCATGTTTGGGAGGGAGGCAGGAAAATCCCACTTCCCATTTCTCAAGGGCCGTTAGAAGGCCCTGGACGCTTTTTGATCAACAAGACTTATGTGACTACTGATAATATAGAGGGCAGTAGCGGTGGCACAGTGCTTTCCAGTTTGCACAGATGCTCACTTACATTTTCTCTTTATTATCTTCAGTTAATGGAGCCAGAAACAGGCTCAGGGAGGTGGTGTGACATGCCCAGAGCCCCCCAGCTCTCTAGTGGTGGGGCTGAGACTCAAACACAGGACCTGACTCCACCTCACAGCCAAGCAGACACATTCAATGACCTTGAGAAAGAGAAAGAGATGGCATTTGAGAACAATGGGGAGGAAACCTTGGCCTGACACCGGGCATGAGGGCACATACGCGGTCCCGTTAGAGATGAATTCACCTGTGCTTCCCTGGCCAGAAACAGCCCATCTCTGGAAAACAAAGCCTTCAAAGCAGGAAGTGACAAGGAATCTATGAGAGTAATCCAGGTGATTTGCAGGCCAGGAGGCAAAGTCCTGCTCACGACACAAGCTTGCACACCCCCACCCGCCATGCTCCCTTCTACGGTCAACTCTTGCTTGCTCCAGAGAAGGTGTGCAAAGGGGAAGGAGGGGACCTGGAAGCTATCTCCCTGGTGTAAACTCAGCCCAATGCCCTCCAGTGCCGAAGGCGCCCAGGCTTGCCCTCCTGGCCCCTGGTCTGAGCTGGCGCATGGGGCCCATGCGCTTCATGCAGGAGGGCACTGGCCAAAGTGCATCGCGGCCTGATTTTAAATGAAAATGATGTGACTCAAAGCCTCCTTGCCTGTTTAGTTCCAAATCTGGCACAGTATAATTAGTAGACAGAGGAAAAGAAAAAAAATTAAATATTTTGAAAATGGTGTAAGTTAAACCTCTATAGTTACCACAGATTTATTCCTACAGCGTGACTAGGGTTTGAAATGTTCCACACCACTGGGTTGTTTTTTTTTTTCTTTTTTCCCAACCACACACAACACTGTGCTATGGAGGCACTCAGATGCTCATGCTCCCCTTTTTCTACAGACACCAGGATGCTGTGGTCAGGGTTCTTCTTGCCAATGTCCCCATGTGCCTTTGGGGGTACAGTTGGCCCTTGGCCGCTGGGTGGAAAGGCAGGATCTCTGGGGGTGGACAGGGGTTCTGAGAAGGGCTCCCCACGTCTAGGAGCAGCCCGCTTGGGATACTGCCTGCCCCACCCTTCCTTTTAGGGCAGACTGTTCTGGAAGGCCACGACTTCTGTAGACAGTGGGAGATTGTTTTTGTTTTTCTGCAGGTTAGTGGTGTATTGCTTCATTCGCAGTTACTGTGAGCCTCTAAATTCTCCCAGAAAAGTCCCTGCGAATCCCACCAAATAACTCAGCGGGAGATGTTTGGTGGTGTGGGTCTGAGGTAAATCTAAGTTTCATAAAAAGAAAAAGAAGATCCTATATACATTTAGTGTGTGTGTCCAGATCTAGTATATGTATATAGATGCATAAATATATATATACACACACCTACACTTACATACATACACAAGTGTCTCGAAGCACACATGGACAGTCACATGTGTATGTATGTACAGAAATGTCGAGAGATCATTTTCCAGTGATGACCGGGCACAGCCATGTGAGGTTTTGCCACAATCCCGGGAAATGCTCTAGCCGGGCCCTCTCGCTCCCCTGTCCTCCGCGTCCATGTATGCAGGTGGGGCCTGTGGGTTCCCATGCTGAGTGTGCCCCCAAGCACCCGCCCCCACTCTGCCCAGGCCCGCTCCCAGGCTGACCTCCCATCGGTCTCTGCCCTCCTGGACAGGAGACAGGGAAGCACGCGAAGTCACGCCCTCGGCCAGGCATGACGCTGTGGGCCCGGTGGCTGCTCTCCTGCAGGTCACATGGTGCCCGACTTGTCTGCTGAGCTGCTGGGGAACATCTTCTCGGTGGGCGTCACGGCCGGGCTGCCCACGCCCGAGCTGCTGCTGCTGCTGGAGCGGTGCTGGACCACGGGCCGCACGGGCCGCATGGGCGGCGGGCGCAGCTGGGCGCCGGCCAGGCGGGCGGACAGAGCTGGCTTGAAGGTGGTCATCATCTCCGTGGAGGAGCTGCTGCTGCGGCGCATAGCGGCATCAGGGTCCCGGATGATGATGGTGTGCAGGGGGCTGGCGGGCTCGGAGCTGATGGGGCCTGGCGGGTTCTTCAGGGGCTCCAGGGTGTCCAGCACCACGTCGGGCGCCTGCTTGACCGTGTTCTGCCTCTCCAGCTCCCGCAGCTCGTGCAGCGCCGTGCTCATGGTCTTCTCGATGTCCTGCGGGCAGAGAAGCGCTGGCCATCGCGGGGCGAGGGGCCTGGGGTGCAGCCCCTCCACCACTGCCAAGCAGCGCGTGGCTCTGTGGGGCAGTTTGCCCATGGGCCTCATGGCTGTGGTGGAGATGCAGCCCCCAGGATGTCTTGGAATCAAAGGGGAAAAGTCAGTGTGGGGAGGGCCTGTGCGCTGCCTGCAGACATGTGGGTTCAAATCCTGTCTCTGCCACACTCTTACTGTGTGACCCGAAGTGCGACCTCACCTCTGGGCGCCTCAGGATCTTCCCTGGTAACTTACAGATGACTATGACACCCATGCAGGGAGCTGCTGAGTATATCAAGTGATAAGCCTGACGTGGCACTTGGCACAGAGTAAGCACTCAAAAATAATGACAATAACTGACAGTAAGAGCTAACTGAGCATCCGTCTAAGCCCTTCCCTTGGATAATTCATACAATCCTCACACTTATACGTGTTCCACGTCCTTATTCTCATTTCATACAAGAGGACATGAAAGCCCAGACTGGTTAAGTAACTTGTCCAAGGTCATACAGCTGGCGACTCAGGTCAGCACAGCCAAAGCCTCACCCCAGGTAGTCTGCTCCCAGGGGCCATGCTCACAACCATTATTACTATTTCTAAAAATTCTAATTCATAGAAATTCACTGGAATTTAGAAATCAGAATGTTTACAAATTTTCCCACAGAATGACAGGACTGCTATTTTCTCCTCTGTGTTAGAATCAGTATATTTTTTAATGGAAATTTTCAAAAGAGCGAGCACTACTCATCTGACTTCATAAATCTCAGGAATGTCATAACACGTAAGAGCTCATCAATCTGAAAGGGTTTTGAATGACAAGGGGAGGTGATGGCGAGCCTCACACCTCCTGGCCTGTGGCTCATCATGCCATCTGTGCAGCTCCATCAGACCCCTGCCTGGTTGGGTCCTGGGGCTGCAAGTCAGCCCACAGCCCAGGTGCTTGGACTCCAGCAAAGAGCTGAGTTTGAGTGAGAAGTCTCCTCTAACCCCCGCGGGCTATGCAATCCTGGCAAGTTTGGGTCATTGTGTACACCATTTGCTCATTCGTGGGCGGCCCACACGCTCATGTAAAGACAGGGTGAGGCAGGACGTGGTGAGGCTTTGTAAATTGTCTGAGAGTGGCTGTCACACCCCTTTTGGCCCTTGGAGTCCTTGGTGCACACGGGGTTTTATGGGGTAACTCCCCGGACAGGTGCAGAGGAGCTGCTCAGGCTGACAGGGGCCAGAGCCCAATGGCCTGGTCTTGGAGGGACAATGAGGGACATGTTCACCACATTGACGAGAGATGCCGGGCACAACCTTGGTGACAATGATGACTGCTATGGCACTTACTTTTCTGCCCTGAGGCAAATCTGGAAACACTGAAAGTCTGGTAAGAGCAGTACGACTGGAACCTGGAGCTGTCCTAGCCGGCACCAAGTCCCTCTTCTCCCCCAATGCAGGCAGCTTCTTGCTTGCCCTGAGCCCCTGCCCCCACCGCCTCCCAGGCTCCATTCTGGACTCGGTCAGGGTCCTGGGCTCTTGCTGGCTTCACACTCCGAAATCTCTTTTTTTTCTGCCTTGTTAAGAGAACATGGATGTGGGTGCACCCTGGTAGCTCAGGGGTTAAATCTGAGCCTGGAGAACAGTCCAAATACAGCCCAAGGACCTGGTTCATGACCCAGGACCTGGGGAGACAACTAAAAAAGATTAAAATGCTTTCTCCTCTCTCTTCCTTCCTGCTGCCTGTCTTCATTCCTTCTTTCCTCTTTAAAAAAGAGAGACCAGACCAGTGGCTCACATTAGCTTGTATGCGTCCCCATTACATTGTATCCCTTGCCCCAGAACACAGGCTTCTTAAGAAGGGCCTCTTGTGCCTTCATCTAAAAGGACTCTCTGAAGGGGAATTTCTGCACAGGAGATACAGTCTTTCCTCTGGCCCTGCAGTGACAACACCTGCTTTCCAAGCCCCATTCTACCTACGTTTCCTATTGGCATCACAACTCTGCTTGAGTCCAGCAGGAGTTGAGAGGCAAACTTTAATACTGAAATGTGATTATTGGCCCTCCACCACCATCTCACCTCCAAGACCACTCTCCCCTGGCAGAGGTGAGTCAGAAAGACAGAAAGCTAGAGAAAGAGCAGCCAGCTGTTTAGGCATGCACCTTGCATTAGTGTGAGCTGAGGCTGACCTCCAGCCTGGAGCTGTGGAAGGCACGGCAGGGTCCCTCCAGGGGGCAGGGAAGTGGGCACCTTCCACCTCTTCCCAAATTATGTCTTCCCACTTTGAGGGCAGAGCAGCAAGTTCCCCAAACTGCTTCAAAGGGACTTCAGATCTAAGTTCTACAGAATCTGAGACTAGAGGATTTCTGGCAACTTCAGCGTGGGGTTCTCCAGGCTAAGGCTGTGACAATTGACATCTTCTCTGCCCCACGTTACTACTTCTCCAGGTCAAAGGTCTCTCAGTCAGGAGCTATGGAGTCAGAGAGTATGGAGACAAGAGCACACACAGCACTCCCCAGGGCTGCTCTGCAGGAGCGTCTTGTAAAACGCTCAGAGCACCAAGGTCAGCCTTCCTGGAAGATGGCGTAAGTGTGTCCTCTTTCTGGGACATCCGCAATGCACACCAACATAAAGTTCAATCTCCCCACCTCCCAAATCTTGCAGATAAGGCATTCAGCTTGTCAGACTAGCATTCCCCAAACTTTGCTAACCATAATAAGCCCCACCCCAACCCTGATTAACATCCCTGCACCTACTTCTGGAAACACTAACCCAGGCTGCCTTCTTTATGTCAACGGCTCTGGGCCCTCAGTAGAACTTCGGGTGATGGTGGGTGCTGGGGTGTTGCTTCCCAAGGGGATGGCATTCAAGAATGGAGGGCCAGTAGGCCTGTGCTGGGCAGTGAACTTCAGGGCTTCCCCAGGAGTGGACATCAGGACGTGGGGTCCAGGTGAGAACGGGAGTTCTCGTGGCCGAGTGAGCTGTCTCCAGATTGCTGGGGAGCCATCCTTGACCTCTGGCACGCAGGCGTGCACACAGCCGTGGCCAAGCTCACAACCTCCCCTGTAACTGTGACCAGGAATTCAAATGCTGCTCCCCACAACTGCCCAGAGGTTCTGGGTGTGTCTCCTACCTTATATGAGAGAGAACATCAGGGAAGGGGCACCCAATGGGCCCCTACCCCAAACTCCAAAGGAGAAAAAATGGAGACTTTTGGAAATATGATAGAACTGCCAAAAGTCATGAAACCAGTTGTGCAAATTATTAAGCAGTTTAGACAAATTGTTTCATAACAACTTATTAAATTTGTTTGGTTTATTTGGCAAGTATAAAATTATACTGATTTCTCATCCAACTTCAAAAAAAACTTTAAAAACCCTCTAAGTACTTTGTAAGAGCCTGGAACATTCCTCCCTTCTAGCTTCAGCTACTGAGTCCTGCTCCTTCTCTGGGCCACAGGTCATGCCCTCCTTGGGACATCTCTCCCTGCCTCAGTGAATCCCACATTTAGGCTCTTTTAGGCTCTCAAATACATTGTAAGCTTCTTCAAAGTGACTGCCTGCCTGCTATGTCACAGCCATGTGCGTTAGAGGTGAGATCTCCTCTAAACTCCTAAGTGCCACCTGGGCAGGGGCCGGGTCCTGGTAATGTCAGCACGATGCTCTCAGCGCCCAGCACAGTGCCTGCCTCACACCACATGCTCAATCAATACTAGTGAATGAATCAACGAACAGCTGATGAATGAATGACTCATGCCATCTTATGGACATACCAGCCATGATCAAATCCCCATTATCTGACTGCCCCTGCCCCAGGCAGAGGGTCCTCCCAGCCCTGGAGGTGGGGGTCTTGGGTCTTCATCACATTCCAGCCAGGCTGCCTCACAGAGAGGGCCAGCTAACTCTGATCCAGCTTATCCCAAGCCTGGGCAACGTGGCTCCCAATCTACAGTCCCACCCTCTGCCCCTCTGGGGGTCTCGCTGGCCCTTACTTCTGCCAGGGCTTCAGCCTCCAGGGACTTGTGGTCCCCCAGGCTGCTGTGCCTGGTGGAGCTGCATGTCGACCTCACGGAGTGCCCGTCGGAGAGCGCCTTCTTGTCAGGGTAGTTGATGCTGCCAGCGCTCCCGAACGTCGCCATCCTCCGCTTCTCTGGGCTCTCAATCCTCCCCCGGGTGAGGGGGATTTTGTGGGGGCTGCTGGGGCAGGCGGCAGCCCGGGGCGGCGTGTCTATGCTGGGGCCCAGGCCCCGGGGTGGGCTGTGTGTGTCGCCCCCGCTTCGGCGCCTGGGGATGGCCGCTCCATCGGATCGCAACCGCACTCTGCAAAGGAGCCAGAGGACGGGGCATGGGGCAGAGGTCAACTCCGGCCAGTCCCAGATGGGTCACTCAACCCCCCGGCCCCGCACTGCACACGAGCCCAGGGGTAAGGTAGAGTAAAGCCTCTTCCAGCCAGACTCCATAATCCACAGCTAAGGCAGGTTTAACCTGTAGACGGAGACTCTGGGAGCATCGGCCTGCAACCTGCAGACCCCGGCGGTACCAGGGACACAGTGAAGCTTGTCTAAGTGTTAAGTCAAAAGTCAGAAGCATTTTAATCTGGGAACGTTTTGGAGAGGGTTAGTCGGGTTCATGGTTCATTTTTTAGTGGCTCAGGCATTTCCATGATTCCCAAGGGCTTCTAATGGTCTGAAGCACCGAGGCTTGACTGTACCGAAAACTACCAGCTCCCCATAAATGCAGGAGTGCCCCTGGGAACTGAACACTGTCCAGTGTTGTCACCTCCCCTGCTCCCCCAGCAAAAGGCTATTTCTAGAGACTTGTCCAGATCTTGGGACACCAGTCATTCAAGAGTGAAAATTGCACCACTGGACATGCCCTCCATGCAAGGGTACTTTTCACCCCTCAGGTGGCTCTGGTGAGTGAAAAGAGGTGAGAGTGTCTATCAGAATGGCAAGTCCTTGTCCTGTCTCTGCCACAGACTGTCCTGTGTCACCTTGTGTCACCTTGAAGACACATTCTAGCCACCTGTCAGTGGGTTCACTGGTCCTTGTCCACCGTGAGGGAGTCTCAGTGGTGTGACAGCATGCGGACGATGGGAGGGTCTGCCCAGGGGGTTTTGCTACATCCCATGGCGGTCACCACAGGGGCAGTGGGGAGGGAGGCTGGAAGGACGAGGGAAGGATGGACAAAAAGCTGGAATGGACTGTAACCAGAGGACCAAACCTGACATGGTCAGAAGCGCTGCTCTCCTAGTGCCACCAGCCAAGCTAAGCACCGCCCGTGGGTAACCCCAGCAGGGTGGAAGCACAGGTGTTAGAGAGACAGAGGTAGTGAGAAGGAAGGACAAGAAGAAGGTAGATGCTGGAGGAAGAGGCAGAGGGGAAGTGAGGCAGAAGAAGAAATGGCTCCCTAGTTAAGGGACTGTGGCCTTGTCACCTACCTACCCCAGCATCTGCGCCCCAATTCTATCATCTATCACAGGATGCTGACTGAATACTCTATGCTGACCAGAGGGACTGGGATATCTGCTGAGATAGAATCACCCATGTTATATTCCCAGTCTGACTGCTGTCCTCGACTCTATCTGCAAATACCTGTAGTGAGGGCTGATCGCAGGACCTCTCCACCGAAGAAACAGAGATGGAATTCTGAGACTCTGATTAAAGAAACTGGTGAGACACTCTCAGCCTTTCTTTCCTTATTCTTTTCCTTCTTCCTCTCTGCCTAATTTTCTTTATACAACCCACAGGTAGGAGCCACGCACAGCTCTGGGTCTGGCAGGGAGGTCATTGGCACAGCCTAGCCCAGACAGGGAGTGGAAAACATTGTCCCCTCCAGCTGAGTGCATGTGAGTTTTCTGTCTCTGGAGTGTGTGAGCTTTACATTTTAAATACAACAGCTTAGGTCTCCAGCAGAGAGTGGGAGGAGGTGCAAGAACTGGAGAGGCAGCAAAAAAACTTGCCAATTGTAATCTCGCTCTCTCCCGTTATTATATAAATTAAAAGCACTGATTTGCCAATAATCTTTCCTCCTCCTCCTCCTCCACTGCGACCCAAAGCTGGACCATTTTACATGGCATTCTTGGTCCAGTTTAGCCAGCCCACCTAGGTGTTCCCAACATCACAGCCCGGGGGTGGGAGAGGGCAGGGGGACATCAAGACAGCACCCCCACCCCATTTTCCCCAGTCAGACATGACTGGTGCAGCATTAGCAGGAAGAAACAAATCCAGGTCTCCTACCGGCCCATCACCCCCCCAAAGCCGTAATCCGAGATGTGCTCTGTGGGGGACGGGAGGTCGTTTTTGGAGGAGGCCTTGTCATCCAGCAGCGGGCCGCTGCTGGCCTCACTGTCAGCCTTCTGACTCAGGCTGTCCGAGAAGGCGTCATCCCTGGGGAGAAGCACAGGTGTGAGTTGGGAGAAAACAGATGTACAGGCTACTGCAGACCTATCTGGGGGCAGCCAAGCACACCCCACCTCCCCACTTAGCCTCTTCCCACAGCGCCTCAACAAGACAGCCCTCTGTACCACCCCACGCCCACCCGTTCCTTCCAGCCTCTAGGTTTTTCTCTCCCAGCTGCTCCAGGGAGGACGAGCTAAGTGCAAGGGTTTGACAGAGAAATGGAGGAGGACCTGCAAGTGACCCCCCTGTGACCCCCCTGAGAAGTGGCTTAGGGCTTTTGTAGATGTCTAGGACTGGGGACACTTGAAGGTGGCTTAAGATTGTTGGGGTGACCTCCTCCCGTTGACCGCTCCCTTCCAAATACCTGTTCTTGCTCTGGGAACACACAGGACTGAGGGGCCTACACTGGCCCTGGACTTTTCTCTGGTCCAACCATCCCCTCGCCCCTAAAGGTATGTCTTTGGCCCCTTCCCTTAAGGGCTCCACTTGGGGCTGCTGGCTCCATAAGTCCGCTCCACCCAGCCTGAGTGATGCTCAGAGGAGGCATGTGTGCAGGAACCTCCAACGCATGGAGGGGGGAGATTCTCTGGGTCTGTCAGTAGGGCTTGGTGATTGGGAGGCAAGAAACTGTTTAAAAGAAAATAGTATTCCACTTAATGCAAATGAGGTGATGCTGTTTCAGGTCATCCCCCTGAGAACTACCTCAGGGTAGAGAATGGTGGGCAGTTAACTGGGCGGTGGGCAGGCCACTGGCTACAGGGAAGGCCCAGAGGGTAGAGGGGTCTTATGAGATCGAGGACACACAGAGAATCCTGGTGGGTGGGTCAGGATGGTGACCAAAGTCTGCCTCCGTGCTCTGAAGATGAGCAATGGATCATCGATGAAGGGGAAGTCAGTCTTAGAGAATACCAAGTGCATCATACCAGGGAGAACAAATGGTTAGCATACAAACCAGCACACCGCCTCCTGGGCCCAAGTCAGACGTTACTAATCTATCACGGCATCCTTCACACAGGGTCTGACTGCCACTCACATGTCCTGTACAACTATGTACTGATGCGGGATGAGTCCGTCCACACCGTTATGCCGACCCTCCCACCAGTCCTCCGAGGCGCGGTGGTACAGCAGCAGCGAGGCCCCTTTCTTGAAGGACAGTTCACGTGGGGACCGCCCCACATAGTCAAACTTGGCGATGGCTTCAATCTGTTCCACTTCTGGAAGGAAAGAGCAGCCATGAGGTCAGCCTCCCTCCCATGGACCTGGTTTCTACAGCGCTGCAGGGGCAGCCAGCCTGCCTGGTGGAAAAAGGGTGGGCAGGGGCTCAGTTTCCCGGGGTCCAGGCTCAGATCTGCTCCCCTCGCTGGGACCTCAGGCAGGACATCTAATTTCTCAGGATAGAAATGGGCATCCCTCTAGTTCTTCAGTTTTTCACTTACTAAAACAATATTATAAGCTGTTCCTTTTTTTTCTACTACTTAATACAAGTTCTGATTCCATTTTTCTGTGACTCCTTTTCCTGTTTGCCTGCTTAAAATACTTCTAAAGGTTCTTACCTTTGGGAGGTCAAAACAGATGGCATATGTCACCACCCATCTGTGAAAAATGCTAAGACAATTTTTCAGGATTCCGAGAAGCAGAACTCCTCAAAGCTCATTGTCATGGAATGAACTGGGTCCCCTCAAGACTTTTATGTTGAATTGAGGCCTCAGTATGTCTGTATTTGGAGATGGTGTTTTAGAAAGTAACTGAGGTTAAATGAGGTCAGGGGGTGGGTTGCTAGTCTGATAGGTCTACTGCCCCTCTAAGAAGAAGAGATTCTGGAGCTCTCGCTCCACATGTGCACAGAGGAGAGTCCATGAGACGGCACAGCAGGAAGGCAGCTGTCTACAAGCCAGGTAGAGATATCACTAGGCCCAGCCCTAAAGGGTCTTGATTCAAAGCTGATTAAAACATTCACCCATGGACTGAATTTGGGAAGAGGGAGAATTCTTGTTGGGGTCATAGTTCAAGCATGTATACATACACACTTTCAGCATTTATTGTTCTCTGCTTAGTGACAGGACTTGACTGGGTTAAGTCATGAGGATATGGCTTCTGCCCCCTGTACCAGCTTACTCAAAAAGACCATATTGGTCTTTGGATGTGCCCTGTCCTCAAAGCCAGGACAGCTCCTCCAGGGAGCAGTCTTAGCCTGCTAAGGCAGCTTTCTCCAGCTGGCTCCCTGACAGATGACTCTAGATGCTATTCTGACAAAGCTGATGCGAAATGACAGCATAGCTAAATGGGTCACATTAACTCAGATCTTGACTCTGAGCCAGGTAAAATGGGGAGATGTCCATCCTTCTCTCCCAGGCAGCTTTGACTCATGCCTGACACACACCACAACTATCAGTAGCCCATCTGCCCACCAAGCTTCAGAGAGGGAAAGGCCAGAGGGTTTGGAGAGCAGGAGCTGAACCCAGGGGCTTCCTCTGAGCCCATTCCCTGCACTCACAGGAGCCACTGAAGCAGAGGTCTGCCCCAGCCAGCAGGGGTATGGGGGGCTGCCTCAGTTTCTGGTTTCTGCCTTCCCCATGCCTGGTGCCTGCAGCAATCACTGGCAGTGGTGGGTAGCTGGGAAGGCTGAGGAGAGGAAAATGTAAGGGGAAGGAAAGAAGAAAAGTGGAGGAGCAGAGCGGAGAGAGAACACATGTGCTTGCTGGTGTCGTTACATAAGTGTGTGTGGTCGAAAGAGCTAGCAGTTATTTGTAAGCATATTATTTGGGTTTATCAAACCTAAAATAGAATATGTGATCCTCCCCCTTACCACTCTCCCACACACCCCACCCACACTCACTGAATCCCTCCTTCCCCATCTCAGGAAACAGAGCCTGCAGGCCCACACGCTCAGGCCAAAGCCCAGCAACAGCTCTGAGCATCAACATCGGACCTGTCAGCAAACTGTGCCCCCACCATTGCCCAGTTCACGGTCAGCCCTCGACCTGCCTCCTTGCTTCCACTTTTTCTTGGTAGAGCCATTCCTCCCCATGGCAGTCAGAGAGACCTTTTAAAACTCATAAATCAGATCAGAAAGCTCTCTTGTAAAATCCTTCTGAAGGCTTCCCATTGTACTGGGAGAGAAAACCCAAAGGTCTTCTGGCTTCCGAGGCCCTGAGTGGCTGGGGTCCTTCTGGAGACTTCCATGCCTGCCCCACCTCTGTCCTCTCCTGCTGCCCAAACTCGCAAGTCTTCCTGATGCTCCTCCTCCAACTTCATATGACGACACTTTCCAAACATAATGTTGAGAGAACTTTACAGCAAACATGCACATACCTACCACCGAAACTCCACTACTACTGCTTTACTGTGCTACCTCTGTCGCATGGCCATCCATCTTCTCTGTGAATGAATTCTGTACTCAGATGCAGGTGCCAAGACACTGCACACTTGAACACCACAGTATGAATACTCCGCACCTTCTGGAAGCTTGTAAAAGCTGCCACACCTTCTCCTGACACAGAGCCTTTAGCACTTGCTGTTGCCTCGCTCAGGATGTCTTTCTCCCATATCTTTGTGCTTCATTGGCATTCAACAAACATTTACTGACCATCTGTGCCATTTCCTAATTCTCTCAGGTCTGTACTCAAATGTCATTGCCTCCACGAGGCCTTTCTTAACTGTCCTCTAGTACAAAAGCACCAAAGGTCAAATCACTCTCGGGTACCCTCTCGTTTTATTCTTCTTTATAGTACGTACCACACCCTGAATGCGTGTGTGTGTGTGTGTTTGCACAGGTAATTTTCAAATTTGCTTACTGTCGATCTTCCCATTAAATCATGGCTCCATTAGGATAGGGATTTTATTTTATTTCCTACTTTTTTCCCCACTTTTAGAATGGTCCCTGGGGTCAGCAGGTACTCAGTACTTATTTGTTGCACATATGAACAAACAAAGCTTTCGATGTGCTAAATGTTGTACTTACACTACCCGATTTCATTCTCACAGCAGTATCTGTGACATTAGTCTCATTTTACAGATGAGGAGATTGGGACTGAATGGAAATGATGTCTCCAGGGGACACACGGGCAGAGAGTGCTGAGTTGGGATCTAAGTCTAGGTCCCATATACCATTCATAGAACCTTCTGGGTGTTTTCAAAACGTGTGTGGTTTACCACTGCCATGGGGCCTTTACATCCATCCAGTAGAAAGGAACACACATATACATGTGCTGTATGCTGGACAGTCAGCTCCGGTTTAGGAGACTCACTGTGCCAAGTTGGGGCTTACAAGCCCTGCAGTAAGGACAGAGATGGAGAGGCCAGTCCTTGAGCTAAAGGAGAGGCCAGGAGAGGGGCTGACTGGAGTTGTACTTCAGGCCATTCCCTCTTGGAGGCAAAGCAGTCGTGGAGTTTGGGACCTCAGAGGCAAGGACACATGGGAGCCTGCTCTGACTTTGCAGTCTGAAGGTGGCCATCCCACAAGCCCATCAGCAGAGAGGAAGCGCAGACCCCTTGTGAGAGTGCCCCAGCGCGGGACACAGGTTTAAGTCGTGGATCTACCTGCAGGGGCGACAGACAACACTGTTCCTCTTCGTACTGCCGCACTGCCCTGCCCACCCCGCCCAACCCTGTGTCCAGAGAGAACGCCAGTCTCGTTAGGCCAGTTTGTTAGAAGCCGAGGTCACCACAGGACTTCTACTCTACATCACCTTCCCTGTAATTAAGTCATGAAACGCCGAGGTCTGTACCCAGGATCCCACTCTTCTCACACACAAGGCCCTGGGTTCTTTCGTTGCCTCCTGCTGGCACCAGCTGGAATTTAGATTTTGTCTAAGAGGAAAGGAGAGGGATTGACTTGACAGGATGGTGTAAGGCACTGTGCTGAACCCCCTGCCCAGTAAAACGCATGAAAAGCACAAATAACAAACCACCATCTGTAGCCTTGAAAAGTGGTCCTAAGACCATTTGGTCTTGGTCCTAATACCAAGGAACAAACATCTAGTCAGCAAAATTCAGCAAGAAAGGCAAGAGTCTGTGTTGTTTAAACCAAGACCACTGCCTCCCTTCACCAGTCCCCCAATCTCAGGAAGGTGGAGATTCCACCCCAGACCACGGCCCCGAACACAGGGCTTCTTCCCTGTGTGGCAGTGGGCAGGAGATCTCTGCTTCTCACCCCACCCCCTATGACCTGTTGCTGGGGCTAAGTCCTGGGCGTGAGAGTAGAGAAATGAGAAATGAGGGCTTCCCTCCTTCTACCCAACACTCACTCGTGGAACAAAGTCTCCTCCTGTGGCAAGAGGACACTGAGAATTCTGGAGCCCGAATCTCCCTGGGCCCAGCCTGCAAAATGGTGATGGCTCTGTGCTGGGAGAGGCACGCTCAGGCCCTCTTGGTGCACCTGCCCTTCACAAGGTACTCTGCTGCTAGAACGGGATCCTTCTCCCTGACTTGCCATTATCCTCATCCAAGGCCCAGAGCTCTAGCACAGGGACTTTGCCTGGGAGCAAGCAGACGTAAAACCACTGCTAATCTCTTCCCAAAGGAAAGGAAAAGATGCAAAATAAATATTATGCAAGCTAAAATCACAGGAAGGCTGGAGTGACTAATATCAGACAGCATAGATTTTAAAACCAAAAAAAAAAAAAAGTCCTAGAAATACAGGGACACTTTCTAATGATAATGGGTCCTCTAAACAGAAAGCTTCAGACTATAAAATTCTGAGAGGAAAACATACTGTAAATCCTCACGAGCTTGGATTTGGCAAAGGAATCTTAGCTATAACACCCAAACATATGACCAACAAAAGAAAAAATTAGATGAATTGAACTTCATCAAAATTAAGAAAATAAAAAACATCTGTGCTTGAAAGCATACCATCTAGAAAGGGAAAAAGGAGCTCACAAAATATCTACAAAGCATATCTGATAACGGACTTCTATCTAGAATATGTGAAGAGCTTTTACAACTCAATAATAAAAAGATCATTTAAAAATGGGCAAAGATCTGAAAAGATATTTCTCCAAGGAAGATATACAACTATGCAGACACACGTGAAAAGATGCTCAGCATCATCAGTCATGAGAGAAATTCAAAGGAAATCTGTGAGGTACCACTTCATGTCCACTAGAATGTCCAGAATCAAAGTCAGACAAGGACACGTGCTGATGAGGATGTAGAGAAATTGGATCCCTTCTGCACAATGGAGGTGGTATCAAATGGCACAGCCCTTTGGAAAGCACTCTGGCAGTTCCTTAAATGATTAAACACAGAGCTACTAGCTCTTTACTCCCAACAGGGTGAGGGTCATGATTCAGTCAGACTCGGGCTTCCAGTAAAACTGATTGTCATACCATTTAAAACCATCAACATCTTGAGAAGTACACACAACATCGATACCTCTCTAGACGTGCTGAGTGAAAGAAAACAGAGTCAAAAGCTCTCTTCTGCACAACTTTGTTTCTATGACTTTCTAGAGCCTCCAAACACAATCTCTGGCAAAAAATATCAGATCAGTGTTTGCTTCTTGGACTTTGTGGTTTGAAGAAACTTCCTGAGATGCTGGAACGTTTTACAGCATGACAGGGGCTTGAGTTACACGAGTTTTTGCAATTTTAGAAGTCCAAAGAACTACACACATAAGGCTTGCACATTTCACTTTTCAAAGGGACCACAAGTGATGGTGACACCTCATTAATGACATACATGCTGAATAGTGGGAGGACAGCCCAGGTGGCTGCAACTGACGCTGACATGTTAAGAACAAGAGAGAGAGATATCTGGGTAGACAGATAGGTAATAAGGCAGAATGATAACAATGACAGAAGTTAGGTGGTAGGTAGATGGGTGTTCACTGAACCATTTCCTTCAACTTTTTTGTGTGTTCAATCATTTTTGTTAAAGGAAATTTGGGGAACCACACCCAAAGATTTTACCCCAACTTCTAGTAGGTACTCAGAACAATCCCCTGGAAATCACAGACCTCTTTTCAGAGGTACCTATTCTAGTAAAAAACACAATCTTGCCCATAAAATGCCCATTTCTGGAACCTTGGTGCACCAAAGAGGTAACAACATACCAGCTCTCTAGATGGAGGGGAAGGACCAGGAGGCAAAGGCAACTGGAGAACTTCAGAAAAATAGAAGTGAGAGAGGATGGTGCGATGGGAAATCTACAGACTGTGACTCAATGAGCGTGTTTCAGGTACTGATTTGAGTGCTTTCCTCATCTGGCCCTCTCACTCCTCATTTAGCATCCAATTAATAAAGTCACTACTGTCAGGCTGCCTCAATGTTTTGTTTGCTTCAGTTCTGACAAGCAAGGGTTCTCAGCCTGCCCAGAGTTTCTCTATAAATCTTAGAGACCAAAAACCAAAATCAAAAAGGCAGCACAAATGGCTTTTCTGGGCTCACACCCACAACATGCTTATATACTCAGGATCTGTAGGAGGCCTCAGTCAGGGGCAGAATCTGTTGGGCGGGAACAGAAGGAAATGGCCA
>RJWH01002959.1:0-177499 GCA_004363575.1 Solenodon paradoxus
AAGCAGGAGACAATTATCATTGACTAGTTTGTTCCTCACAGTCCCCAAGTGGAGAGTCACAACACACAGTTCACCTGGGGCAGCACTGGGGCTGGTCCAGAGACTGAGGGAACAAGGAGCCTGAACAAGGCCTTCATTGTGATCGTCTCAAGAGAAAGAGTGAATCAGAACAGCAGCAAAGCAAGCTCAGCTTGGATACTGTTTGCAAATATCATCAGGCTCTGGGTACAGGAGTGGAATCTGGTCTCTCAGTACCTGGCCATGAGGTGTTTAGGAGAGGGAGACAGTGCCTCAGACTAGAAGACCCTGACAGAAAGAAGTAGGTGGGAGTGTGGGCTCTGGATTTGAGGGCTTGAATATCAGAGATGTCTTCCCTGGCAAACTGCTTGTTGTTTGCTTGGAATTAGCTAAACCCAGGTCCAGGAGGCACCATGATGTCAGCACGTGCAAAAATATATAGAAAATAAGAAGCATGATTAATATCACCTTCTACAATGGGTTGCTGCCTCTGGGTCATAGTTACATTTGAGTATAAAACATTTTAGTAGTAATGCTGGTGGTATCATTGTTATGAAACTTATAGTTCTTGTGCACTGGTGTCATAAGAAAACCGAGCACAGGACTGGGAAGGGACAGATTAATTTATTTACTGAGTAAATAGAGACAGGAAAGATCTAAGTTTCAAATCTACAGTGTCCCCCAGAAAAAGCAAGCAGGGGCTTTTAAGGGGGAGTCTGAGCTTGGGAGCTGAGCTGTCCTCTGAGCAGGTGGCTATGATAAACTTCAGTTTCTAATGATATTCTAATGTTCTGCACATTCTAATATGTGCTAGTAGGCTCATTTTAAGTCTTAGCAAGAAGGAATAGAAAACAGTAAGATATTAGTTCATAACAGCTGTTTATCATATATACTATGAGGGAGGGGGGGGACTAAAGAAAGCTCATTATTCATGCTCCTTGTGGGCTTCTAAAATTGTTTTAGACTCAGGGGGTGCAGTTTCATTATTGCTAGACACAACTTTCTGTCTATAGGCTTCTTTAGGATCAATGCCAATGCAATGTTTGATTCACTCAGCAATTACTTGATTATTCTCTATGTAAACCTGACAAGGTAGCCACTCATCTGCTCATCTAGGAATCCTCAATGTGCAAGGCTGAAGTAAAGGTGTAGGCAGCTCTGCTCTCAGAGAGTGATTGGCTGTGTTTAGAAAATGAATGCCTTGCTGTTAACCGAGGCCACAGCAATTTCAGTGAACCTAAAGTTCATCTAGTACCTCAGATCAAGGGAGGAGAGAGGCAGAAAGGAGATATGAACCACAGCATTATGACAGCTTGATAGGTCAGAGACCAGGAAAAGCCACCTCTCTGTGAATCCCTCATGTTCTTTGCTCTGAGGGTTGGAGGGTCCAGGAGACTCCTCTGTATCTGAAGGCCAGAACCTTGGCTTCCAAGAGCACACCATTTAAAAAAATTAATATTGAGATCATTTTGATTTACAAAATAATATAAACTCATATGTGCAGGTTCACCATTCCTCCAACGTGACAGCACACCTTGCCCATAAGTGTGTTACCAAAAGTCCCTCGCCACTCCCTGTTGGACACGCCCCCACTTGCTGCTCTTGCCCACCCCATGCCCCACTGTAATCACAGTCCTGCTGACTGTGCTCAAGGGTCAGCGCTTGTTGGTGTCTGTTTCTTTTCTCTGTTTCTTTATATTCCACATAAGAGATCATTCAATATTTGTCATTCTCCTTCTGACTTATTTCACTTGGCTTAATTCCCTCTAGTTTCATCCATGCTGTCATCTACAAATAATAATAATTTTACTTCCTCCTTTCCAATTTGGATTCCTTTTATTTGTTCTTCTTGCTTAATTGCTCAGGCTAGGATCTCCGATATGACATCAAATAGCAGTGGCAAGAGTGGCCCACTTGTCTCAGTCCTGATCATGGCAGAAACATTTTCAGATTTTTACCATTGAATATGATTTTGGCTGTGGGTTTGAAATATATGGCTTTTATTATGTTGAGGTATGTTCCTTCTATTCCCATTGCATATAGAGTTGTTATCATAAATGGGTGCTGAATCTTATCAAATAATTTCTCTGCATCTATTGATAGGATCATATAATATTTCTCCTTGCTCTTGTTGATGTGGTTTATTACATTAATACATTTGTATATGGTGAACCTTCCTTGCATCCCCAGGATAAACCCCACTGGTCATGATGAATGATCCTTTTAATGTATTCTTGGATTCAGTTTGCAAATATTTTGTTGAATATTTTTGCATATAAGTTCATCAGAGATAATGGTCTATAATTTTCTTTCCTGGTAATGACCTTGTCTGCTTTTGGTATCAGTGTAATGTTGGCCTCATAGAAAGAGATTGGAAATGTTCCCTATTCTTAAATTTTTTGAAAAATTTGAGAAAAATAGGTATTAATTATGCTCTAAAGTTTTGATAAAACTCATTAGAAAAGCAGTCTAGTCCTGGGCTTTTATTTTTGGGAAGATATTTGATTACTTCTTCCAGTTCATCCTTGTGATGGTTCTGTTCAGGTTTTCCATTCCTTCCTGATTCAGTCTTGCAAGCTGTATGTTTTGAAAAAAATCTGTCCCTGTCTTCAAGGTTGTCCAATTTACAGGCATATATCTGCTCATAGTAGTCTCTTACAATGCTTTGTATTTCTGAGGTAACCATTGTAACTTCTCCCCTTTCATTTCTGATTCTAGTCATGAGAGTTTTCTCTTTTAAAAACTTCTGAGCCTAGCCAAAGTTTTATCAATTTTATTTTTTCAGAGAGCCAGCTTTTGATTTCATAGACTTCTGAATTGTTTTTTATTTTGATTCTTTTATTTCTGCTCAAATTTTTATTATTTCCTTCCTTCTACTTAGTCTTGGCTTCACTTTTTCTTTGTCTAGTTGTTTTAGATGTAGGGTTAGATTGTTACTTGTGATCTTTCTTGTTCCTTGACATAGGCATGGATTTCAATAAACTTCCCTCTTACTACTGCTTTTGATGTATCACACAAGTTCTGGTAGCTTGTATCTTTATTCTCATTTGTTTCTAAGTAGTTATAATTTTGTCATTTGATTTCCTCTTTTACCCAAGAGTCGTTCAGAAGCATCTTGATTAACGTTTATATTTTGGAATCTGCCAGGGTGTTTTCTGTTGTTTCATTTTTGTTTGTTTTTCGTTGTTGTTGTTGTTTTCTGGCTGACTCCTAGTTATATGTCATTGTGATCAGAAAAAGATGCTTAGTGTGATTGCAACCTATGTAAATTTTTGAAAATTGTTTTGTTTCCCAATTTATGGTCTACCCTTGAAAATGTTCCATGAGCACATGAGAAAAATGTGAATTCTGCAGTTGTTAGATAATGTTCAGTGTATGTCCATCTAAACCATCTGTTCTAGTTTGTCATTTTAATATGCTGTTTCCCTGTTAATTTCTTCATGATAGATCTGTCCATTGTTGTAAATGGGATGTTGAAGTCTCTTGCAGATACCACTGGATTTTGGGTTTTTGAGTTCTTGGGGAGAAGATTTACCCCAAGACACTTGTGGTGTCTCACAATTTCACCAGGACTAGAAGTAATTAGGGAGTGAAATGTACTGGCAAAGTGGCAAAGTGAAAGTAATGGTGGAGAGGTGGTAGAGTACACCCTCAAAGGTAGAGGGCAGGTTGTTCCCAGAGGCACCAGCCCCATTTTCTAGGGGTTTTGACCTTTATAGAGCTCTAGCTGACTTCTATGGCTCCACCTAGGGGCATTTCTGAGCAAATTTTTCCTGGGAAGGGTTAGAGAGTTCCAGTAACTTTGCTGATAGTTTCTACACTGCGCAGTACTCACAATTTTCACAATTTTCCTGAATGTCCACAAAAGGCGAGGGAAGCGGGAAGGTATGGTCAAAACCATAAAGCTAATTTTATTACAAAAGGTGAAGCATGCTCCTTTTGCACCTGCATCACATGCCAGTTGGACTAGCCTGTAAGAATTGACTCTGATTCTTCCTTTCTCAGATTCTAAGATTGATGGGTCCCCTGACTTTCAAGCCCACATTTTGAGGTTTGTCTGTGGCCTAATATAACTCTTTTCTTATCAGCCCTGTCTACCCTGATGTCTGTGTATCAGCCTGCACCACTCCTCTTCTCTCCTGCTCCTTACTGCCTGCTCATGGCTACCTGTTGCCTAACACTACTGTTACTGCATTATTGTTGATGTACCCCTATAGTTCTGTTGATAATTGCTTTATAGATTTTGACACTCCTTCATTTGGTGCGTATATATTAATGAGTGATATGTCTTCTTGCTGAATTGACGCCTTATACATTATATAATGTCCATCCCTGTCTTTTGTTGGAAGTTTTCTTCAGTTGGAAGTTTATTTTATTTGATATAAGCATGGTTGTCCCTGTTTTTGTTTTGTTTTGTTTTGTCTTAGTTACCATCTGAAGGTGCAATTGTCTCCAAACCATTGACTTTCAGCCTCTGTTTGTCTTTCAAATGTAGATGAGTCTCCTGTATGCAGCAGAAAGCTGGATTATGCTTTTTAATCCATTCAGTCACTCTATGCCTTTGATTGGTGAATTCAGTTCCTTAAATTTATGGTGATTATTGATATGTAACTGTTTATTGCTATTTTGTTGTTTTCTGGGTGTTGTTGCAGATAGTATCTTCTCTTTCACCTCAAGATAATTTGAAAGAATTAATGGGTATTTTTGTTTGTTTGTTACCCTTTTTATTTTCTTCTAGTTTTTTCCCCTCAAGTTATGTTTTGAGGTTATTCTGGGATTTTCATAAAAGTTTCTATTCTTATAACCTATTTTAACTTTAAAGCAAGTGAGTTCATTCTAATAGTTCACTCTCCTCTCCAGGTTTTGTAATTGGATATCTTGCTGCTTTTAAGTGGGGTTTCTTTTCATTTTAGAACTCCCGTTAGTATTTCTTGTAAAGTTGGTTTCATGGTGATAAGTTCCTTTAACTTTTGCTTCTCTGTGAAGCTCTTTAGCGTTCCTTCATTTCTCAGTGATAACCTAGCAGGTAGCGTATTCTTGGTTGGGAGTTCTTTTCTTTCAGAACCTTGAATATATCCTGCCATTCCCTTCTTGTCCGGAAAGAATTAGCTGAGATATATGCCAACAGTTTTCAGTCTTATGGGGCCTTCTTTGTATGTAACTCATTTTTCTCTGTTTTCAAGATTCTCTCTTTATATTGTTGTTTTGGTTTTTTGTTTTGTTGTGTTGGGGTTTTTTGAGGGGGAGTTACATTTTAATAATGACATGTCTTGTTCTAGGTCTGTTTGGTTTCTTTTTTTTGAGAACGTTTTGAGTTTCCAGGGTCTGCTTTCTTCCTCAGATTAGGAAAATTCTCAGATATCATTTCCTCTAAGTACTCTCTCTCTCTCTCTCTCTCTCCCCTTCTCTCTCCTCCATCTAGGCCCACCATTATGTAATTTTTTTTTCCTTTTGATGCTATTCCTAGGTCTAGTGTGCTCTTTGTTTATAATAATTTTTTCTCTTTGCTATTCTACTGGAGTGCTTTCCACTGTCACATCTTCCAGCTCACAGATTCTATTAGAAGCTTCTTCCAGCTTGCTGTTGAGACCCCTATTGTGTTCTTTAACTCAGCTATTGTGCTCTTTAGCTCCATGAATTCTATTTGTAACTGCCCTACTTTTGTTGTAGTTCTCTTTTTGCTCTTCCACTTTTTCTCTGATTTTTGGTGAATTTCTTAAAAACTGTTTATAATCTTCATTGGGTAGTTAAGTCTGTTGCATTCAGATTTCCCCCTGGATTTTTTTATTTTTGGTCTATCATGTTGCATTTCTCTGTTTCTTTGATCTATTTAGCATTCTGCATTTATTTCCATGGGTTAGTCATCTCTGATGAAAAGTCCTTGTGTCATGGTATGAAGTTGCAGAGAATAGACCTGAATGTTGTTCTATGTTCAGGTAGACTGGACTTCTTTTAGTTATGTGATCTCAATACTCAACAGATTTTTTTGAAGGGCTGAGTCCAGTCTACAGGATTGGAATTGCCCTAGGGAGTGCAGAGGTTTCCCCTAGAGTTACAGGCATAAATAACAAATTCCAAGGACGGAGATCCACGATTTATGAGCTCAATCTGCAAGTAGGCCACAGTTACAACACAGCCCACAGGAGAGAACCAAGAGCTGGTCTTAATGGAGCACAAACCCTTATGAAAATCTCTCATTCCTTCAAAGGAGTGACAGTCCCAGCAGGGTGGTGGTAAACAAGCCCTGTGACCTGGGGGTGGAATTTCAAGAGGTACTAAGCAGACATGAAGTTACTTAGCTGTAGTTGCAGGCTGGCAGGAGCTGTCATTTTGATGGAGCAATCTGCAGAAAGGCAACCAGAAGCACCAACAGTTCCTTATCAGTGTGCTAATGGCAGAGAGGGCCAGTGCTTTGCCCTGTGGGCTTTCCCCACAATGGCCACCTCCAGTGCCAGCACTGTGAGAATACAGTGTCTCTATTCAGAGGAAGGCTAAACCTCTTTCCACCTTAAAAGGAGGTCCCCAGCTCAGTTACTGAAAGCCATTTCCCAGGATGCAGTCACTCACTGTAGAAAGTACGTGTTGGCTTCACTAGTCTCTCCCCACAGTTCCAGAGTCTCCAAACAGATTACAGTGACCTTGAATAGACTGACTTCTCCTACCGTTTATGGAGCTGGGCATCCCCTCCTTTAGTGGAGATGTTGGTCCCATTTCTTTTCAAAGATTAAAGCCGTCAAATAGGTTTTTATATTTTGATTGTGCTGTAGAGAGTACACAGGTGTGAGATCTAACAGTCTGCCATATTGGAGCCACAAGAACACATCTTTACAAACCCCAAGGCAGTGCTTTTGACCCTAAACATAATCTTTTACCTCACAAGCCACTACTTACATGCAAATATATTGAATTTGTATTATTTCTCAAAACAAAAAATTTTGGTTTGGTTTTGTAGTGCTGTTTATAACCTACCAAGTTGATTTCAAAACCAGAATAGATTTTATCTGCAGTTGAAAAACTCTGCTTAAAAAATTCCCAAAGCATTCCAGAAGATTCAGCTAGAACCCATATCCAATATCTTACTGATATCTATTTTTAACTTAAAATATTTACCTTGTTGTTGTTTTTTTTATTAAAATGACACTCTTTGAGTAAAAATGCAAACGGTATGAAATTTGTCCCAAAACAGGAAAGAAAAAAAATCTGCCAGAGTCCCTGGTGACACAGGCACTAAGCTTGTGGTCGGGGTGTGGTCCATGAGTCACAAGTCCAAGGACCCAAGTTTGCAACCCAGGACAGAAGGAAACAACCAAAATAAACTAACTAAATAAAAGTGTTTCCTTCCTCCTCTTCTTTTCTTCTATCCTTTCTTCCTTAGAAAGACTTCTTCCTCTTTTCCCTTATTTCTTTTTTTTTTAAAAAAGGGGACTTCTACCCCTTATGTCTTAATTACTCCTCCCAGAGCTACCCCTGTATATAGAAACCAACATATGCACAGAATTTCCTACAAATGGTATTATATCATACAAGCTATTCTATAATCTTGTTTTATACAAGATTCCACTTAAGTATTTTTCAATTTAATCACCATTTTTAAGAATCACACAGTTTACTGTAAGGATCTCCATTTTTTACTCTGCCAATTCACTACCAATGGGCATTCTGTTCGTTTCCATTGATTTAAGTGTTTACACTTTGAACATACACAAATGTTTATCGTTTTTCTCACATTGCTATCACTTTTTATTTATAGTAAACTTATAAGTGGACTTGTTATTTCAAAAGTAAATGTATTTCTGTTTGATATATATCACCAACTGCTACAAAAATGCTATGACAATCCTTACTAACAGCACATGAACTTGTCCAAATTCTCACAACATCTCTAAGACTGGGTTTTGCTCATCCTTTTTATTTTATCTAGTATAATAGAAAATATTTTCTTATTGCTATTTGAATGTGATTAACTTTTAGTGAATGTGAAAGCATATGCATAGGCTTGTTGTGCATCTGTATCTTCTTTGTGTATGTGTGCATGCCTCTTCAATTCCATCACTCACTTTTCTGCTAAATTGTTTTCTTGCTCTTGATTTGGAAAAGGTAAGATGTTCAGGGAATAAGAGTGTCATCCCCAAAGCCATACTGCCCAAGTTCAATCTTGTTCTACCTTTTTCATTCTGTATAACCCAGGGCAATACACATGGTCAAAAAGCACATGGAAAGTGCTTATCATCACTTATGATTAGAGAAATGCAGATCAAAATCACTAGCAGATGTCACCTTACACCTGTGAGAACAGCTTATATCACAAAGACTAGAAACAACAAATGTTGGTGAGGGTGTGGAGAAAAACGACCTCTCCTACAATGTTTGTTGATGGGAATGTAATTGATACAGCCACTTTGAAAAACTGTATAGAGGTCTTTCAACAAATTAAAAATAGAATTATCATATGAGGCAGCAATTCTACTTCTAGATATCTATCCAAAGACTATGACATCATGAATTTGAAAATATATAGGCATCTCTGTGTTCATCATCATTATTTACGATAGCCAAGAAATGGAAACAACCCAACAACAGATAAATGTGATGAAGTAATATATAAATATAGATAGATAGATAAAACTCACCTGATAAAATCCTCCCATTTTTTACATGGTGGAGCTAGAGAAGATTAAGGAGATTATACTAAGCGAAATAAATTAGAAGGAGGAAGATGACTGTCAGATGGTTTCGCTCGGATGCGGAAAACAAAGAAAACTGAGCCAGGAGGACACAGACAACTTAGACCAATACCAAGCACACAAATTGAAGCAGTAATGAAAAAAAAATCTCCAAAACAAAAACACAGGCACACATGGTTTCGCTAGTGAATACTATCAAACACTTAAAGAACAACTAATCCCCATCCTCTTTAAACTCTTCCACAAAACTGAAGAAGGAAAATTCCCAAATTCATTCTATGAGGCCAATATTATTTGATTCCAAAACTACTGGAGAGACAACTGATATTACATTTAACTAAAAAAGAAATACATTTATTTTTACTCCTCTCTCTTCCTGCCTGCAACTTGCTTGTCTTCATTCCTGTCTGTAACTTTAAAAAAAAAAAAAAAAAATGCTGCAGTGAGATACCACCTCACACCAGCAAGATTGGCTTATAGCAAAAGGAGTGGAAAGAGCAGGTGTTGGAGAAGGTGTGGAGAAAAAGGAACCCTCCTACACTGTTGGTGGGAATGTAAATTGGTGCTATATCTCTGGAAAATAGTATGGATCTTCCGCAAAAAAATAAAGATGGATCTACCAACTGATTCAGTAATCCCATTCCTAGGCATATGCTCAGAGGATACAAAATCTCTAATAAGAAAAAATATCTCCAGCGCTATGTTCGTAGCTTCATAATTCATAATAACCAACACATAGAAACAACCTAAATGCCCACCAACAAATAACTGGGTAAAGAACGGAATTATGCTTTTTTCTTTGTTCTTTTGAAAGTTCTTATACACCTAAAAATTTTATAAGTATTTTCCTTACCTCTTTCAACATTAAAATCTCCGAGAGTGAATTTACATTTTCTGTCAATGTTCAGCTTTTTAAGAAGTTTTTCTTATTGACAGAAATTGTAGTCCATGGGTTACATTGTAAACTGCAACTGTGTGTCTGTATGTGGTGTATGTGTGTACATTTGGTATGTGTTGTGTATGTGTGGTGTGTTTAGTGAGTTGTGCTGTATCGTGCTGTGTAGTGTATTATGTGCTTTGTGTTGCATGTGTGTGTTTGTGTGGTGTATGTGCGATATGGTGTGTAGTGCATTGTAATGTGATGGTATAGAGTGTGGTGTGTGTCTGCGGTGTGTTTTCTCTGTGTTACGGGTGTTGTGTTGTATGTAAGCTCTGTGGTTTATTGTGTTATACTGTGTTGTATGTAGTCTGTGTGTTGTGTTGTATTGTTGTGTGTATGGTGTGGTGTGTACGTGACATGTATAGTGTGTGGTGTGTCGTTTGTGGTGTGGCTGATATGTGTAGAGCATAGTGTCATGTTTGCTGTGTGTGCCATGGGGTATGTGTGTTGTGTGTGGCATATGTGCTATTTGTGGTAGCTGTGTGTCGTGTTATGTGATATGTTTTCTGTGTATGGTATGTTCTGTGATATTGTAGTTTTTGTGTGTGTATTATGTTGTATTGTGCTGAGTGTATAGTGTGTGTTGTATGTGGTACATGTGACATGCATGTATGTGGTGTATAGTATGTGGTACGTGGGATATGTATGGTGGGGGTGGTGTTTGTGGTGTGTGCTTTGTATGGTGTGTGTGGTGTATGGTGTGTGTGGTATATGATGTACGCTATATGTGTGTGATAAGTGTGCTATATGTGTGCTTGTGTGGTGTATGTGGTTTGTGTGGTGTGTTGTGTGCGGTATGTTTTGATGTGTAATATCTGTGCAGCTGTTTGTCATGTGTGGAGTATGTATGCTGTCTGTGGTGTATCCGTGGTGTGTGTAGTATACGTGTGGTATTTGTGCAATGTGTGGTGTGTTGTATGGTGTGGTGTTTGTGTGCTGTGTGTGGTATGCATGGTGTATATATGTGGTGTGTGCAGTGTGTTATGTGTTGTATATGGTGTGTGGTATGTGAGTGGCGTGTGTGCTGTATGTGAGCTGGTGGTGTGTGTGGTATGGTATGTAGTTTGTATTGTGTGTCGTGTGTGGTACATGTGAAGTAAGTGTGGTGTAATGGGGGGTGTGACTTGTATGATATGTGTATGGTATGTGTGCTGTGTGGTGTTCCGTGTGTAGTGTGTGTGAATGTGGGGGAAAAGGCTTGCTCACCACTTCCAGCAGAAACGAAGTAAAGCCATAAAAACATCCTGTGACTTGAGCTGGCTGGAATGTTCCCAGCGGACAAAGAACTACCTGCTCCTCCCCTAATTACCTCCCTCTCCTCCCGCATTTGCTCTAGCCTATATAAGTGTGCTCTATCCGGAAGGCTGTGCTCAGCCTTTGTGGGGCAAGGACCCCCACTGAACCTGTGTGTAATAAACCTGCCTAAAATAATTCCAAAAAAACGCCCGCTTGGTTTATCCCAGAGAGCCATAACACGACATGCGTATGCTGTGTGTGCTGTGTGTGGTGTGCTGAGTGTGCTATGTGCTGTGTGTTATGTGTGTGTGTCAATAACAAAGCGTGATTCTACCTTTACTGCCAATGGCAGTGCAGTGGTGCAGGGCACTGCTCATGGACAGTGGCCCAAGTCATTCTACAGCCCCTCTTCCCCTTGAACACAACCTGCTTGTAAGTACACCGTGGACTCATATGATGATAGCTTCCCTCTCCATGGGGGAAGTACCCCCGTGCACATTTTCATCACTCCTCTCTAGACTAGAAGCACCTAGAAAGCAAGGACCGTTTTTTTTCATTGCTCCACCCCCACGCCATGCCTCGCATGCCAGACCTCCTGTCGCCTTCCTGCCTCCAATCACCTGAGCAGACTTAAGGGATGTGCAAATTACCATTGATGGAGTGACTACAACTCAATTAAAGTACATCTGACTCAAAGCTGTCACCTCAGAGAATTCAGACCTGACTCAGAAGTGACAGCAGCAGCTCCGCAGGCAACTCTCCAAGCTAAACCCAGCAGCACACCCCTCAGTCCCAGGTCGCCTCTGTGCCTGGAGTGAGTTGAATCTATTCAAGCCTGGTATCATCTCCCTGCTCATGGGGTCTGCTGCAGACTCAAAACCCTGAGCCATGATGGTCCAGTGACCTGGGCCAGGATACAAGAAGGAAAGTCTTGGGTGCAGCTGCCTTTATCGGAGACCTTTGAGAAAGTGGAATCTCAGAGAGGTAGGAAGGCATTCGCTGGGCTGCCACATCCTGGGGAAGGGGGCAGGAGGTCACTGCTCCTCTCTGCAGCAGTTTAATGTCTCAGTACTGGTGGGGCACTAGGGCAGAACGCCGAACAAGACCTGGGCAACACCTCCCCATGTGACCCAGTAGACTGGCAGGGAGACCCACCTTTTCCATGCTTCAGCATCCCCTCATAAAATGGAGCATTTCCTATGAACAAGGTAACATTGTTATCAGTAGAAAGAACCTAGAACTTGGTGCATCAGTATGAAACCCAATACCTACTGACCACTGAAGCATAAGCAAGGCCTACTGCTCACCTGTGCCCTCCATTCCTAACCAGTTCTGTCACTCAGTCTTGCTGCTTCTTAAACATCTTCAAGGCTCCCCTTGTTATGAAATAAAGTGTGATTTCCTAGTCTGACATTATGAAACCTTCACCTTCTCAGTTTCCCAAAGAACTCTGAGTCTCCTGCCATCCGTCTACGATCCTAGCACCAACCACAGAGAGAGCTTTCATTCACCATGAGTACAGTGATTCCAACCAGATTTAAAAACTCCAATGTGTCAGCCCACAGACATTTATATCTCTATACTTTCTACGTTATATTACTTTTATGTTTTTCATTATTATATTTTACCCATTATTATATGCTCCGAGAGAACATTTCTTATTAATTTAGCTCTGGGATATATACATATTAAATACTCAGTGAACATTTCCTAACTATACTGATGATAAATATATACATTCATGAATTAATAAAAAACACTTGGTGTTTATCGATAGACAAGTACATGACTGTCTCAGAGAGTTGACGTGAGGAACAATTGTGATATAATGAAAATAAGCACTCTGAAATTTGGAAATAATTATTCAAAGTGCATTTTTATTGCAGGTGTTATCATACCTTCTCTATTAACAATTGCTACCTGGCAGCATGGATGATGAAAAACAAAACCAAGAAAACCTCAGGGAAGGATGTTCACACCCACTAAGGAGGCCAGAGAAGGATATTCACACACACTAAGGAGGCCAGGGAAGGATATTCACACACACTAAGGAGGCCAGGGAAGGATATTCACATACACTAAGGAGGCCAGAGAAGGATATTCACACACACTAAGGAGGCCAGGGAAGGATGTTCACACCCACTAAGGAGGCCAGAGAAGGATATTCACACACACTAAGGAGGCCAGGGAAGGATGTTCACACCCACTAAGGAGGCCAGAGAAGGATATTCACACACACTAAGGAGGCCAGGGAAGGGTGTTCACACCCACTTAGGAGGATCGGGAAGGGTATTATCAACACAGTTATGCTAAGATGGTTAGCACTGGAAGTATCTAAAACACCACTGCAGTCACCTTGAAGGGGTAATTTAATTTTTTTTTTTTAATGTTTTGGTGTTTTAAGCTCTTTTTCTCTGATTAATTTCTCTTTCCTTGTCAAAGTTTTGGGGGTTTTTTTTGTTTTTTTTTTGCATATTGCAACTCACTGGACATCTCTAAAATAAACAATGAGACATTTGAAGTAAAGAAGCCTAGAGGAAGTAAGAATCTCTGCATGGAGAACATGATACATCCCTCTTCCTGTTCTGGGAGAGAAGGTTTGTAACAGGTTTCCAGTGACCTCTCATACCGCAGAACTCTTAACGCCCAACAGGAAGGTGTCTGGGGCTCTCGATTTTCCACTCTTTTCTTCCAGCCAGCATTATCCTCGAAAGATTTCCCTGGCCTGTGTTAATGTCTTCTGAGTAATGAGGCTACATGTTTTAAAGTGGAGATTGATAAGCAGTCACAGCCAGACAGGCTTGAACTCTTCAAAGGTGGAGGGAAAATTTTTGATGTGAAGTGAGGAATTAAGCTGGAGGATGGAGTGTTTCTTCACCCTGGGGAACTGATGATCTTGGAACGTTGGCCAAGTAGAGAAACCAGAACCTTCTTCATAATGAAGACAGCAGGAGCCTTTCCTTTCCTGGGGAATTCCATCCTGAGTCTTCAGCTCTTTCCATTGTTCTTTAATGCAATGTGAAGCCTAAGTAAATAGTTGCTCTACCGTAGCGTGTAGAGAGTAATGACAATAAAAGAATTCTGCACATATTCAATGTAGACACAATCACACAGACCTTTCTAAGATCCATAGTTGATTGAATCCACCAGTATGGAATCAGTAGCTCCAGAAACCCAACTAAGCCATGTGAGTGTCGAATAGAAACTGCCAAACTTTAGTAAAGGGAGGTTGATTCTTTTCAACTGTATTTATCATGTCTCTCCTCCTTAGGTTACAGCAAATTGACTTTCAGTAATGAACATTTATGAAATCAAGTGTGTCTTACAACTGGGATCCAGAGAAACTTACCAGACAGCGGGAAGAGAAGCAAGTCTGAACAATGTCTTCTTTGCCTGTGAGTGTAGGAGGATGAATAGGATACAGAGAACTGTTGAGAATTGTTCAATTAGTTATTTGCTTTGGTTGCATCACATAAATGGAGTTTGCTCTTAAAAATATTTTTCACCTAAAATGTCTTTAGAAAGACTCCCCTGACAGCGTACTGGAGGAAAGCGATTAACATCCTAGAGAGATTCATGTTGCAGCTATGAGAGGACAGGCCTGCAGGGTGGACACATGGTTCTCAGAGCCAGGAGGATGGGGCCGATCCCCTGTGAGCAGAACAGCATCTGTCAAAGCATCAAACTGCTCTCAAGACAGGCTGTCGTATTTCTTATACTATATGTCAATATTAAAAAAAAAAAGAAAATCTGTTCAATCAAATAGCAAAAGCAAGAAGAAATTGTGATACTTTTTAATATTCTTGAAGTAACGTGAGCAATGCTAGAGTTCTCCAGAGGTCGTGCTGGGTGTCCCTGGCATGAGTGACCACCCTGAGTCACTGCAGGCTGCAGGCTCAGCAACCAGGGAGGCAAAAAACATTTATTTCCACCCCAGTGTAGGGGGCAACCCAAACATTAACCCTGAACTTTGCTGAAGAAGTGCTGTGGTTTAGATTAATGCATGCTACTTATTAGTTAAAAATAACTTGGCCACCCTTCGAGAATGCAATATGGTGCTACATAGAATTATAAAAATAACCATATCTTTGCCCTATAAATTCAACTCCTAGATTTATAAGCTTAAAAATAACAAAAAAAATTTAAGCTATATGCATGAGGGTGTTTATATGTGCATTATTTATACTTGCAAAAAATTGGAAGTAATCTGCATGCCAAAAGAAAAAGTGAGTTAATAAAAATAGAGACGCATTAAGTTGCCATTAAAATGATTATTTGGAAGACTGTAGAAGCCTGGTAAGTAAGTAAAATAAGCACATAATTCAAAATAGTATGCACACTATGATGTAGCATTAAACATCTTTATGCATGTGGAAGGTAACCGTAAAACTGAAAAAATCATTGTGTTGGAGATATGGGATGATTTTTCGTTTATTGAAATGTTTTTCTATAATGTTACATTGTATTTTCCAAAAAATAAATGAATCATATTTTAAATGTGATACTTCAGTTTCTTCCTAAAATGCAAGCAGGTGGCATACTGTATGGGATACAATTTCCTTAGACTCAAGCAAGCACAGTACAAAGCAATTGACTCTGATCAGGAGCTGTGTGTGGAGGTAGCACTGGCCATAGCTCTTGCCCCATTGCCCCACTGCATATAGACAAGCAGAGGTGGATGGAGGGCTGTCACAGGAGCTGGAGTGTAGATGCAGCTGGGACACCAGTGTAGGTGCCTACGACGCTAACATCTCAGTCAAGCTTGGAAAACAAGAGGGTGATCAAGGCAAGGGCCTGGACACGGGGAACAGGAGGGCAAATGTCCAAGGTGGAAGGGCATGCAGCATTTTGGGAAAGGGCTAGAGTGTCATCTGGCTGCAGGCCTGGGCAGTGGGGAGGGGTGATATGGGAGAAGATCAGGAAGAGTCAGGTAAATGGCTTTGACTCTATCCTGTGGGCCATGTGACGCCATAAGGACTTAGAACAAGGGCAGCAGGAAGACAGAGAGGATAGGAGGTCTGGAGGGAAGTGAGTGCAGTTGGAAATATTGAAGAGGTAAGATCCCAGGACTTGGGAAACTGGGCAGGTGTGGAGGGAGAAGGTGCAAAGATTTTCCTGGTGAGGGGTTCAAAGCTGATAAAGAGTAATGGTTTGAACCCTGTGCATTCAGCTGGCATATAGGGAACAGCACCACATGATGGGCTTTGCTAATCATAGCAAGAGAGGTGACACTCCCTCAAGGAATTTCCAGACTGCCTTCTCCTACAAGCTGGGCCAGCGGACCATCTCAGGGGCTTGTTCAGCCCTCAACTATTGTCTCTCCTGAGATGCCAGGCCCAGACCCTTCCCCAGCCCTTCCTCATGCAGACCTGGCCTTGCTGTGAGCCTCCTGCCTGGTAGCTGGGCAGAGAGGAGGCAGCTATACAGAGAGGGAGATCTGTAGCTCTATAAATAACATGCTCCAACTCCCTCCCAAGACTCTCCCTTCTATTAACGACTGCAGGGAGCAATTCCAGATCAGGTACCAATGATAGGAATCTAGACCAGGCAACCCAACCCCTTCCCACCCCATCTCAGCTGTTGGAGAGCTCACACCCAGATGCACTCAGGTACACATACACACACAAACCCACACACAGAACACACTGCACACACACACTATGCACACCACACATATGCCACACACCCCACGTGCACACCATACACACCACACACACCCCACAGACCCAAACCCACACTCGCACACCCCACAGAGGGGATGAAGCCTCTCTAAAATTACCGCAGCTTCCACCGATGTGTTTCTCTGTTTACTCTCTTCCTATTCTGGAAGCTCCGTCAAGGCACATGCTTAAAATAACAGGATCACAGATGTGCACGGACCTTGTACAATCTACCACAACCTTTCCTTCTGCTGGGGGCTCTCAACACTGTCATGAGTCACTACCTTCTTTGCTTCCCCTACCAGGGTGCTTGCACCCAGGTGACCATACTCACATCTCTTCCCCCTCCCAGAGTCGGCAGGGTGGAAGCATCCCTAGGCATCTCTCCTGAGTGTGTTGTCTTGTCTGCATACATGTTGCCTGGGGCCCCGCTAAGGCCACCACGGTTCCCACCAGCCTCAGACAACTCCCTGAAGGGAAAGCTGATGTATCCCAGAGCTCCAGAGGCAGGCCCAGACTTTTAGCTGGAACGGATCTCTGGTTCGCCTCAGCAAAACTGGAGCCGCCTCTCACACCTTCCCTTCCTCAGGGCTCCCAAGTGACATACCAACTGCTCTGCTAACAAGAGGCCTCCTGCCTTTCTCCGTCTGACTGGGTAAAGCTGGTGGTGCTTACGAGAGCTCTGCAGCAGGGCAGCTACCCCAGAAGGAGCCACCTTCTGAGGGGCCAAATGAAAGGGAATAGGTGGGTGGAAACTTCCAGGAAACAGTTTTTCCAGGCTCTCGGGGCTCAACCTATCTAAGCTGCAAGGAGCTTGCTTCTTCATCATTGGAGAGGAAAGTAGGGGAGAAGACTTCAAAATGCAAGACAAGAACAGCATCTGCAGAAAGCACCAGTCAGGAGATGAGGGTTTGTTGCCACAGGCAGCCATGGCCACAGCTGCTGTTGCCGAGTGCAGAGTCAGAACAAAGTCCTCGGGTGGGCCGGGCTACAGGAGGGTTTCTGTACGAAGATGTCTTAGCGCCACTTGGAAAAGGCCTGGAATGAAATTAAATGGCAGTCTGGTTGTACTTAATCACTGCAGGCAGATCAAGATACTGCTGTGATTATGACAAAGGAATCTCTATTGTCTTGTGGGGATTAGCATCAAGATTTGGGAATCTTTTCACCAGGCACTCAACTTCTTCCAAAAACCACTGTGGGGCATTGTGACTGAGGGACTTGGATGGCTTCCTCCTGCCTGCAGAGTCAGGAGTCAGGGGATGGAGCCCTGCTCAGCATCTCTGGGTCCAGATGACGTGGAGACTGCAGCCCCCGCAGTGGGAGTCAGTGGAGGCAAATGGTTTTAAGCCCAGATTACTGTGAGCTTGGAGGTGGGGGGTGTTCTTTGCTCTCTAACATGGAAGCCCCTTTTGAATCCCGCCATGCCAATAGGCCAGGCAAGTCCTTGCAGGCTGGTCCTGCAAAGGGAAGCTTCAATGACTTTTTCAGACCCCTGCCTTCATGTGACTTGTGATCGAGAACATCTGTCATTGAACAGGCTTTCATAAAATGCCCATAGTACCCTCAGTGGACTGGAGAGGGTGAAATGGTGGGGAACAACACAGTTACAAGGTGGGGAACGTCATGCAGTTGGTTACCCCCCAAAGCTGAACGTGCAGGACCTCAAATATCCTGGCACCACACTCACGCAGCAGACCACCAAGGTCCCTGCTGGCCTCAGGCCAGGTCCCAGGAAGCCACTCAGCCTCCATAGACAGTTTGAAGGGTGGTGCCAGCGGGGGCCATCAGGGCGTACTCACTCTAATAGCAGAACCTCACTCATCACGCATCTACCCTACCCGGCAGGTTGGAGCCCACCCACAGCCACTCATGAGGGCTCGCTGTGCTTACCTCTTTATCTCTAAAGTCAGTAACCCCCACAGGCAGCCCCAAACCAGCAGTCAGGAACACTCACACTGCTGACACCAGTACACTCACAGCAAGACTGCTTTCCCTGAGGCTGCTGTCATCAGCACCCTTCCAGTTGGATGCTAGAGTAAGAGGGACTCAAGTCATCACACACCTAGTCTAATAAATCTTCATACTCCGTGTCCTTAGGCCAGCCAGGGGTTCTGTAAGTAAGAAGGCATAAAACTGTATCTATCCAGCCGGCATGAAGATACATGAGCCAACTCCCCCTTCCTCTCTGTCTCTCTCTCTCCCCCAACATATTTACTAAGCATTTACATCTTTCATTCCTTATAGAATTTAAGACATAGATACTGTCTTGTGGCCATTGTATAGAAGAGGAATACAGGCCTGATTCCATAGTTAAGAGCCCAATATTGTGGAGGTGAGCTCCAATCTTGGGGATTTCCTGGAAACCAGTGAGGAGGTTCAGCGTGGGGGTGCTGGGGGTGCACACAGGAAACCTGCTCACACCCCCAAAAAGAATATGGCAAGACATTTATTTGGGGTCTCAGACACGAGGTTATTAAATGACACTGATCCTCCAAGAACCAGAGCCTCAGGCCCCCTCCTCTTGGTTCCTTTCTCCTGGTCTCTTATGTGGGACAGGTCACCATAAGGTGACAACAGTACAGAAGTCAAATTCCATTGGGATATTTCTCAAAAGGCTGCTGATTGGGGCAGCCAAACTAGAAGATTCGATTTGCCAAACAGGTGGCTGCCTGATCTGGGCCTGCAGGAACCTTCAGGGCAACAGGAGAGCCACATCCCTAACCTGGATAGGATGGCAGGCTAGGAGTTAAGGCCACATCTGCACCCTCTGTAGACCTCTGATTGGAGTAAGGGTACACCTGGACATGCCAAGGCCCCATCCAGCTGACTCTGTGGCTGGGTCCTCTTGCCTCCAGTCCCCTGGAACAGAGTGGGAGACCTCATCCAGGGAAAGTCGGGTCTACTGTCCCAGGTGCTGACTGCTGTCTTCTCCAAACCAGGAGCTCCCCCTTTCTCTTTGCCTCCAGCACCAGGACAGGAAGGGATCCCAACCCCTCAAAGAGATGAGCCTCGGAAACCACTCAGCTCTGGTGTTAAGCAGGCATGGAAACTGAACACAGGACATCAGGGATAGGGATGAAAACAGGCATCTGATTAGTTGTTTAGCAGTAGATTGTCATTCTAAACACGATGTTGGTGATTCCACGGTGTGGCTTCTAATTAACTGTCAGAAATGAGTTGTTGAGGGGATGATGGATGATGCCGGCAAACTATTAATACAGCCTGTTCACTCGTGCAGCTGCAGTCAAGCAGTGTGCTCCAGAGATGTGACCACTGTGAGAAGACTCAATGACTCTCCACACCCACATTGACAAAGGTGACCAGCACCACTGCACCTGCACCACCAGATGTCATAGACCTGGTCCTTCCAGGGTCACTACGCAGCAGACATGAGGTGGCATTGGTGAGGTCTTATAGCCTGAAGCCATGGACCAGACTCGGTAAGGGGAAATTGCTTGGGATCGACAAAGGTCTCCTTGTGGGCCTGCCAAGCCATCACATGATGATGGAGATGATGTGAGCACTACGTGAGCCACTAACTGGAGTCAACCCGCTACCCAGAAATCTGGTACCAAAAAGTGTTTATTAATAAAGTACTTTCCCTCTTCATTTAAGTCTAAAAGGTGGCCTCATCCTTTTCATTACATCAACCAAACTGTTCAATTCTATCCAATATACATTAAAAGAGCATGTTAATCTGGGCTCTTAAGGGAAACCGATGCTAGAAGAGGTAGGGGGAAGGAGGGAAGGAGAGATTGACTCACATGATCACAGGGACTAGAAAGTTTAAAATCCATTGGGCAAGTGGGGGACTGGAGGTGCAGATGAGAGTTGATGCTGCTATCTTGAGATAGAACTCCGTCTTCAGAAAAGAAAGACCCAGTGTGGGGTCTTACAGTCCTCAGTTGATTGGATCAGACCCTCCCTGCTTCACGTTATGTTAGATAATGTTTAATTCCTTTATAGTTAACTGATCATAAACATTAATCTCCTCTACCAAATATCTCCACAGCAACATCTAGACTAGTATTTGACCAAACAAAATAAATTAGCCATCATAACATTGGCAAACCAACCCAACCTCATTCAGAAGAAATAAAACACAATCATATGACCACATCATGCAAGAATTATTTTAAGGAACACATCTAACTATACATACCTCATCCTGGATTTCACTGACGCTGACATGGCTGATAATATTATGTTCATTATTTTACATGCTATTAATTAAGAAAATACTCTGTCAATTAAACTAGGATATAGTGCATTCTTATAACATAATCTCTATTTTATATTTGTTCAAAGAGTTGTCTAGGCTTATTTTAGCAATGTCTTTTTTATATACTACTCTTTTTTTACATATGTAAAAGAAATACGCAGTTAGATACATTGAGTAAGATGTTCTTGAAATGTCTTCCCATTCCGACTCTAAGCCTCCTACATCACTCTTGGTTCAGGGTTGGTGATGCTCCCGTTTTCCCACACAGCATCAGGTGCACCAGCACTAGCTTGGCTGCTGCAACATTTTTAAAGGAAACAATACAGGAATGAAAAGTCTCAGGAAATCTGAAGCAGGCTTTGCAATTATACAGAGCTGGCCAGCTTTGACTCTAAACACACCTTATTCACCATCTTGCTCAACTGGATTCCAAAGGTTAGAAAATTAACCACCTGTATTGTTACCCGGGGGTGGTGTGTTTCTAGGCCACTTGCTCTACATGTTTGTCACTGGAGCTTTGAACATTTGTGTATGCACGTAGCCAGCATGGTATCACAATGGTGATCTAACTGAAGCCACCATGAGAAGTTGCGGCATTTTCCTAGGGCAGAGGTGCTGAAAACTGTGGGCAAATATGCCTTTCACATCAATGAAATGCATTCATAGCAAGTAATTATTGGGCTCTTGGGATGCGGCTGTCACTGGTCACTGCCATAAGCCCACATACATTGCTGCATTTAATCAGCATAACAGCAGTGTGTGGGGACACTGCCCTCTCCATCTTGCAAATAATCAAGAATCTGAGAAGGTAAGCAACTTGCCCCAGTTTACAGCACTTGGTAAGGAAAGCAAGTATGACCCAGGTCTGTCTGCATTTGCACTCACTGGTCTCCTCAAAAGAGAAGCTACTGTCAAAAGAATAAAGATAGGTACCAGCTGACCTCACTCATAGGTGGAAGGTGAACAGACAAAACAAAGGAACAGATGAAACATAACCAACCCTGGAACATTTGCAACAGAACTGAGGTGACCAAAAAGGAACGGGGCGGGTGGGGGCAAATGGCAGTGGAGCCCACTGAGGAAGAACACTTGGTGATTTGGTGGAGGGCATGGTGTGTTGAAATATATCTAAGAAATGGGGAACCTATACATGGGAAATATTTAAATGTGTAGAATAATTACTACAATAAATTTTTTTTTTAAAAAAAGAGAAGCTGCCTCTTGGAGGTGATATTGGGGGTCTGCCAAGTCTGGAGGGCTCTTCTATGAAGAGTTCTGATGATGCCACTAAAATCGACGGAGGGGCAATAAATACTTGAGAAATTGGGCCCTGCAATGGAAGGTCTGAATTGATAGAAGTGAGCACCCCTGTTGATGCAATGTGATTTCTAGTGCAATCCAGGCTAGGTCTCCACGTTCTCACCCCCGGAGTTGTGAGGTTAAATGAGGGCACAAGTGAAAGAGGATCGTCTGCTACCCCCCACCTGAAACAAGCTGTTGACATCACCCTCAGAGTTTGGGGACTGCTTGTCTGATTTTTCCCGTCTTTGAGCATTAGAGTTCTTTGATGAGGAGATGAACCAGTCCCAATAAGAGAACTCTTCATGTCAGTGATAGAGAAAGAAAATCAACATTTCAACAAAAAGATGATTAAAGTTTTATTCCCCTGGATAAATACTATGAAGCCTTATCGATCTTAAATATGTTACTGAACAAATATATCTTTTGAAAACTGGTCTTTCAGAAATTTGTTCAATTACAATGCAAAGTTTATATTCCTCTTACTTGCTGAATATCATAACATCACCTCTGTCCAACGTGAGCTGGCCACAAGGAAATTCTTGGAATGGTCTTAGAGGGAGCTTTTGTATAAACAAATGATCACATGAGTGGTGGTCCCAGACTTCATCTGGTGACCATGGTCTTTCTCCCTTCTTTAAATATATTCTTACAAATGACAAAGTTTTACTTTAAAATACTCTGCATGTTTTCCCCTGGCCATTAACTCATAAGCAGTTAGGGTCTTAATTGAGATTTATATGTAAAAATAGTAACTGGAAAGATTTATTAGCTCAGGACCTTAGGAAGACAGAAAAAGTGTTTCCTAGGAATGAGTGGCCCTACCCTCTATAATAGAACAGTGTAAGAGTTTATTCCGTAGCTCTGGTTTCTGGTATTGGCCTCGGGTTCTTCCTCACTAAGAAGACAATGTGACAATGTGAGCATTTCTTTATATTTATCAAAAGTTCTCTTGTGGCTGTGTCTAACACGAGAGACTCTGTGGGCCTCCTCTGGGAGCAAAGGCAGTCTGCACTGTGAGGGATGGCCTCTCCTCTCCCATCTTCACCAGAGCACAAACAGAGCACAGTCAAGTTTCATTGACTAATATCTGTCAAAAGACTTGGCCCAACTCCCTTTCCTCTGCAAATGTCACAGCTTTTGTCTTTCTATGGTGAGTGCACCAAGTTTACCTGGGGTCTCAACCCACCTGGAGTTCTGCTGACCCTTAGTGAGAGACACCCCTCTCCACCATCACCAAGTGGGCACCTCTTCTAGCTGCCTACCCCTGACTAACCCAGTGATTCTAGAGGCCATTTGTCTATATGAAATAAGATCATGGGCAAGTCACTTTGTTTCTCAGAACTTTAGTTTTCTCATCTGTAAAGTCAGGGTGATTAGATGTGCCCTGCACCTTATCTCCGTGATGGTTTCCAAGGACTAAAAGACATTGTCTGTATTAGTAATCATATACATGTGAACTGCCTTCATTATCACCATTGCAGTTATATAAACATGAATTACTATCACCACTGTTATTGTCATTATATAGATGTGAATTTCCATCACCATCCATTGTTATTGTGTAGATGTGACTTATCATTGGAGCAATGGCTAAATATTTTGTATTCCTGAAGATGGAAAAGTTTACTTAACTTCCTTTTTCAGGCTTGTTTTTGCAGAAGTGGGTGAGTTCAAGATTGAAGTAATGAGCCAGAACTACCCAGAACTTTCTTGAAAAGTAACTAGGAGTCATTCACAACCTGCTCTCTAGAATGGAGGTATTGATGGCATTCTTGTTCTCCTGATGTCCCAGAACACCACAGCCAGAAGAATCTCATAAAAGCAGCAGGTATTCCAGATGTGTGGTCCAAACCTAGAACAAGCTAGAACCTTCATTCAGCCACAGACAGTCACCAGATGCCCAGATTTCTACAGCTTCATCCCAAAATTCTTAAAAAGCTCACCCTCCTCCCAACCTAGGGAGACAGATTTGAGCTCTGTCTCCTATCTCATTGCTAGTCGATCTTGTAGTAAAACCCTTTCTTTTCCTCTAAATCCAGTGGCAAAGTAGTGGCTTTATGTATGTTGGGCAGCAGGCCCTGGTCTGATAATACCATCACCAGTCATTCTCATGATACCAATGTGAATCACCATCGCCTTCATCACTGCCCTTGTGTAGATAAGAATTACCATCACCATCATCATTATTATATAGATGTGAGTCGCCATCACCATCACTATCCTCATTGTCATTGTATCAGTGGGAATTATCATCACCACTGTCATTTTGTGGAAGTCAAATCTGATCACTGAGAGGAGGCCATCCAGGACCTTGACCAAACCAAGGGCTGGGGGAGGGTGAAGTCCACTCTTTCCATAGAGGACAGTTCTCACACATGTATCACACTGGCACAAAAGCACAGTGCTCCCCATGGGGCAATCCCTGACTTTCCTCCTCTGTGCCTCAGGGAACAATCCTGGCACAGGTCCTGCAGTTGGGTCCCAGCTGCCCAAGTGGCAGCTGGCTCAGTGACATGCCCTGGAGGGCTGGGCTCCTCACATCACACCCACCACTGCCCCTCACCTCTGCTTCTTGGTATCGGTCCAACGAAGTCCTTCTCTCAGGTCCTGCTTTTGGAGAAACCTAGGTAGAGAGAGACTCATGCTATGAATTTGAATTCCAGCTACTGAGCAGAGAAAGCTGAAGCTTTCAGAATATGTGAAATGACAGAGAAAAATCAAGTGTGCAGACAAGAACTCTGAACAGACTTTTAGGAGAAATTCTCTTACAGGGCGGAAGAAAAGGAGACTATGTTGGCTATTCCAGAAATTCGTATTTGATTCAAAGAACTGGTCTGGAAAACTGGGTCTGGTCATCTAGCTGTTCCTACTGCTTCTTAAACATGAAGCACGTTTCTGCTACTGAGAATCGTTGTTACTATAATATTGGAGATAAAAACCAAAGGAAAATTCAGAGGCAGGAAGGTAACTACATAGACATCCTTGGAGCCCAGCTGCATAGGGACCTGGCCTGGGTCCTGCTCTGCTCCACCTTCCATCGTTGAGGAGGTAGGAGGGAGCCAGAGAAGAATCGGTCCCCAGCTTCAGAAGATCACAGGAATTAAAGGGGATTCTCAGTAGCTGAGGGACGGTACTGAGGACCCAGCTACCAGTATTTCATTCGTGTGGTCAGTGCAGGGTCCAGATGGCATGACACTGACCAAAGGAGCATGAGGCTGAAGGCAGCACTGTAGTTAGACAAGGCAGAGCGAGGAGCCTGGGGGGAGACAATCAGTGGCAGAGACCTCTTAGAGGTGGGGGCGTGGGGCGTGTGTCCAAGGACACACCCGGAGGACACCAGGGCCCCTTTGAGGAGGGCCAGTTGAGTCCTCCCATGGCCCCAGCAGAGGAGATGGGTCTTGTGGCTTTGTCCACACTACACCCAGCAGCAATCCTGTGTCCTGGTAAACTGAGTGCATAAATATTTGCAAGCGAAGGAGGAGGAAAGAGAGGACAACAAAGAATGGAGAATTTGTGAAACAAAAGAAAGGAATTGGGGTTCCCACTAAATGATCACAACTTTCTCAATAGAGTAGGAGAAAACATCACCTGCTCAAAAGGAGATAGAAGATGAGCTGGAGGGTGAAGTAACTGGAGAGTGTGTTGGGACAGCCTGGGGACCAACATGCTAAGCAGGACCCCCCCAGCCCACCAGGCAGTCCCCAAGACTGTGAGCACTTGCCTGGGGACAGAGACCAGCATGTGCTGCACCAATGTGTCCCCAGAGAGGCTGGTCCACACCCATATCAGCTCCAGCAGACCCTGCTCCTGGTTGACGAGGGGCCATGAGAATCTGTCCCCATCACCACGGGCACAGCTGGAAATGCAGGGGTAGCAGTGGAGAGAGGCCAGGAGGCCGTGCTCAAATGGCCCAAACATCTAAGTCCACAGACGCTGTGGCTGGTGTCTGGGATGGCTGCTCTAACAGTCACATGATGTGGAGAAGACCAACATTAAATCCTGCAAATGATTACTAGAACCCCAACATCACTTTCATCTGTGAAAAGAGGTCTGTGAGAAGCCAGAGCCTTTAAACATCATTTCAACTGTGGTAAATTTCTGAACGGTTTTTTAAAAAAAATGGTTTTAAAACCTTTATCACCACTTGTGTGAGCAATGTTTCCAGTCAATGGTGCCTATCAGGAATGTGAACAAATCTTCACTAAGTCTGAGGCATCTATGGCATTGTAGGTATTTTAAGCATCAAAACTGATACATACTTTTTAAAAATGTTATATTAATGGAAACCAGCTCAACTTTCTCATTTTAAAATGTTTAAAGATTTTTACTACTGCCTTTATTTCTGCCTGCACCTTTTCTTTAAAAAAAAAAATAATAATAATTTGCGTAAGAGTTCCAGAAATGTGTATAATCAGAGGAACTGCCCATCCCAGAGCACCCTGACCAGGGGACACACGCTCCTCTGTCTGCTCAGCATCAGGAAGATGCCCTGTCAGTCTGACTGACTAACCTGCCCTCCAGAGGTATCCCACCCAGGACAGGCCATCAGGCCTTGCCACCATCTCTCATCTCATCACCAGGGACCTCACCCTCCCCATCACCCACCTCTGTGTGGACAAGAGGCCAAGCCGTCTAACCCTTACCTGTGCTCTTTCCAACAGAATCTCACACCCAAACCCTTCAGACTCTTGCCCATGAGTTCTGGGACCCATTCCAAGCATCTGTATTACTTTCCTGTTGCTGCTGTCACAAGTCATCACAATCTTAGTGACTTAAAACACACATTCATTATCTTACAGTTCAAGAGGTCAGAAACCCAAAATGGAAATTCAAAACCTCCTAGTGGCTTCCTTTCGAAGAAAATCTAATGCCCTGACAAAGCCTGCACAGTCAGGCCCCAGGCCCTAGGGTGCCAGCACTGATCAGATGCTACACACTAGTTCCAGTCGCTTGAGTCTTTTAGGTCACCCCAGGCATGTGAATCTGCACTCATCCCAGGACCTGCCTACAAAGCCCTTCCCTCCACAGGCACACAGCAGCTCCAGGCCTTTCTCCAGTCCTTGCAGAAATGTTTCCTTCTTAGTAAGAACATGCCTGACTCAAATATAAGTTCTCTAGGGGAACTTTTGTAACTGGTGCCTAAAACTGCACAGGCACTCAGTTAATGCCTGTGGGAGCCCATCATTCATCTCAACTCCTCTCTTAGGTCCCTACTACAGGGCCATGGTGCGACACAAATGGAGGCACAGTCCCAGCAGAGTCTGTGTACAGCCCAGCCAGGCCCTGGCTCAAGCTGGAGGCGGAGACACAGGGATGGAGGTGAGAACACAAGGATTCAGCAGGGGACACAGGGATGGAGGCAAGGCCAGCCTCATGGAGTAGAACAAGCAGTTCAGGAGATGACATCAGACCACAGAACAGCACACAAGGCAGGCCCTAATCACACAAGTAGCACATACCCTGCAAACACGCCTCACTCCATCATCCCACACCCTTGCTGACACAATGGACACTATGCCTTTTCCCCACCTTGACAGCCACATGCTGGAAGCAGCCAGCCTCCTCTGTGGAGCCCAGAGCAGGTGCATGATGACTCAGAGGGCTTCCCTTTAGCAGTGTCATCAAGAGCCCGTCAGTGCCACCTCATCTCAGAACTGGATCAGCCCTGAAGTCAGGGCTACTGTTGGAAAGGACCAGAGCCCACCCAACCCCAGCTTCCAGGGCCTCGACTCCCAGGAGCCCAGAAAACAAACCTGTGCCTGCTTGTGGCAGCCACCCTGCTGTCACTGAGCAGACCCAATGTAATGAGAAGCTGGCATTTTTCACCTTTGTGAGGGCGTCTCTCTGCTTGGCTTCAAAACCCACATTCCCTCCCTCTTATCTCCTCCAGAGACTCCACACACAGCCACAATGAAAGCAATTAATCAAGACCTTTTACTCACATGAAGTTCTCTCCCTGTGAAGTGCCAGGTTAATTATTTAAGGCACAGAAGGCCGCTGCCTAGCTGGCTTAACTGTGGGGCAGGACCAGCCTCCTCCAGCCTCCCTTAATGGCAAAGACGCTCCACATGGGGATGCAGAGCCTACAGCCATCCAGAGGCCATGTCCAAACCTGAAGGTGTGTGCCTTTGCGTGCCTTGTTCATGCCACAGAGCATGACCTCTGTGCAGGTGATCGCCACTGTTCCCACTGCTGCCTTGAGCCCAAAGGGCAAAGGTGGAGACCCACTGGACCCACCTGAAGTGGACTGCATGGGACACTGAGGAGAGAAGGCAGAGACATACCAGACGGCAGTGCCCCATGCACACCCCAGTCCCCTAGTCCCATGGTCACCAAACGGCAAGCACAAGCTCTCAGGAGTGAGTTGACACCAATAAGACTGAATTCCCCAAGCACCAACCATCACAAAGAACATGCATGCTGACCAAGAACAGAGTTCTGGCCTCTGGAGGGAGTCAGGGAAACAAGTCCCACTCACGTGAACTCACAGGACTCTAGAGCTCACACCAGAGTCAGCAGAAAGGCTGAGGGCACAATGACTGAGGCCATCGGGCAGGTGGAGATGAAGTTGGACTGGCAGAGGATCTGGCCTCCGTGAGGCACTCCATGGCTGGAAGAGGAGGCTTGACAGGTGCACAGGTTAGGCACAGGCACGTGTTTTACTAGGGCAGCCAGTAGACCCCTCTCAGATCAGTGCCATGCAAGCAAAGTTTAGGAGGCAGGCTGAGAACAAGGCACAGAGGCTCTCTGGTTGGCATTCCAAGCCGGTCCACAGCACGGTGGCACCTCTGTACCTGCCCATGCTATCGGAGCACCGTTCAGGGACTAGGTCACTTTCCCAAACCAACAGCCTCTTGTACTGGATACTATTCTCTACCTATTTAACATATGCAAAGACTGAGCCCAGAGAGGGTAAGTGACGGGAGCAAGTTTACACCACCAGTAAGTTTGCAGCTGGGTTTTGAAGACTGGAACTCTGACCTCAGAACCCACCTATTGTTTTTATTTCTCAGGATCTTTATTCAGAACCTCGATACAACTTTAACTGAAAACAACCACCCATAGACCAAGCCTTGCAAATCAAAGCCATGGGCCCCAGCTCCCAGCTCCTCCTCGTCCCCAGCACTAGCGGGCATAATTGTTCCTGCCTGGGTGGGTAACAGCTGCCGCTGCAGCCCGGCTGCCCACCCAGCACCTGCCTAGGACTCCAGGCCTCCCCCATCCGGCAACAAAGCAATGACTGTCTGACAGCCCACACTCCCACTGGAAGTCCAGAGCAGGTGATCACTTCTCCCCCTTGAGGGAAATAGCAGGAGGTTATTCAGGCTCTGCCGGGTGCCAGGAGCAATGACCCAGGTGAGGCTGGAGCCAGCTGGGAAGACATCTGCAAGGCAGCATGTCTTATACCCACTCCCTCCTGCCAGTGGTGGGTTCTCTTGGCCACTCTAACATGGGACCCTCAGGGCTGGTGACAATTTTGATGGGCTACACTAAAAATTCTGTAAAGATGGTTAAGATTTAACATGACTGATTGCCTAAATGCTTCTTTTTATGTGTCTATAGAAATGATATCATCAAAGCAGAGCCTTGGGACGATTAATCTGTCTGTAGTCAGCAGTGAGCCTAGGCAGGGATTATTGCTTGGGCTGGAGGTTTGGCCAAGGACCTGGATCAGGGCTGTGGGCAGGACACAGAGACTGGATGGATATGAGTGATGGGCATTGGGATCATGGGACTCTAGGGTTTGAGATGTGATCTGGAGAATGGAGATGTCAGAAACCTATAAGAATGTTAGGAGGCGAGGGGCTAGGTTTTGAACCTGGGAGCTGGAAAGTCAGGTCAGCCTGGACCCTAGAAGAGCCAACGTCTGGCTGAGTTTGAGGGAAGCGTTCACACCCTGGCTGTATCTTCCTGGTGTGTGGGACCACTCTAAGGAAAGGAATCTGAGATGGCAGGGGGCTGATGACATGCAACCTTTGGGAACACACAGAAGGGCTGAGGACTGACCATGGGCTGCCCACCCCTAGACCGGGAGGAAGGGAGCCAAAGGGAGGAGCTGGGGAGCAACAGTGAACTGGAATTGTCTGCAAGCTCCAACTGCCTTTGCCCTCACGCCCCCCACCCCCATGAAGGACAGACTGTCAAGCACTGCCAGGGGCCTTCCCACCAACAGCTTCACAGAGGCATCTGGTGGCACCCTTAAACAGAAGCAATCCTTTTAAGGCCTAAGGAACAGATATCTTGTTTTCCCTGTCTGATTCTCGAGGCAGGGTGGGCGGGTGGGGGCGCGGGGCTGCTGTTGGGACCTCTGGCAGCTGTGTCGCCTGCCCCAGACCCTGGGGTCTTGTCTTTTTATTTCCCCATTAAACAGAATTTGAATTTAATTTTTTATTGAAGTGATATTGCATTATAACACTATATACATTTCAGGCATGGTTCTTATAAATCAACTTCTGTATGACAACTTTAAGTTTACCCTTTTTGTCTTCTTTGCACTCCAACAGGGTTGACCTATGAGGTATATTTTCTCTGCTTCTTTCTCATCCTTTCCTTCAATTCATCATCAGGGCTGACAAGGCACCATCACCCAGCTCTGTCCTGCTTAGATGGGAAGCAAGAACTTCTCCCGTAGACCACAGAGGTAGAAGGGGCTGTGGGTGGGCATGGAGGGCCCCAAACCAACTGGAAGTGAAACCCGTAATGGTCACTCCTTTCTGCAGCCTCAGGTTCAGACATTTCTCATTGTGCCCAGTGAGTGAGATTTTGAGGTGCATCTTGGTTCGTGAGGACTCAGGGATACAAGGGCAGTGACTGTGAAGACCCACCTAGGAAACTGCTCAGCTTTCTATTTGTTCTCAGCTGGTGAGTCTGAGCTGTTTACCTGATGGTTGGTGCATAGTGGCCAGGTGCATAGGCAGGCCCATCAGGAATTTTCCAGAAGCTTCTGCTATGCCCACTCCACCAACAATCCCCCAGTTAAGATGAATCCATCAGAAAGGACCTGGAAGTCATGACCGCTTATAAAGGAGATTTGCACTCACTAGCTCACTAATGCACAGAGCACAGAGCAGTAAAAGCCTGGGGGGAAATGCAGACAGAGATTAAATCAAGTCTTTCTTACCTCCAGGTGATTTGAGAAACCACTGTTACCTAGAGGGCTGGCTTTAGTCAAGACTTTAAATTCCATGACTGCAGGGTCCAGACTTTCCAACCCAAATGCATGCAGGGGATTCCCCAAGTGGTCAGTGCCATTGAGCTCACAACTCTGCATCAGGCCCTGCCAGTTCTGTTCACCAAGGTCATCACAGAGGCAGTTCAGGTCACAATAGAAATGTCACTCCAAATTCCACAATGGCTTTCCCAAATCAATGAGGTGCCATGGACACTAACTGGGCTGCAGAATGAGGGGCCCAGTGGTGACCTCCTTGCGTGCAAGGTCACCTTGCATCAAACAGGATGGCCCACTGGGGAAAGAGACTGTAAGGGCTTCAACAAATCACCTGCTTGCTCTGCAGGGACATAGACTCTGAGAGGATGAGGAACTGAAGGACAGACCCATGTTCTCACCCCCATCTGTGTGACCTGTGTAGAAGGGGCAGGGCAGAAACAAAGAAAGCCTACTGAGTTCTGCCCACTCAGGACCAGCACTCCTAGCAGGCCCCGTCCCTAAGACCTGGCTCAACATTAGCTCAGCACAGCCGAGAAGAAAAGGGGATTTGTGTTCCATCGGACTTCTCCAAATCTTACCGGACCCCAGTGGATGTCAGGCCATCACTCCTCTCTCCAGGATGGTAGGTTAATAGGAGGAGGAATTAAGTAGGTTGAAAAATATCAATTCCCATTCCATGCATCCCTGTATGGAGTCAGGAGCACCCCCATCTGTCTCTCCTGCATTCTCTCATCACCCAGACCTAATATTTCCTGCTCTCTCTCCTCACCTCTCCTCCGGGAGGCCCTTCTCTGAGCAGCCCTTGTTTTGTCCCCAGGTCCTTCTACAACGCATCTCCCATTGAAGATTTCAGCAGAAGGACATGACCCAAACCATCCTGGGGATTTTCTCAGGAGACTGAACTAAATGCAATCTGAGCAGTGAGCGGGGCACACTCCCTCACCTGTGCCCCCTCACCCCTCCCCCAAGTCCCCTATCTGTGCTCCCTCACCAGGCCCCCTCTCTGGGGGCACAGAAAGGCCCCAAGCACTAAGAAGAGCCTGAACCATTTTCTCTAGCAGGATCTGCTCTTTCAGAGAGTGGGGCTATGATGTCTCAGCAAGTTTAAGAAATAATTATCTTTGCTATGTTTCTCTCTGAGAGTTGTTGGGATCAAAAGAACAGTTTTACTCGGAGGGAACAGGGATACGATAAATACAGGCAGTTGGACAGCATGGTTCTGCTGAACAGCCCATGTGGATTTGGTTTGGTTTGGGTCTTCATTTTATTTTGCTAAGATGCTTCCTTCATGGAAGCTCTCTGGGCACAGATAGGTCCGTTCAGAGAAGGGAGGGGCTGGGCAGTGACTTTGAGAAGCATCGGTGTCAACCCTAAGGCTGACCTCTGGCCAGACTCAGACCCCTGTATTGACAGGCACACCAGAGCTGGGTTCCTAATTAGGGGTGAGCTCCACACCCAGGACCATTTGGACAGTACAAAAAAGTACCCCACATGAGGACAGCATCTAACACTGGTCCCAGGACCCTTCAACGCAAAGATTGTGTTTCAACTGGCCACCTTATTTACTGACTGAAGGACCCCTCTGAGGAGCAGCACCTGGGTTAGGACAGGAGGAAATACTGACCATAGCCTCACTCTACCAGGGGAGGCCTCGTGAATATAATTACCAACAAAGGGTTGGAACCTTCTTGCTAAAGTGGCTCATACTCACTAAGGCACCTGTTGTGTGCATTGTACTCTCTACAGACGGTGAAATGGAAAGCAGAGCACGGACCACCTGCAATTACAACACAGCAGAAGAGCCCTCAAAATCTCACTCATTCCACTCCAGATACTCCTGGACTCCGCATTGAATATGATTTCTTCCATTAATTAATTGACCTCACTAGACCCCCCACTCTGAGCTAGGCACTTCGGGAAATGGAAGATGAGTTGGATATCATGTCTAGCCTTTTAGGAAATTCATTCTGTTGGGTATGAATTATGATTCACAAAAATCTGGTGTGGAAGGCCAGGTGTCAGTGACTTTTGAGTTAGAAGAAGTGTTCTAAGTAGGGAGAATAGCATCACATGTGGGGCCGTAGCGTTGCAACAACAGTGACAAGTAACTGGCAATAAAGGGCAGAATGTGATAAATGTCAAATGAGTGTTTCTGACAGTAAATGCCAGGCAAGTTTGAGAAAAATGCCTGTTTCAATTGGGCAATCGGAAAGACGCCACAGAGAACTGTTTTTCAACAGAATCTTCGGAAACCTGGTGACATTCAGTGGGCAATTCTAGAAAGGGGTATGTTTCTCACGGAGGACTCATAGAGTGGGGCCAAAGTCTGGAAGCTGAGGGTCACAAAGCTGGGAGCTTGTTCCTTTGAAGAGCTGGGATGGGAGTGGCTTGAGGAAAGGAATGTTTCCCCCTTTAGAAGCTGTGTGGTGTGACCTCTGTCCATCCAGGAAGTACAGGAAAACAGGACCCAACCCCCATGCCCCCAAGCACCCAGCTGCCCCCTGGAAGCTGAGAAAGTAATCACACCATGTGGGAACACTCCTGCTCTTCCTCCAGAGAGAGGCTGTTCCATCCAAAAAAAAATGAAAACATCAAAGTCACACAGCTTATCTCAAAAATACAATTTTTCATTTTCCCTCTGTGGGTGGTGAGGGTTTCTTTCTTCCCTTATTGCTCTGGGCTCTTTCTTCACAAGAACTGGCACTTTCTCTGGAAGCCTTTGGAAGCCCCCGACTGCCTTGTGAACTGCTGGTTAGCAGGGATGCCAACCCCGAAGGCTCAGCAGCAGGAATGGCGGAAGGCCTGGGAAGAGAGAGAACTGCAAAACTCTGAGGCCTGACCTCTGGGAAAGGAATAAAGAAGGAAGTAAGGATCACATATAATCTCACCAGCCACTATTTAATATTTTAGTATCTTTCTTCCTGGCATGCTCTCAGACTTATATACTACTGATGTATAGGTTATATTTAGAGTTGTAGATCCTGCCTTTTTCTTAAGCCCATCCCTGTTTCTGATTCTAACACCATTCTCTTCTGATCTTTTTAATCTAACAAACTACTCCTTCTTGGAAACCCAGCTTAGATGCACATATTTCTTCCAGAAAGATTTTCCTGACCCCTCACATCTCAGGTAATGGCTTCTCTCGTAGGTTACCTAGTCTTGTACTTCATCCATTTCCAGGTTTGTGAGGGCCATAAGGGTGGGACTTATACCTGTTTTGACAATTCATTAAATAAATTATTTTTAAAATGAGTGAACATTTGGGTTGTGATTTATATAAACAATGCTGGGAATATCCTGGCTCATGAATTTCAAGCACAAAGAAGAATCATTTAATCAACTTGTTTGAACACATATAAATACTAATACAGGTGCTCCTACACTGTTAGGTAAAGGTAGTGCCATTTATCCTCCATCAGCAATCAGCAAATGAGAAGACTTCTAGTATGTCTGCGACTCACTAAAACAAACCAAGAATACATCTTTAGATCTTTGCTAATTGTGTAAATGAAAATAGCATCTTCTCTTTATTCATTTGCATGTATTTGATTTCTAGGAAGAATTAACATTTAAGGTATATTTCTTAGTCGTTGGCACTTCAAAACTGTCCATTTTTTATCTTTGTCTATTTTCTTATTGGGATTTTAATATTTCTCTTAGTGATACAAGCATGAACTCTTCAGATAATTTATTCTTTATCTTTCATAGTTGTAAGTTTTTCCATTACATTTGGCTTTGATTTTAGAATACTGTTGTTGTACAGAAGTTGTTTTTAATATCATCAAATCCATTATTATTTATATATTATATCACTTTTATGCCTAGAAAATCCTTTTTCATTTAGAGGTAAACTCTGGCTTAAATTTTCTTTTAATTTCAATATGGCTTAATTATTTTCCCATTTACATATGTTCGTTTTAATACATAGTGTAAAAAGAAGTTCTGAGCTGTTATTTTTCCAGAAGAACAAACCATTTTTCCCAACACTATTTATTCAATCACCCACCCCTTTCCAAAGTGAGATTCCATATATCCTATATCATAACCCTTATGTGTGTTATCTGAGTTGTAAATCTCTTTCCTCTTCCTTAACTATTAAGCTGTCTTGGTTAGTAATGATTTGTGATATGTTCTAATATATGGTAAAACAACCCCCCTTTCACTCAACTTCTCTGGCATAATTCTTAGCTCTTTTCACCTGTACATTTTTCCAAATGAACTTGAAATTTATTTTAGCACCTTCCTCTCCACCTGAAATAAATCAGTCTCAGGGTAAATGAAAACTCTGAGTTAACAGGGGAAGAATTGCTGTCTTCATACTATTCCGTTTTCTCTTTTTCCATTCTATGAAGTCTCCTCCTGCATAGCTGTACAGTGCAGGGGATGAAGGGCCCAGGCACAGGGCACAGGGCACAGTTCTGCCGAGGCGAGCTCTGAGGGCTCTTGGCAGAGCACTGCAGTGAGATCCAGGCAGCAACTACTCAGCTAACTTACAGCCCAAATGAACATTTTGATCTGAAATAATTTGGTAAGTTGGGCCAAGATGAAGATGAGAAATAGGATGTAGAAAGTAGCAACATCACACCTAATTATAAAAGAAAAAGAAAAATAAATAGCTCCAGTGACCTAAATCCTACCCTCAACCCTGCTGCTGGCCACCAAAGAATCAGTCAGCACTTCCCCTTTCTGGCCCCAGTTTTGCACCTGTGAAGTTGATGCATTGTACTAAAGAGTCCTGAAATTCTTTTGTTCTCTGAGTTTCTACCAAGCAATTTGCAAACTCTCCTTCCTACATTTGTTTACTGATTAGCAAAATTTGGAAGACCCCATTCACTAGCCCCTCCAATAATATGAAGTACAATTTAACATCAGCATCACTATCAATGACCATTAGCATTAAACCCTAGAGGGCACTGGATGAGGGCCTGCGTTCCCTCATGCTTAAGTAGGACAGAGGCCTGAGGACTGTGCTGTTAACCACTGATCCCAGGGATGAAGCCTGGCTAGCAATGCTCTGACCAGTCTCCTTTCCTCCATGAATAAGACCAGCATGGGGCCAGACCAAAACCATGGGGCTCAGAGAGCTTGGGAGGAGTAGGCCCTGGGGCTTATGGCTAAAGGATGGCAGTAGGCTGAGTGCCAGCGTGTGGATACTGAGGCGGTGGGTGTCCTCAGGGTTATGCCTCCACATGCCGCATCCATTGTCACTCTAGGGGACAGACTCACCCACAGGTCCACAGTGCTGCTGAGACACCCTCTACTGAACAGATGAAGGTTAGCAGAGGGCCCATCATGTGTGGGTGAAGCAAATCAACTACCTTAATTGCTGACTCCCCTACAGGACCATAACTAAGGAAGACACATAATATCTGAACCCAAGTGTGGTTGATGAGAAACCCAGTCCTGTCCCAGGGCCAGAAGCATCTGGAGATGTCACAGGGAAAGGAAGAGAAAGTGAAATTAGATCCGAAGCCAGGTCTTAGCTCACCACGCATGAGCTGAGCAGCATTGGACACATTGATTAACTTCTCTGAACTCAGCAATTCACCTATAAATGGGTATTATTATTCTAAGCAGTCAATGTTATTTTCTTTTTTTCCTTTTCCAGCCCAGAAGCAGAGATCAACTCAAGAGAGATACAGTCTGCATAAGGATTGCAGGCCCAGCTCCCCACTTTTTACCAATGTAAATCTGATGCGCTCTCAAAGCTTCCCTTCCTGTGAACCACAGTGCCCATGGCAGATAAGACAACCATAGACAGACTGGGGTTTTCTCCAGCTACTGAAAAGTGCCACCAGAATGAGATAAATTCAGTTTTAAAGAATGGAGAAGGGTCCCTCTCTAATGCTCCCAGGGAGGGAGCCACCTCATGGTAATTAACACCCCATCCCCATCATTAAGGCGGTCCAGCAGGCAGCCGGGGTCTGAGAGCAGCCTCTGCCTTCGGAGGCTAATAACAATACCATTGCTAACTCCCCAGGCGCCTTCACTGGGGCCCGGAGAGGAGCTGCTTTCTGATTTGGCTGTGCCTCTCACAGCTGGGCAGCCTCCTTTCTCCTCCAGGCTGGAGCGTCCACAGTGGTTTTCCTCCACTGCAGCGTTATTTTCCAAGAAAACAGGATCAGAGGATTCAGATACACTCCCTGACCCTGAAAAAATGAACCATAGCCAGCTAGCCCTGGGTTCTCTGTGCAATGCGTTTTGTGCCAGACGCCTCCTTCCAGTCCCTCCCCCATACAAGCCCTCATCCTTCAAGATTTGTCCTCTCCCCCAGAACTGACCATGCAGAAGCGGACATATCCTCCTTCCACATGAGTGGCAGCTCCTCTTGGGCAGAGACATCCTACCCAGGCCCTGGTCTCTAGTGTCAGTTCTCAGCAAAAACCAGGCTAAGCATACCTGAACCCACCAAAAGGTCCCCCATACGGAGGGCCTCTAGCTGTACAGGGAGGATCTCAGGAGGATCAGGGTATGGGATCACCCCCCAGAGCAGCAAGCTCTGTCCAATTCGTGTCACCTTGGAGTATGGCACTAAGGTCAATGTAGGCCTGGCATGTCCTGAGAAAAACTGTCACCATCACCTTCAAGAACATTGTAAGACCATCTCCAGAAATAACCTTTTCATCAGAGAAACCCATCAAGCAGGGCAAACATCTAGATGCAAGGTTATCATATGAATTTATCCCCTCCTCATCATGTGAGATCCCCTCTTCTCTCCTGGGCCCCTCCAGGTTCCTTTCCCATTTCCCTCCTCAGGCTGTAAGTCCTGGGTCTTTCCCATTTACTCTATAATTTACAGTCACATAGAGTCTCCATATGTGTGTCATTAAGTTTTGTCTGATGTTCATTTGTTTGCTTGACCCAAGAAGACCCTCAGAGGGGTGGCAGAATTTCCTTGCAACCCTTACAATGAGAGATGTAAAGTTTGAGCCCCTAAAAAGCAGAGGAAAGTACTGCCAAGAAAGTGGGTGCTTCGCTATGACACCCTCTGGGCCTGGAATGCCATCACAGCGGGGAGAGGGGGCAGAGGAATCACCCAAAGTTTGAGTTCTTCTACCAACAAACGCAAACCTGGAGACTGAGGGTAAAATGTAAAATGCATATGATGATCATGTAATAAAGGAAATATAGCCAGGAGAAATCAAGAGTTATAAAACTCAACCCTCTAACTACACCAGGAAAGGTGTCTGGTACATCACGATGTTCTGGTTTGGGTTGGAAAAATCCACCAGAAGTAACGTGGTGCTTTGTAAATTAAAGTGTGAGGCTTGTTAGGGCCCAAGGTCCATGCTGCAGCCCATATGGTTGGGGCCATGAATAGTTACAGACCACTTGTACCCCCACCCCAGGGGCTCTAAGGAAAGAAGAAATGTGACCTTCTCATCTTCCTCAGATTCCATCTTGGTTGGCAGACATATTAGCTGTACTCACTAAATGATTGAGAACTGGGAACCAGGATCTGCATCCCTTCAAAGCTCTCAGACATGGTGCCATCCAGGACAAATTCCCCTGCGCTCAATCTCCATGTCCAAAGAAGGGACATTGACCCTGAGGAGCCCAGAGCTCCCGAACACTACTTGGGAAAACATGAGGAAGAGGTCCCCCAAGCCTAGACCCCAGCCCTCTCAGGCCTAAGCCCCCATGACCTCCCCTCCACGCAGCAGGAACCGCAGCTCTTACCTGTTTTAAATACTGGAGATCATCACACAATTTTGATGGGAGAAAATCAAATGTTTGAACCACTGAGCTGGACGTGTGCTGAGAACCTGCTGGTCATGTTCCCGGCTCTGCTCTTCTGGGTGGAACTGGGTGGAATGGTGGAGCTGAGCCTAGAGGAGGTTTTCCCTGGGCCGCCCCCAGGGGACTCTAGCAGAAAGAGAGGGCTTCTGCGGGTGGAAAGACAGAACATATTCCCCACTGAGTTAGACAGAATGGGCCCCTCTACCTTCCCACAGCAGCTGTATGTCCTCCAGCACGTGTGTGCATTTCTCGAGCTGCCAGGCGTGCTGCTCTGTTAACTAGAGAGAAATGCCTCCTGAAAGGTCGCAGTGACCTGCAGACTAGTGCTCATCTCTGTTCTTCCCCACTGGACAGAGAACACAGACTTGCTTCTTCTAAGAAACAGCATTCCTTTGTTCCCTGTTCTGTTTGGGGTCTATTTCTTCGCAATTTTAATTAGGAAGAAATATCACACACACACACACACACATATCTATATATCTATATATATGTATATATATGTATACGTATATGTATATATAAACATGTGTGGTGATATATATATATTTATATAAAATCTTCCTGTATTATTATTAAAAGCATCAGTTCATCTCACTGTGAAGAACTGTAGTCTACCGGGGTTGAACACAATAAATGGGACCCCAGAGCAGAGTCCCCAATGTTTCAATAGCCCCCACGCTCAGGGCACTCCCTCCTATATGCCCCATTGGGGCAGCGAGTGGGGGCATGCACAGGGAGGAGTATGAGATCTGCCCCGACTGGCCACTCTGCATCCTGGTGAGTGGTGGACACCAGCCTTGCCCCATCCAACAGAACCCCAGCCCTACACCCGACCAGGTCCTTCCTTAGCACATTGGTCTTGGAGGGTTTGCGGTCCCTGCTAGAGATGCTTATACCCCACCAGCAGGCCTGGGCAGGGCACTAGAACCTTGGGCTTCTGCCTCATCCTTCTCTGTGAATCTTTCTGTTGCCTTATTCACTCTGCCTTCTCCTGGAGTGGGACCCACTCTTCCGCAGACCAGGAGACTTCAGTCCCAACAGCGGATCCCCATCTTCAGCTGCCAGCCCTCTCAGCATCCGCTGACCAGCTACTCCCAGATTCCCTGGTGGCAAGCTCCCCAACTGCCAAGCTTTTAACCTCCTTCAAACTTCCAGTCCTCTGTGATCCATCTGGCTGGTTCCCTGCTCCCTAAACCTGCTCTGACAGCTGCCCAGGCTGCCAGCCTCTATGCCTACCACCCTCAGCTACACTTCTGCCAAGTGAACCTCAGGCCTCAGAGACTTAGTCCCAGATCTGCCCAGCCATCAGCAGGCTGAATTCATCCATGGAATTCTTCATCATTCTGCTGCTACACTAGTGATAATAAGCAAGATCACTGCAAGATTACTAAGAAGTAGTTAATTAGACAAAATCATACAGGTAAATCAAAAACATGTAGAATTAAGGATCTTATACCCTGTTCATCTAACCTAGCAGCCTCATTTAAGGGTTAAGAAGATTCAAGTTCAGAGAGGAAGAAGGACTTCCAGTGGCCACACAGGAATCGAATCCCTTCTGGAGGAAACAATGAGTCCTCAGGCCCCAGGGATGATGGTAAGTGTGGTCCTATTTGGAGATAGGAGCAGAACCTGAGCGATCGAGTCAGGGATCAGCAGATGGAAAATGGAAGCCCTGTGACCTATAGTGAGTATGTCTGGCTCCTTCAAGTTCAGTGTTGATGAACTGTGGATCCCAAGAGATAAAACATTCTGCCTATGCCACTGCCTCCAGCCATCTGTCTGCTCACAGGCTCTCTCATAGCCCTGTTTCCATTCTGTGCCTTGTACTCAACTCGGGTACACAGGCCAATGCAGTGTCGCCAGTAGGCACACAAACCAAGGCACTCATATCTGATTCCTGAATCCTCAGCACTTACGAGGTGTGGGCAGGAGAACAGGTTTGGAGGAGAGAATGCTCCTCTGGGCAAGCAGCTTCCTACCTTGTCCTGATCCAGAGCCCCCAGGGAGGGGGAGGAGGGAAAGCGGCTTGGCTAAGGGACACCTGTCGTGAGGGGCCTTGGGGTTTGAGTTTTGTTGGCCATACTGGTCTAATTGGTTTTAGGATAAAGAAGGAACTGGAAACCCACATGATAGGAGGCTCCAGCTCACGCTGCAGCTTTCACTGAAGAGATAAATGACACGTAATTCAGTTAAAGAAGAAGGAAGCAAACCTCATCACAACAGAGTAAAACATGAAAACAACAAATAAACAGCTGCTTTGAGCTGGCAACAAGGAGGCCAATTTGATCTCCTCAGAAAGAAAAGTGCCTTCTTGCATTTCGAGTGCGTGTATGAGTGTGTGTGTGTGTGTGTGTGTGCACACGCGTGTGTGTACACGTGCATGTAGGGAGGGAAGGTTGTTTAAGAAGCTGCAGCTGCAAGTGGTTCAGAGCCCAGTATTAACCAAGGTCCTGGAACAATCCCCACAATTAATACTGTGCCATCCGCAGCACCAGAGCAGGTCCCCACAGGCAATACTAGCGGATGGCGCCCACACACATGCCCCAACATACACACATGTGCGTGTACACACACACACACACACACACACACACACACACACAAGAATTCTCCTATCTTAGCTGGGATATAGGGGAAATACTTGGACCCCACAAGTTGAAAATCCTCAGCTCAAAAATGTACGCCAGTCACTGGTGAACCAACAAGTAGCTTTTCCTACTCAGTGCATAGTAGGGCAACAAGCTGCCGCAGAAGTGAGGGGCAGATTTAAATGCAGATTCCTGGGGCCCCTCCCAAGTGAGTAAAGAGAGCACTCTCGGAGTTATGTTTCCACAGGAGCCTCAGGAGTCTTTTAGAGAAAAGCTGAAGTACTTGGAGGCCGGTCTCTAAGAGCATAGTTAGCTATTGTTCTAATAATTGTGTCTTTTATTAAAGACACAAACTCTCAGTGGCTTTAAACAACAGCATTTGTCCTTATATGTCAGAGGACAGTAGGGAAGCTCCCTTCAAACCATGAGAGGGGTGCCCCCATGTGTGTTTATTTGGGACCAGGCTGAGGGGAAAAACTCTTCTCATGCCCAGGTAAAGGTGGAAATGGGCAAAGATCTGCAGGGACTCCTCAGGCCTGGCCTCAGGAAAGCTTACTGTCACTTCACCTCCTTTCAATGTTCAAAGCAAGTACACAGACTTGCTCAGAGAACTACATCATGCCTGTGCTAAGGCAATTGCTCTCATGTTGTATTTTAATGTGCAAAAAAAGCCTCAGTTCTCAGTTTTCCTACCTGTAAAGTGGGTACCTAGAAATCCTTGCCCTTACTTATCTATTGGAGATATCACAAGGATATAACACATTCTTAATGAAATAATGTATTTGACAATGATTTCTAAATTGTTGGAGATGATGTGAACATTAGCTAACATTGACTATTATTCCTTTAATTTTTTAAATAATCTTGGATAAGCTTCCCATTTAAATATCCAATTGTGGTGATTAATAATCACACCTGCAAAGTACTTTTTGCCGTATAAGGTAACATTATAGATTAAGGTGTGGATCTTTTGAGGACTTTCATTAAGCCTGCCACACCCAACAATTCCCTTTAAGAATTAAAGTACAAAGAAAGATTCATCAATGAAGGACTTTTGATGTAAATGATGATCTAGACAAACAAAAGAACATTACGCACCTGTTTAAAAAATAAGATGGATTTGATATGTGAGTGTGTGTGTATTGACCTAGAAAAATTTCCATAATTGATATTCTGAGAGAAGCAGTTTGAAACCTAGATATGGCATCACTTTATTTTAGTTTAACAAAAAATGTCTCTTTGGGTACAGATGCAGAGACAGGTGGGAGATGCTTGTCTAAATAAAGGAAGGAGTTGGAAAACATTTTTAACAAATTATTAACAGGAAAGATGGAGTGAAAGAAGGGCTTGTAAATTGGAGGGGCTTAAGATGTCACTTAACTTAGTTTATATAATTTTTTAGTGGTTGATTGTCAGTATATTCATTGTTTTCAGCATTATTTGTATTCGAAACTCCTTTTCCTTTAAGAAAAAGTCATTTTCCTTTCTTCATGTACATGTTCATCTTCTACCCTTGTGACTATTATCCCTAACCAAGTCCAGGCTTGGAGGACGGTGATGGACCAGATGACCTCTTCGGTCTGCCAGCTTCTCCAAATCTGTAACAGTAGACTGGACGGCATGTGATACGTTATCATATTTCCCCTCCCGCTATCAGCGGTCACACCGCGGTCAGTCTTGGCAGACCCACGTCTTCCTGCTGGAGAGATCCCAGCAAATGTCTAAGGTCTCAGCCACTCCAGCCTAGAAACTCTCCCTGTAACACAAAACTCCACTAAGCTTCTGGCCCCACTCCTAAGCCCTGTGTGTCACTTTGGGTCCTGGCTGGGCAGCAGTTATATGGCTATCAGGTGTCCAAAGCTCCTGTACTCTTGGCAAAGCCATGTTTCTGAATTTGTTGTGGTCCCACACACTTCGGATGGAAGAGCTCTGCCTGGTCCCTTGATCTCAGGAGGCAAACCCTGCTGTGTCATCTCTGCACATTCCCCATGCCAGCTCAGTAGTGTGGAGTGGGACTTGTCCACAGCAGCGCCCCTGTTACTCGGCAGCTCAGGACCCTGGCATCCATACACCTGAAAGTGAGTGTGCAGTGTAGCTGAAGAACACCCCGGGGATCTGGAAGTGCCTTCTCTCATTCTATCAAGCCTCGGCGAAGAGTCCTAACATGGCTTCCCAGGCCAGCTTCTTGAGTGTACATCTGGGATTTGGCGCCTTGTGTTTCTATGAACACGTGAACCCTGACACTTACACACATGTGTGTACAGCCTCTTTCCCTGTCACCTTTTCATCCTGGTGATAGGAACTGTCCAATTGCAGTCTCCCAAAGCTCTTCTCAGCACCATGCAAAGGGCACCAACATGCTTAGATAAAGAAACTCACCTTTAGGAGGTAGTGTAGTGCAAATGAAGAAGTTCAGCACTTTACCTGGACACTTGGTTGGGTGGGAGATTTTTGTCAGCCTAACCTAGAACCAGTAAGCTTTCTCGATCTCCAAACTCAAGATTTTTGACAAACCAAGAAAATGTTCCTGTATTATATTTTTATTTCTTGCATCTCCATCTGTTTCTCTTTGTCCTTTTGGAACCCCCTACTATTTCACACGTGTGGTCTCCAGAATCTGTTCTATCTACAAGTATCTTATTTCTTTTCTCTTCATAATTTCCAATCCTTAATTTTGCCCCAGATTTAAGTTATTCATTCTACTTGATATTCTTAGGCACCAAGAGTGGCCACTCTCTTCCTTAATTTAGTTACTGAAATGTTCAACTTGAAACACATGATTTTTAGTTCCAGAAAGGTTGAATTCTGCTGCACTTAACTCCCTTCATGCTCCAGCTTCTCTCTGCCTCTGGTACAACCACCTCTGGGTGTTCTAGCTTTTCTCCCTCATGCTGAAGTGTCCCATTGAGTGCATTTTGGTTTTTCACAGCTGCCCTGAATTCACTTCCAAATTCCTTGCAAGTCCCCACTGAGCCCTGAACAGTGGCAGAGGAACTCGGGTGGGTCATGTGACAAGTAGTCACATGACATGTCCCATCGAGGGCTCCAGGCAGATGCCCCTCCTACCTGAGAGGCAGCTGGGGTAGTTCAGGGGTGTGGAGGAACTCAGTCAGCTCCACAGACTCTGGAAGCTTCTCTGGATCCATAGAGATCAACCATATTCAATACCTACTCAGAATCTCCCCTGAAGATTTCATGTTCATTTCAGACGAAATGTCCAAAGCTGAACTCTTGGTTTTTCTTAAGAAATCAGATTCTCCCCACAATGCTCCCCTGCTTCTTTGATCCACAGTCTAGGAATAATTCTTGATTCCTCTGTTCCCTGTGCCTGCACATCCAACACTCATCAATATATTTGGTTATCCTAAGCTAATCAGTAATTTCCTACAGCGATAGTTTATGTCTACAGTAATCAAATTTCTGTACAGTCCTAGAATTCCACTTCTAATTATTTTTTCAGGCATTTTTTCATTCAACAATGTGCATAAGCACCTACTGTATATCAGGCCCTGGGTTAGGAGCTTGGAAACGAATGGTGACCAAATCACGGTCCTGACCCCTAAGTTCGTTCATATGCAATGGAGAATCTCAGCACCCAGGAAATAGTGCACAGAGGGAGATGGGCCACATGGGGCTAGGGAATGGCAAGAGTGATGTCCCTCTTCTCTAATACATGTTAAGGGGTCCAATCACCAATTTCTTCCTTCCACGTTCAATTGCATCCTATCCAACACAAGTCCATTTGCATCTTTCCTGTCCCTAATCTCCAAGGGCATTTTTCTCACCTTGCTTGATTATCACCTCACATATCTCTCCTGCTCCATTCTCTTCTCCCTGTCACAACTACCAGTTCTACTATTATTAACTGCATGGAGAGTGTAAGGAAAGGCACCACATCTTCACAACAGCTGGGATACCATCTTTTATCACCTTCTCTTACCTGTCCCTCCCACTTCCAATATCTGAAGGCAGCGGAGTTTAAGAGAAAAAGATCCTGGTTTAGTACATTTTACTTTCTAGCTCCTCTTAGCTCTGCCTGCCTTATGATTTTACACAAAACTCCAGACATTCTTGGGCCTCATTTTGAAATAAAAAACAATTAGACAAAACCTCTCTTGGAGGAGAGGTCCCTTCTAGACTTGACATACCATGAATTTATAAAACTTGCTTCCTATGAATTTCCTGGAACATAGGGCTTTTATCTTGATGAAGAAGAGACAAAAGATGGACCTTATTGCTGGCTTTAAACTTCATCCTGTCTTATACCCTGAGCATTTGCGAATCGAAGTAAGCTTTGTGGACCCATGGCATCAGCACCACCTTAGAACGAGGACCTACTGCATCTGAATCTACAGTTTAATCAATTCTAGTCAGAATTAGGGAATTCCTAAGTGCTATAACATTGGAGAGGCACTACCCCAGAGGCCATGACCAGAGTTCCCAGGAGGCAGGGACTGGCTTTGATAGGAAGATTTTGCTAATTTAGGGAGCAGACAGAAGGTGGAAAGGATATTATGTGGGTGGATGGAGTATCCCGGAGGGGTTTGGATGATATGACCTGTGGTTCCTTCTGAGGAGTCAGGTTTCCCAATTCTCTGCACATTGGTTAGGTTCCATTTGAGGGACAGTGGATCCAGAACACCAGCTCCCCCTCTACTTGGCATTCCCAAATACAGATGTCTTGGTGGAGGGGAAGAGTGGGGACATCATGACTATACGTTATTGCTCCTCACTTGAGAGCCTTTTTGGGAAAGACACAGGCCAATTGCAGACCTATAAACCTCTTCCTGCCTGGACTGCACAAGAGCCTTTTCTCTCTTCCTGGTCAAGCACTTGGATTCTCAATTTAGAAGCTAATTCTCGTTCAAATTAGTACATCTCACAGATAGAATTAGAAGCTAGGCAATGATTTGGAAAATACAATCAATTTAGTCCAATTGTTCTTGCATGTCAGCACCATCTAATAATAAAGAATTTTCACCTTAGGCTCTAGTGCTGACAGGGAGCCATTATCCATGGGAGTGAGGTTATTCTGACGGAACACTGGAGACTTCAGCCCCAAGTGCGGGGCACCCAGCCAGGGCCAGAGGGAGGTGGGGGGAGGCTAGAGGTCACATTCTGCCCAAGGAAGAAAACCTGACCAGCGTAGGATAATCACCTCTCTGAGGTGAGACCACAAGACCAAACTAGGTAAAGACAAGACACCCATCTGTACCTCATTTTCCTTATGTAAAACTGGGGAGGGAGAAGACATACCCCACCCATCTTATGGGACCACATTTACAGACAAAAAACACAATTCACATGAGACCTCATTCTTTCCTTTTTAATAAACATTTATAACATCCAATATTGGTTAGAGATCTAGCTTGTGTCAAACATTGTGCTGGGTGAAAAAGCTAATTTAATGAATAAGAAACGTCTGAACTCCCATAGAATTCATGTGAAATTACACACTGACCGAATAAATAGTAGAGTTGGTGGTGATGATAATGGTGGTGACGACACACCAACGATAATGATAGCCACTTGCCTGGAATATCCTGCTGCCAATGCTTGATGCTAATGTTCAGTGAAAGATTGTCCCTCCCATTGCTCATCTTGGCTATGTGCTAAGAGAGATTAAAATGCTTTTGTGAGAAGCAAACAATATACATATTTTATGAAATACATTTCTCTGCCTGTTTAATTGTGGGGTCTCCAAGCAAAGAGATTCACTATTCACCACTAGGATGAATGGCTGGTTTCACCTCAGGAGGCCCCGGACCACTGGAATGCCCACTCTCCAGGTCTGCGTGGCTTAGGGTGTGCAGGAGGACAGGTCGCCATCATCAGTGGTCATGGCACTCTGTCCTACTTACCACAGATGTCGCTTCAGAACACCTCATATGGCTCATCACACATCCATAATCACTTTACTGAAATTAGTCTGAACAATAAATTGGTTTGTCATCCCTGACCCAACTCAGTCCCCACATCTGAAACATGGATCCCCTTCTTCTCCAGGTCTCCCTCAAATACCTTGTTGGTACTCAGACAGCTTTTCTGTCATTAAAGACATTTCTGTCTCTTTCAAAGAAATAGCTACACAGACTGGAAGCCAGGCTCTATGTGGATGTCAGCCTGGCTTTCATAATGTGATGCCCTCCTGCCAAGTCCAGGCTGGGCTTCGGAATCCTGATACTGGTTATGTCCAGATGCAAGAACATATGCTTCGCATGAGTGGCGCTGGCCTCGGTGCTGAAACATAGATATGTATATATGAGACAGTAAAACTTACATTATTGAGGATTTAGGGTGCTTGCTTTGCTGAATGAGGGATTAGAGACCAGGAAGCCCAAAGTGACCATCCATTTTCAGAAAGCAGATCTGGAGAATTAGAACTGTCAGATGTGTGCTTAAACCCAGAGGGTTCTATAAGCATCCTCTGTAACTCCCTGGACCCTCTCTCTTTCACTAGGCTATGCAAGGACAGAACAGCAGCTACTCTACAGAGACCTGATATTTCAGTCAGGAAGGAGCCATCAGATGAGGTGCAGTTTTCCCAGTTGCAGGCCTGGGAGCAGTCATCTCTGGGACAGGGTACCTGTTGGTCACCCATTTTCTGGGCAGGAGGCTCAGGATTGGCTTATTTGGGATTTCACCTTGTGACTGCTTTTGGGCAGTGTCCAGGCTTTCAAGTGGCCTTGCCCTTATCATTTCTTCCTACAGTCTGTGGGGAAGCTTTTTCCCTGTCACCCAATACCTTTTCTATCTATCTGTCTATACCTCCTCTTTCTTGCTTCCTTGCAATCCTGAGAGACTCTTGCTTGGGTTATAAAGCCAGCAGCAGGGTGCTCCTCACTGCTCCCCCCACCAGCTCCCCAGGATCAATGAGGCTTTCCAGGAGCATCCAGGGAAAATCCTCTCCTTTTCCATTTGCCATCACAGAGATGAGACCACATGCAAGCTGGGAAAAAGCATCAAGGTGCACATACTCTGGGTATCCCCCTCCTCCACTCTGCCACCCTCTGCTCAAGTGGGGAAGAACAGGTATGAGAACAGAGAGGAGGAGAGAAATCTGCTTCTCATACACTAATTTTGCACATGTGTACACATGCACACACACACATGCACACGCACACCTTTAACAAAAAACTGTTCTTTCAGATTGTGCCTGTTTAAAAATTACTACTAAATTTGAAATTTACCTGAGATTCTTAGTCTCCTCTTGTTTTCCCAAAAGTCATTAAACCCTTATCTTGGGTAATAACAAAAATAATTCAGAGGCCATTTACTCACTGCTCACTCCTTGTTTTCAAGTTTTTGCCACCTGCTGCCTTGCCCAGATCTTGGTCTGTCCCCTAGACCGCCCAACGCCTCATCTTCAGCAGGGCCCAGAGGTCAGGCACATGGCAAACCTGAAACAGAAACCTCAGACTGGAGAGGACCACTATGATAAAGCAGCTGTGGAATTCTACATTTCTCTATCTTCCACCCATTGTGGAGTTTGAGGCACAGAGTGGCTCTCAGAAAGGAATAGAGGGATGGATGGAATGAATTAATGAATGAAAGCACACAAAGGGTAGACTCCTAACTCCTTTCCACCTTCCAAATCCCTAAGAGGATGGGTGAGAGTGGCTCAGGGCAGGGAGTCACTTCTGCAGAAACTCTGCGAAACCCGAAAGGTTGAAGATGTTTGCCCATCACCCCAGTTGTGGAGGGGAGCCTTGGCAGGAAATTCAGTGACTGCATCCATCATATTTATTGACAGCTCCTTCTAGAAGATCCGAGTGCAGAAGGTCAGCCATGAACACGAGTCCTCAGACTCCAGGGATGTCCTCTTTTCACAGGTTCTGTCCTTGCACTCCACTTCCCAGCTCCTGACTCCCAGGTCTACCCACTGCAGCTCTGGGGCCTGGGCCCCGACTTTCAACTCCACAAGCTTCTCGACTGGATAGTCTTTCCCTGTCTGCTTTCTAAAGAGCCCATCCCAAGATTCGCTCTAGTCTATCATCCTGCCAGTTTCCTTCCTCCGTCTCATTCAGTGTCTGTATTTACTCTGTCTGTTTGCTTGCCTATTATACCCACTAGCATATAAGCTCCTGCGGTATACTTGGATGAGGAACAGCATGAGTCCTGGAACTAGGTTGCCAGCATCAAATGCCAGCTTTATCACTTACTAAACATATGACCTTGATTAGATTACCTAAATACAACACCCCAGATTCCTGACCTATAAAATGGACTTTATGAAAGAACCATATCATAAATGGTAACTGATAAATATTACCTGATATTACCTGGCACATATAAAGCTATAATCAAAGCTAACTTTTCTAACTGCTGTTCTAGACCACTCTGTGAGAACTGCTATATCTCTGGTGCCCAGCACAGTGCCTGGCATATACCAGAAGCTCAGTTAGCTGAACAAATGAGAGCATACACATGAAACAAGAGCCTGCAGACGGTGAGGTGAGACAGAAAGGAGGGTCAATTCACTTCCTGGGGTGCCTGAAGTTGACGGATTCCCACTGTTCCAGGTTCAAGTTGTAAGGGCTCAGGAAGAGAGACGCTCCCCCAGGAAGCAGGTTCTGCCCATGCCCACCTCCAGGTCACCTTCAATGCCTCCCTTCAGCACAGAAAAAAACAAGTCAAATAAAAATGAGATCACTTACGTGGTCTAAAGCCATGCAACTGCGCCCTTCCCATGGGCACAGAGATATGAGAGGGTTGGTCAGCTTCTAAACTACAGCTCCAGAAAGAGGCTTGGAGAGAGCGAGGGAGCCAGAGGGGAATTGAGAGTTCTATGACCAAAGGAATCTTTCCAGTTTTTAAGGGGGAACAAGAATGTTCAAGATCCACAGTTCTGCCCACAAGCTCCCTACTTGAAGAGGAAGAGTTAAAGGTCTTTACCACTTTCTCCCTGGGTGGAGAGCTGATCCCTTCAAGCACTTGGCAGTATCTGCCAAGCACAGCCCAGAATTCACCTGGCCTCTGCCCCCTGGGCATAGAGGGTCGGGGGTCTTGTCCTTGGACCTCAACACTCAGCAAAACTGATACTATAGATTCAGAGAGGAAGCGTCCTTAGAAAGGAGAACCCCAATAATCAGACAGAAAGAAAGGTTCTGGGTCCCAGATAAACTGGGAGAAGCATAGCTACTTCTGTTACCTCTCTGGGGTGGTGAGCTGAGCAGGAAGGGCTGATCTAAAGAAGAAGCACCTTCACAAATCAGGTGTAGACCAGAGCTCCTGCAGAAAGGTGGGGGGTGGGGAACCACTAGGGAAACAATTAACTGATCAGAGTAAACTAATTGTTATTCATATTAAATTAGTGCCTGGGTGATTTGGAGAAAATCTCCAGACCTTCCCAGATGTTTGGTTGGTTTTGCATTGCAGATGATGGTTTTATGGGACCCCTCTGGGAGTCAGACTGTAGGAACTGGGCCAACACAAAGTGGGGGCAGGGCGCTGGTCTGCTTAACTACACAATAAACACACAAAGGCTTGTCCCGGAGGACAGACCCTGGCTTTGCATACTAAACATTTTGGGGCTAAGCTTTGAGGGCCTCTGTGAGAGTTTCTGGCTGCTGGCAGGGGAGGAAGGGAAAGGGGAAGAGGAGTAGTTCAAGCAGACTCAGGTCTGTCCTGGCAGGGTGCTCCAGATTCCCAACAAGGGAGTAAGAGAGATGCTCTCAATCTAGACTTGGAAGGGAAAGATTCCCACAGATCTGCAGAGCCAAAGAGGAAGATAGAAAGCGGGCAGGAAGTCGTCAGGGCCCTGCTGTGTGCCAGCGTGTGAGCATATGCACACATATGTGTACACTCAGGCATAGGCGTGCACAATTGTGTGTTTTTCATGTCTATCAGCCTCTGTGTACAAGTCTGTGCCTACATAGATATTCGTGTATTTATCTGTCCACGCATTTGGGGTGTTGCCAAAACTTCCCACCAAAACCAATGCAGGCTGTTTTCTCTTCACTGAGCCTTATCATGTTAATTTCAATCCCATATTGTTGTTTTAAGTTGCTGCTAAAAATTAATATGAAAAAAAATTCCATAAACAGAGCCTGGGGCTAAATTGCAAGATGGGTCCCTGGAAAGAGATTTTATTATAATTTGTTCTTTAAGAATAGGTAAAGAAAAGATAAAGATTACCACCTTTCCTGTTCTATCTGGTTAAACATGGTTCCCAGGACACTTGTAGAGGGCCCAGCTGGTGACCCCCTGTCAGGGACTAGAGATGAGTTAGTCCCACCCCAGGTTTAGGCACTGAAGAGACTGGCCATGAATGAAGGAAGTCACTCAGGTAATGCCTTCAGAACTGGCCTGAAACCCAGGGCTCCCCACTGCCTGCACACAGTATGCAGAGGCTGTGCCCTGTCCTGGGGGAACAGACTAATGTTACCTGTCACATGCTCACACCCCACATTGAGGATAAGCACCCAATGGGACTCACTCTCCTTGACTGTCAGTTGAGGGGCTGAAAACAGAAACTCTCTGAGGTCACTTTTGCCAGAGTATGTGGTGATTTTGTGACTGGGACCATCTGGTTTAGCAGGGGGGTGGCCTTTGCATTTGGGGCAAGCTGATGGCTGGTCCCACCTATGTGCTCTCTGCTGCCCTTCCTGCCTCTGCCCTTCCCCCGCCTCCAATTGATAAGGAGTCCTCCAAAGAAAGTGGCAGAATGCACAGACAAAGAAACCTGGGCAGTTCTCTTAGTGGAGTCTCAAGGAGCACAGATCCTGCCAACAGAAGGGGAAGGCCCAGCAGGCTCCCTGCAACGCATGCCTCACCAAACATGAGAAAGCGACCCTGCCCTGCAGCAGAAGGTCCCCAGATTAAATTCATAAGAAGTTCCTTGCAGGCAGAGGACTATTAAACACAGGAGCAGAAGAGGGTATAAGAGGGAAGGGCAGCTGTTCTTCAAGGTAGGAATTAATTCTATTTTCAAGTGTCTATTGGGATGGTGTTGGTGATGGAACCCTTCCTCACCTCAAGGTCGTGACCGAAGTGGCTGATTGGGAAGTTCCTGCCCCTAGCGCATCCCCAACATGGGGCACATACTCAGCAGAAGGAGCAGGGCTGGACTGGTGATAAACAAATTAGGTGACCCAGGAAGGGGGTCCTGTGATTCTCTGCTTCTGTTCACAGCACATGAAAATGTATTGCCTGGTGCTTAGGGTTGCCTCACAGGGGTCTAGATTAGGTCACTGAGTGAGAACTTGTGGAGAAGTAGAGGTAATAAAAAGCACTGCCACCCCCGCCTCACTGGGGCCAGAGCTGGCCTTCTGGCATTGTGAAGAGGACATGGGGTATCCCTGATCACGGAAGTCCCTGATCACGGGTGCCCAGGAGCAAACCTTTAAAACCCGTCTAAGGATAGCTTCCAAGTCTCTGGCAACTTGACAGAAAGAGCATTTGGAATATCTCCAGAGATGGCTACACGCCATGGCTACATCTGCACCCCATCCATGCAGGCACACACACGTGCACACACAAGGACACTGGCACACAGCCCATCGAGCACACACAGGCAAGGACTGGCAGAAGCTCTTTGCCCGGCGAGCCCTGTAAAATCCCCGGAGAGCCTGGGGCCCAGCTCTCCTGCTCCATCCCTGTCAGTCCACTCTTTATCCCACGCATGGCTTCCTTGCCTTCTCTCCGGAATGTCTAGGGCACCGTGGGAGGGGGTTGAACTGACACTCAACAGCTTGACATGCCCGCCATCCAGCAGCAGTGCCCACAGGTGGGGCTGCCCCGTGGGCCCGAGCCTGGGGCCCCCACCCCTCCCCACACAGGACCCAAACCCAGCAGGTACCATTTGCCCAACCAGCCTTCTTCCACATCTGCGCGCCAAGCCAAGGGGCAAGCCGCACCCTACCCGCTCCCAGCTCTGCGTCCTGGTCCTAGAGAACCGCCCCCCAACTGGCCAGCCCGGAAACAATCACCCTTTGAGACCGGCTGCTAAGCTGGGCGCCAGGAACAGCGGGCTGGAGGCGGGCGGTGGGGGCGCGGGCAGCGGGCCCGAGAGCATCAACTCTCCAGAGCAAGACCCGCAGCCCCCGCTCCAGCGCCGACTCCGGAGCTGCCCCCGCCGGAGAGGGCGGGCGTGCGGGCTGGGGCGGGGGATGATACCAATCGGGGGCCTCGCCGGTCTCCCTCCTCGCGCCCCCCGCCTCAGCTGGCGAGGTTGGTACCGACCATTAGCGGGTCCCGCCGGCAGCCCGCGCTGGCTCGGGGGCGGAGCGCGGGTGGGGGCGGGGCGGGAGGCTGTCAGAGTCGCGGCGGCACAGGCGCATCCGCCGCCGCGGAGGGGACCCGAGCCGGCCCGGTGGCTGGGCTTCGGCCGCGCCCCGGCCCCCCGCGCTACCCGTCTCTCTCGCGGTACCCGCGCGCCTCCCTCCAGTTCCCCGTCCCCGCGCATCCCTGCCCGCGCCCTCCCGCGCGCTCCCGGGCTCCGGCCGCCGCCTCGCTGAGCCCAGAAGGAGCCGGGCTGGGCCGGGCGGCGGGGCCGGGGCTGCGGGCTTGTGGGTAGGCAGGCGGGCACGCAAACCCCGCGACTATGGAGGGGTCCCAGGGGGCGCACTGCCGGCGAGCCCCCGGGGAGGGAGTCGTGCGCGACCCAGAGCGGCAGACTGGGAGCGCTGGGGCCGGGGCGTAGCGGCCGCCGCCCGCGATGGACCGCGCCAGGGACGATCCGGACTCGCCGCCGCAGGTCAGTGGCCCCGCGCACAGAGCTCCTTTATGCGTCCCCATCAGTACCCACGCCATGTCCTCCGGTGTGCGCGCGTGTGTGTGCGTGTGTGGCTGTGCGCGCAACGGGGGCAGTTGGAAAGCGGGCCAAGAAGCAGCCTCTGGCCGAGGGGCTGCGAAACAAAACCGGGCGATGCCCCTCCTTGGGCAGGAGGACAGCTAGCTTTCAGCAGCTTCTAACAACTGGCCCAGGCTCCTAACTGACCGGTCCCTTTCCACCTCAGCAGGTGGTTCTTGGTGACCCAAGCAGGAGGCAGGGGCCAGAGCCCCTCTGCCCCAACAGTCACCCCCAGCCCCTGAGAGTCTCCAGGAACTGGCAAGTTAACTTAGATGTGGGGATTCGAAGCTCTGCTGGGGATGTTGAGGGACTGAGAAGCTACAAGGATGGCACAGAATCCTAGGGACCTTCACTATAATGAGGGGGAAGGAGGTGGCACCAAGTTTACCCCCATCTCCCTTCAACTCTGGGACTCAGGTCTGAGGTCCTGATCCCTTCAAAGTCAGAGCATACAACTTCAAAAAGGGAAGCTGAGAGATGAGCAGGAAAGAAGAAAGAGGAAGACAGGATTTAACAGAGAGAGAGAAAGGAGGTGACAGGCTAGTACCAAAAAGCTAAGGTCAAGAGAAACCACCACACGTGAGGGGACACACACATCCCTTGGACAAGATAAGTGAGCCTCCCTTCCCCTGCCTGCACCTGGCAGGGTGGCTAGGCCTCCTCTCAGCCTGCACTGTTTGACTCTTTCCCAGGCTGGGGTTGATTGTTCTGGTGCACAGGAATCTGAAGGGGCCTTTCCAGACAGCTGCCATCCCCAGGCCTGAGAGGCAGCTCTACCTGCATGGGTTCCAGTCCGACTGGGGCATCCCCTGGGATCCCAAGCTTGAGTTATGTGGCTGACGCTTTCGAAAGGATTGTATGAGGATGCCTTGGTGCCCAGCAAAGTGAAGTTATATGTGCTGATGTGGGAGTGGGAAGCACACAGCTTCCAAATGTCCTTAGGTGATGGGGGTGTGTTGCCGAAGGTTCTCTGAGCTTTGTCTTCTATGCCTCCGGTCTTCCTACTTCTGAGATAGTCATACCAGAGACTGAGACATTTCCTCCCAGAACCTGCTTAGCTGTGACCATTTTTGGCCTTAGTGGACCAAACAGCCAATCTCCCCTTTCTTGCCTGGAACGAAGACCCTTCCCTGTGAGACTCTCAAGGAGACCATCCGTTTCACCCAGTTCATGCCCAGCACCCATGATTCTAGAGGTTGGTGCCATTCTGCCCTGTTGGTGGGAGCAAGAAGCTTGCCAGGACTCATGAACAGGGGGGACTTGTGCCCCATTCAGCACAGGCCCAGTGACTTGCTGGACCCATTTCTGCGGTACTTGGGCATGTGGGGGGCTAAGTGCATTGAGCATGTGCATCTAGGGTTCTGGATGAGCAGGTCCTAACCATGGGCACCTGCTGAGGTCAGACAGCTCCAGCGGCGGAGTGTTAACTCCTGCCAAGACCAGGGGCTCCAGAGGAAGATGGAACTGGCCCGGATCCCCACTTCAGAACTCAGAATGGTCTGGTTTCTCACAATGGTTTGGGCGGAGTGAGGGAACCAAGGGGCTGTTGTAGAACTAGGGTCCACGAGGCAGGACCTTGTAAGAGATGCTGCAGGAGGGAGAGGGGTGGAAGCAGGTTCTAGAACAGACTAGAAAGAGAGGTGCTGGGCTGGAGAGGCCTGGCATTCTTCTCTCCAAGAACTGGAGGGGAGACGCAGGGACCCAGGAAGACAGCAATCTCCCAAGGAGGGCTCTTCTCCTAATTCTGATGCATGTTAGCATGGGGGATTGAGAGGGAGCTCCAGTCAGAAGGGGGACAGACCTGGAGATCATGGATCTTTGGGGAAACAAAGAACTGCTGTTCCCCAATGCAGAGGACTCCCCATAGCCCCACCCTGCCACATCCTCCTAGTCCAGAACTAGAGGGAGGCGGGACAGAATATCTACCCTGGGGAGACCTCACATGGGAGCAGGAAAATAAAAGCTTCCTTCGTGTAGCCCCCTCACCCAGGCCTCAGGCAAGAAGATCTTTGGTAATCCCTCAGAAGGCACATGGACATGCAGGGCACAGGGCAAGGGCCCCATCTCAGCTCCCTCCATGACCAGTTGCGTGGACTTTAGGAAAAACTGAGCTCTCTAAACCCTGGTTCCTAAAGACCTTAAATGGGGGCCCTTCCTCTCATCAGGCAATGTTCTAAATGAATATTAATTTATCTACCTATTTTTTACACCTTTCCACAAGTGCTTCTGGGTTAGAATGACGCTAGAATTTGAGGGAGCAGAGCTCTGGCCAACCCGGCACCAATCACGTAGGAATCATTAGTTTCTCCTATCTCCCAGGCTACCTACTCGATGCTGGGTCCTACCCAAGTCCACCTGGACCTATGTCTGGGTCAAGGACAGTTTCCATGTCTCCTCGCCAAAACAACAGAAGCATCAATGCTTCCGTGTCTAACTCATGGTCACTATAATCATTCGAATCATCAGCCCCCAAAAATTCATGCATCTTACAAAAATTTCAGCTCGTGACCTCCTGTTATCCAGGCTGGAAGATGCCAAGGTGGACCAAAAACACTCAAAATTCTGTTCACCTCCTCAGACGCTGATTGAACACCTACTGTGTTTCTGACTCCAGGCCAGGCTGGGAACAGGGAGCATCCAATCATCCAAATCAGAGTTTCTGATTTACCTTTAGACTGGTTCTATGGGATGGGATGCTTTTTTTTTTTTTTTTTTTTTGCAACTACAGCAAATTTACTTTTCTAATGAGGTTTAGCTCCAGCCAATATTAAAATGAGCCTGCACACGCCAGCTGACAGCAGGGCAGGCAGCCTCCCAACGAAGTGCCTGGTGGGATTCTGCTTTGCCACTGGTAAGCCCTGGAGTGGAGAGTCTCTCTGATCACTGGAGTTGACTGGATTTGGGAATGAGTTTTGCCTGTGGGCCCTGGAGCCTGTGCCTCAGTAACAGAGCAGGAGCAGGGCTTCTCCCTTGTTGGTGGTAATGTGAACCCTGTGACTATTCCCTGAAGGAGAAGGATAGAGAGAGCAGAGACTAAAACCCGGTCTGGGGCATTGGGGTAAAACCGTAGGACTGGACTCTGGGGCTGGCTTTGTGGGACCCCCTGGCAGACTGTGGGCAGCTGGACACCATCACTTTCATCCTCCATCTGTCCTACTCAGCTATTTGACTGAGTATGGTGAGGCTCTGGACTGGGTGTTCATCCGACCGACCATCATTCAGAAACCCTTAGAGCCCAGTATGGGGTGGCTGCTCCATCCTTCCTAAAGCGGACAGTCCCTCTGGCACACCAGCCTCATTTCAAGGGAAGCAGCTATGGTGCCAGTGGTGCCATCATGACCTTCCCCACTCCCAGTGCCTGCCAGACACACTGCTCTAGGGCTCACAGAGACAGCCTAGCAAGGTTGGACTCAAATCCCACTGTGCCACAGACCTGCTACCTGGCCGTGGGATATGATTTATTCTCTCCGCCTCAGAGTTCTCATCTCTAAAATGGGGGTAATGGCAGGAGGGATGTGAGAAAGGAATGAAGCATCGCAGTAATCGTGTTCATCTTAGGACAAGCAATAATGAGCACCTTTTTAGAGATTTTTATTGTTTCTTTAACAATTATCATAAGATACTTAGTGAACAGCTGACTTTGCACCAGTCATGACTGTCATTATCAGGGTTTTACTTACATCTCCGACCCTTCCTGGACCTCAGTTTCCTCACCTGTGATGGACTTGAGGCCAGATCATGACTCCCACACTCCAGCCTGGTGAGAAAAAAGATGAGAAATGTGTCCTCCTTTGTAAATGAACACAACCAGATAGACACGGGCTAACATTTCAAGAAGTGGATGCGACTGAATCCTGTTTTATTGGAAACACTTTCACCAGAAAGCATTTCCTAAGCTCCATACATTCAAAATAAAAAGCCAAGGGCCACCAGCCATCGCCCAGCAGAGTCACTCTAGGATTTAGAGGTCAGCTGGCTGGCTCAGGCCGTCGTCACAGCTGTGTCTGCAGCTGACTGAATGACAGAGAGCCTCTATAATATGAGAGCGTTTCTCCCCAAATACACCTGACTTCTCACAGTGTGCCCCAGGAGCAGAAGGCAAGAGAGAGAAGGCACTGCGGAGGAAAAGGCTCTGAGAATCAGGGCGTTGGACCTACAGCCACAGTTGAGTGGCAAACAGTGCATTCTACTTGGTGAGACTTGTCCCAGTATTGGGATTCTGTGGCCCTAGTTTGCTACTGTCTTCGTGCAGAGAAGCTCTGCTGCTTTCTGGAGTCACACAGAACTTTATTGCCTTGTCTGGAACAATGAACTCAGACCCCTACCCCTACCTCCTCCCTATGTCAGGTGCCATCCTCTTAATAGGACAGAGCTACTCGGCAGGGCAGGAGGAGCAGCTTCCCCAGGCTCAGGGGTAACAGGCCCACACTGAGGCCCAGGGCCTCTCCCACCCAGGCTGAGACAACCCTTCTGACCTAGACTATCTCTGACAGTGCCCCAGGGAAGGTCAGGACCCTTCAGCCATAGGCAACCATTAAAAATACATACAGCACTTTAATTAAATCAGTGAGTCATTAGCCTGCTCTGTATGTCCATGCATACTCGAACCAAAGGCTGCCTGGCTCCCACAGCCCAGACCTGCAGCCCTTTGCATCCCTCTTAGCTGACTGAGTCCCCTCTGGGGTGTCTCCTAAGCCTGAGGAAATCAGGAAACATGCTTTGCCCATCTCCTCCCACTCAGGTCCTGACACCCTTAGAGATAAACACCAAGTCCCTGGGGTGTTGGCACTGTGTCCCTGTTCAAGGATGACTGCAGGCAGTGTCAGTAGTCTCTCTGTGATGGTAGGGGTAACTCCTTCCAGGGACCTCCTGAGCTTGCATTTTATTCCCAGCTCTTGTCTTCTGTCCCCTTCATTGGAACGCAGAGCAGGAGGGACAACCCCTGTCCCAGGGGAAGAGTCAGTGGATGCTCACACAGGGCACTGACTATCATGGACCCCAGGGCCCTCACCCCCAGTGGGTAGCAGATCGCTCAGCCCAGTTAGGTTGATGAACAACCTCCTGGGCCTATTATTTTCCTTTTCCGTCAGAGAGTTTCAGAAATTAAGCTGAAGTATTACGTGCCTAACTCATCACTTGTCAATATTAACTTCTTCTTCCACCCATAAATCTCTCTCTGGGAATAAGCTCACAGCTGCTCTGTGTCCACCCCTCCCACACTGCACAACTAGGAGACCCAGCAGACAGTGCGGGTGTGCATTGTGTGTGTGTATTGTGTGCGAGTGTGTGCATGCCTGTGTGGAGGAGCATGTTTATGTGCATGTATGAAAGTGTGTGCATGCAGGTGTGTGTGCATGTGTGTTCTCTTGTATTCGTACACAACATACTTTTCAGATCTAGTGGCACATCTGGAACCTCGGGTGCCCCACCATGCATGTTGGATATGGCTTTCCTCAATGTGACGCTCCCAAGTGACAGTCAGCAGGAAGGTGCACCCAGCAGCCACACCAGGGACCACACACAGGTGTCTACCCAACCCCACTGCAGGAAAAGTCTTCTGACCCCTCTACCAGTGTCCAGGTCCTCGGAGGATTGTCATTGTTGACAGATCTAAGCAGACCCTCTGATGAGTGTCTTTATTTTTTTTAATGGTTAAAAAAAACCATGAATTTTACACCTTAGCCATTTTAAGTGTTCAAAGGTATTAAGTATATTCATATTGTGCAGCCATCCATCTCCAGAATTGTTTTTATTCTGCAAATTAGAAACTCTAGATTTGTGAAATGTCCCCTTCCCCGAGCCCTGAGAACCATGTTCTGCTTTCTGACTTTGACCGTCTCTAAGCGTCTCATAAGCACAGTTGCGTAGTATCGTCCTGCACTAACTGTTCTGCCTTAGAGTGAGGAGCCCTTTTGTCCACAGTGCAGTGTGAGGCAGGGTTCCCTTCCTCTGGAGGCAGGGAAATATTGAGTGGCAGGCACATGCACCCCCTCTTTCATCAGTGAGGACTCTGTGAGGCCAGGCCATGGAGCTGATGTGCTCTTTACACATTACCTCTCCCGCTCAGGGACTGTCTCCATGCCGGGACCCAGCAATACCCGCTCCTTTCACTGTCTGAAGCCCATGGTGGTCCTCAGAGCCTAGCCCTGTAGGACCATCCCCAGGATGAGTGCACCTGACCTGGTCCTTGGATGCACAGGGACTCTGCAGGTGGGGGAACAGTGAGGGGAAGACCTTCCAGGAAAAGGTACTGCTCCATGAAGAGACTGCGTTCCACTCCTTCTGACCTTTTCAACTCCCCAGGACCCTGAAAGAGAAGTGTGGCCCTGGCTCCCGGAAGCCTTCCCTGCGAACAGGAGCCGGGCGACCCCAGAGCCCCTGCATGTACAGGAAACCTGCCTTAGCACGTGCCTTTGCAACATGCAGGCTCCATGTGGGCAATGGTGCCCAACCCGCTGCTGAATGGATGACAGTCTCTAAGACATATAGACGGTGTCAACGTTATCTAGCCATGGAGGATGCGGACTGCCTGCTCACAGGGTCACACTGTCCGCTCTGGGCTCCCACGTCTTCTTAGACTGGGCTCTGGCCCCCACCCACTAACCTTGGTGTTTCCCATCCAGGCAGCAAAGTCAGCTGACACTGCAGGGGCTTCATGGGGCTGAGGGAGAAGGTATGGGCAACAGAGGAGGAGGGGGAACCTCAGAGGCGAACGAAACTTCCCAAGACCCTGAGCACTTCCTAGGGGAGACAGGTAGACAAGAAACCCAGGAGTTCATGGTTCTGGACACCTGCTGATGGCCAGAGCTCACAGCCCTCAGGGCACGAGAAGGGATTCTGGGCGCTGGCATTCTGGAGGTGGAAGAAGAGGAGGGGTCTGAACTCCCGCAACCTCACAGTCCTCCCCTGAAGACATGTGTGTGTCCCTGGAGGAGCTGCTGGGTGCACCTTCCTGCTGACTAATGTGAGAGGGGGCAACTCAGGGGGTATCCCCATACCCTGGCTGTCTAGGGCAAGGCTTTCAGTTCTGAGCTTGGTTCCCAGATGTGACAGAGGGAAACAGCAAAAGCAGCTGATGAATGTGATGAAAGCTCTGAGGTCAGGGGGCAGGGCAGGGTCCAGATCTCCAGGTGGAGCCACACGTGGTAATGGGGCTTCCTCTGGGTACCCCACATTGTGCACACGCCATTTATTGCCCTTCACCAAACATGCCTGGCTTTCCAGAGTTCAGCCTCAGCACGGCCTGTCCTTGCGGTAGGAATCTGCTGTAATAGCTACCCAAGGCCAGTCAGTGCTGCCCCAGGAAGAAGTCAAGATGTTCTTTTCTTTGCCAGGTACTGAGTTCATCAGAATTTTTGTACTGGAAGTGGTGGTTCTTACAGTGCTCTTGGATTCGATATTGTCTAACATTTTAGCGCTGTGTCTCAGGCCCTGTGCTAAATGCTCCTGTGGATTTCCTCATTTGATCTCAAAAACAGTTAAATGAGTCACGGAAACCTGAGTGCTGCTTCTGCTCTGTGTGAGCCTAGCCCGTGGTAGAGTCCAGGGCAAGTCAGGCAAGTCAGGGAGCCTGTGACCAGGACCTGCACTGGACATGAAAACCAGGAGGGGCTCGGCAGGTGGCAAGTCTGGACAGTCTCTGCAGGCCCCGGGTGTGCGCAGGCCTGAGGGAGCTCAGTCAGAGAAGGCTTCAGAGCTGGAGGGTCTTCTCTAGTCATCACCCATATCCAGAACTGCCCAGGCATCAGCACTAAGGGAAACTGAGACAGGTATTGGTGTGGACAGCCCTAGGTCAGAAGGAGAGTGTCGGCACAGCCTGCTGGTTTCTCATGCCCGCTCGCCAGGACATCCAGTACTAGCCATGCCTGTAGCCTGAGGTTCTGCACAGCTGCTCAGCCCACCCAAAACCCTCAGTCCCAGGGACAGACACCCAGGTGATCTGGACCCCTCGGGTCTGATCTCAGGCCTTGCCAAGACCATATGTGCCGCACGTGCACTCGTTCAGATGGGTTGCTGGCCATGCACACACAGCCATGCATACAAGTGTGAGGAAGCTGCCTCATAAAGGCTTTCAGAAAGGGGCTCTGTAATGTGCCCAGGTAGCCTCAATGGGTGGTCAGAATGAAAGACTCGGCCATTCTCCTGAGTGGAAGTACTAATGGGGGCCAGGTGCCTGATCCCCTGTGCCAAGCTGACATTGTCCCAAAGCAGACAGCTTCAAGGGGGTTGTGGGCAAGAGGGGAGAGCTGGCCTACTGACCAGATTGCTGGTCATACATCCACAGACAAGGACGAGCAACAGCAGGCAATGGCAGAGATCTGGCCATGGGCAGCAGCAGGGGTCAGAGGCCCAGGTGAGGAAGCAAGGTCACAGCTGGAAGTTAAAAGAGAGGCACACTAGCCCACATTGGGTATCTTGACTTTACACTGCTGCCTCTTACCTGAGCTGGCCTAGACACGGTGCAGCTGAGAAAGAGGAGTACCCATTGAAATGGGCCAGGCCGGTTGTCACCTCTCACAGCACTCTGGGGATGAGACAGCAGTGCTGGAATGCAGAGGTCACAGACTGTCATGGCACAAGGTGGATTGAAACAAGAGAGGCCGCCCCTGTGGGCACCTGGCAAAGAGCCCCGAATGCCAGCTAAGTAAGTTGCAGTAAGGGGAGATGGAAGGTTTGAACCAGAGCCGGTCAGGATGGCAGTCAGGCAGTGGGGTGGACTCTGCCAAGAAGTCACAACAGAGGCCAAGATCCAAGCTGGCACCCTCTGGGAGGGACAGACCAGCCCCTTGGCCCCTGATGCAGGGGGAATAATTGAGGTGTGGGACTTTTATGTTGGCTTGGAGACAGATGACAGGGAGAACGAACCTGGATTGGAGATGCCCTGGGAAGACGTTTCTGGATCTTAATCGTTTTGGAGTTAAGATTATAGTCGGATATGGCAGTAATGAAAGAGGCGTCACCATCCCACACTGGAGATGGGGAAACTGAGGCCAAGAAGAATCAAAGGGGCTTGTCAGTGGTCTCACAAGTGAGCCTTTGAGACAAGGAGCCATCCCTCCGAGATCCCATCTACTCTTCACGGCTTCCTCTTTCAGGGGTGACATGTCTGTGGCTTCGGTCCTCCCCTGCTGCAGCCAGCTGCTCCCTGTAGGAGAGTCAGGCCAGGCAGACCCTATCCAGGGTGCAAGGTCAACACCCACAAAGCTCCTGTTGGTTGGCACCAGCCGTGTACCAAATAATTCACCCTGATGCTTTCATCGAATCACCTTAACAACCCAAGCAGGGAATGCAGTGGCCTACTCCTAGTTTGCGGAGGGGCAAAGCCAGTCTCAGAGAGGTTACTTGCTTGAGTCACCCAGAAGAGCAGAAATGACTCTCAGAACTGCCCAGCTCCAGGACCCAGGCTCTTGCACCGTTCCTCTGTGTGATGCTCTTTCCAGAGAAGGAGAGAAAAGAGGAGGGAGGGAGGTCAGAAGCCTGCCACTGTGGCTAGGCCCCGTTGTCACCCTCAAGAGCTCTGGGGTCACACAGGGGCTGAGGCTCAGGGAGTGATCTGAACTTCGAGGTGTCCCTGTGGGCCCTGCTGTGCATACCTGTGTTACTCCTCCCGTTAGGTGCTATGGCTGCTAGTTCACAGAAGGTGAGCAGGAGTTGACTGTCACTCCCATGATGACACCCTATGGAACTCTGCCTCACTTCAGACTTGCTCTAAATTCCCTCAAGTGGCTTATGAGTAGAAATCTCTGTGGCAAGGAACTGAGAGCAACTCTAGGCTTCAGGCTGACCCCCAGCCAAGGGCCACGAATCGGGATTTTGTGGTGACTTGTGCTTGGGATTCTTCCCCCATCAGCCCTCAGAGGAGAGCACAGCCCCAACGGCACTTTGCAGCCAAGCAAGACCCTGACAGAGGACACTGTGAAGCCGTGCCTGGACTACTGACCCATAGAAACAGGGGACAATAGACATGTGTTTTCTAAGCTGCTGTGTGCATGAGCATGTGTTGGAAGCAGAAAATGAATGGCTTGTCTGGGTACAGTGCAATTCTTTCCACAAAGCTGGCCTAACTGCCCAAGTGGACCTCGGCAGGAATGGATGGTTAAAAGTGGTGGGAGATGGCTCTTGACAAGGCCAAGCCTCTCCCTGGACCTCAGGCCTGAGCCCACTGCCAGGGCAGGTGACGGGTTCTCCCATGCTCGGCACCGCCCTTGCCACCTCCCCCACTGCTCAGGCAAGTCCCGAGTAGCCATGTGCTGGCCTCTGTTAGCCTGACTGTCCTGCTCACTGTCCTGTGGGTAGTCAGCACATTCCCGCTGAACTCCTCCCATCCAGTCCTCCTGACCCTCCCACGGTGGCTCTGCACTGGGCTGCTCCAGGATCCAGCTGACCACTGTCGGACTGCCCACAATCCTCCCTTAGGTCTGCCTCCTCCAACTAGCTGTCTCCCAGCCACTCCGCTCTCCCCACTGTCCTTAACCTGAGGAACTGGTCAGTGTGTTCACTCTTGTGCTCTCGGTCCTTGTTGGGGGGCCCAACACAGAACTCTAGACAAAGACTCCCCACGAAGCCAAGACTTGCCTTTTGCTCTCAGGGCCCCTGGAGACTCAGCTGGGGCACCCTGGATGCCCTTCAACCTGAACACCAGTCGCCTGGTTCAGGACACTTCAGGAAGAGCGAGAGGGCCAGCACCGTACTCTGTTCAGATTCCTACAAGGACCTGAAATGGCCATTCGCTGGTGGAAAACCACACAGAAACAAATCCCAGGTTCTATTTTTCACTGAATCGTAATCCAAATCTAATCCAAAGACTATTTCTGGGAGAAAAGAAAAAGAAAAAAGAAAAACAAAGGAGCTACCTCGAACAAATAGCAAAATGCAAACAACTGCATTTTCTCGTGCTATTGGGCTGGAAGAAACCCAAAGCACTTTGGCTTCTTTCTGCCAAGCCTGAACTGAAGGAATCCTGCCTTTTGTCCAAGCCCTGCCTTGGTTCTGTCAGCTAAAAGGAGCACGAGGGGCAGACCTGGCCCCCACACCTGGCCTTCTTATCCCAAGTATCGGGCAAGAGCCCGCATGGCCAGGCCTGACAGTGGGCAGACACCACATGGCCTGGGCTTCCTCAGCATAGCACTCAGGCATGGCAGAGGCCCCAGCAAGGTCAGGAAGCTCTGTCCCTGGGTCAGAAGTGCCCATAGGTGGGCCTGAGGGTGAGTCAGGAGAACTAGAAGCAACTGGTCCTGTAGGTAAGGAGAGAGTGTGAGGACCACATCACACAGTCACAGGTCTGAGTTTGAGTAGCTCTGCCGACAGCTGACTCTGGACCTGAGCCCTTCTGAGCCTCAGTTTCCTCATGTAAAATGGGGGTGAAGTCTCCCTGTCTGCCTCACAGGACTATTTGAAAATCAAGGGACAGGGATTTATGAAAAATTGAATCCAGTGTAAGGCTGTGACTGGCAAGGTCTCAATTCTAACCAAGTACCTGGAGCACATCACTGCACTTCTTCCAAGTGGAATAGGAAGCCCCCTCTCCTCCCCCAACTCCAGAGGGTGGGCACCGAGAAGAAGGAAGAAGGCCTGGACATCTGGGTAGAGTGGTTCCCTGACACCGTGAGTGGAGAGAGGCTGGTGCCTATATTCTGCCCGTGCAGGAGGAGCTGATAGCCAGAAGCCAGGGCCTAGCTATGGGGTGAGCGGGGGAGGCAGGAAATGGGGCTGGGTTAATGAAGTATGGATCGACTGGACCAGAAGCTGGTTAGCTCTGGCACTGGACTTTTCCTGAGCAGCAGGATCAATACTAATCCTTTGATCCCATTAGGGACTCCTACCAATCTTGGGACAAATTTGGTGCCTCCCTTCAAGGGGTCAACAATGGGACTGAACAGATGACTAGCATCCCTACCACTATCTTCCTTTAAACACCCTGCTCCTTGTCAGATCCCTGCTCCTGTGCCCAGAGGGCTGGGCGCCTCCCCCACCACCCTGCCCCCAACTTCCTCCTTCACCCCTACTTCTTCTCAAGTGCTTCAGCATCTGTCTACTTAGTCCAGTGTGTCTCAATCCCAGGTCATGTAGGACTTTCTCTTAAATGTGTACAGCAGAAGCTTCCTTTTCTTAAAGGAAAGGTGCAAGCTGGAACGAAGGCAGTCAGGAAGAGAGAGGAGGAAGAAGCATCTTATTTAATTTTATTTAGTTGTTCATCTTGGTTGTTCCCCCAACCTGGGGTCCTGAACCTGGAACCTTAGTATGTAGGACCACTCCCAGAGTGTACTCGACCTCTAGGCTACCAGGGCGCATCCGGGAGAAGCTTTCTTAACCAGCCTTTCCTCAAGGACCTAGCACCGTGAGCCACGTGCCCCGGCCTCACACAGCACCCCAACGCATGCAGCACGCAGATGCTGGGGCCACCCCGGCTGCACACCAGCCACATGTTCTCCCAGAGTCTGTAATGTTTGTTCCTAAACTGTTTACAATGGTGGTACTTGTTAACAGCATCACAGAATATTACAGAAACCACAAGATGTGAGCTGGAAAGAAAGGCATGTGTTGTTTCTATGAGAACTAAGCTGAATGCTCTCCAAAGACTCCTTAAGGTGAGTCTGAGAAAAAGTTCTCTAAAGTTGGTGAAGATGGGTGGGAACCCCCTTCAGGGTGCTGCAGTCGGGCTGCCCGCCCAGACCTCAGCCCTGCATGAAGGAGGGGAGTGCTGCAGGCTGGCCAGTCGGGGCAGGGTGGTGGGCTGGGGGAAAATGATTGCATAATGCACGGGAGTGGGGAATCATCATCATGGAACTCACCGGTCTTTAAAAGTTACTTGTTTTAAGTTGAACCATGTGGCATCTCTGCATCACTGAGGGAGTCTTCACACTTTTGACTTCAACTAACTGCCTTTCCCAAACTTACTGGTGCCTGCATTATATCCTCCAGAGAGAGACTAGGGGCTTAGATGGTTTCTGATCTTTGCGACCGATCTCCATCACACATATATGGGCACACACAACCCCTGCAACATTGCTACTCTCCATCACCCTGAGCCTCAACCTGAACTGTGTGATGTGCCTCCTTGGCTCCAGGCAGAAGTTGCTGGAAGAAAGCCCCCACCCCCCATTTCTCTATGCTGCTGAACTAATGCAGGGCCTGCCCCTACAGAGGCTGAATTAAAATATATTGAATGGAGTGAAAGCCTCTTCAGGGACTAGGGTCATTGATGAAGTTTTCCTTTGAACACCTGCAGGCTCAGCAGGAAGCCTTTCTAAATCAGCTTCCTGGAAGCAACCTCTCCTGGCCTGCCCACCAGGTGCCTCCTTCCAGGCTGCCTACATGGGCCTGCCCCAGCCTTAGGCACATGGAGCCTCATATTTGGGGCCCAGGTGCCCCAGGTTCTTACACACAGCCCACCACACCCTTAAACCCAAGAACAAGTGCCTATAAATAAGTCTTCCCAGACATGGCCAGTCTCCGTGGCTCAGTGGTCCTTAAGTCATGACCAAGTTCACAGAATGCTATTAAGTTGACCTTAACTCTCAACATGAATGCCCACCTGACCCCCCACTTTTCTTGCCTAGAGCATTTCTTCATCCTCATGAAGCCCTGCCTGTCTTACACTCAAGCTGCTAAAAGGGCAGAAGTGAAAATTCAGTAGGATTCTCTCAGTCCCACTCTGTATTTAAAAAATGAAGGCAGAGGCCTAAGAGAATACCAATAGTGTCCTTCTCCCTAGACACCACCTCCCAGCTCTCTGCTCCTATTGTCGGATGGCTGTCCCCACTCAGTCTCACTCGGCCACACACAGTGTGGTCTTCGTGTCCTGTGGAGGATTCTGACAGCACCCAAGGGGTAAGGGCCTCTGCACTTATGAGGGACACTGTTGAGGTTGGTCACAGACAGGAGCGATGTGTATCAGATGGGGATGAACACAGTGGACCCTGGCCCACACTGTCACCTGCAGGTTCCTACCAGCCCCACCTGGTTCTGCTCTTCCCTTGCCCCCTCCTGGCTCTGGTGTGCCAAGTCTCTCGATCTCTGTGTGGACTCTCCTGCCCCTGCAGTGCTGGGGCTGATGGAGGAAGCAGCCTTAGGGCTGAGCCTGCCAGCACAAGAGACTGCACCCTTCCTTCAGGCCCAGCAGCAGCAGACTTTGGTCAGCTGGTCACCTTGCAGTCCCATCTCAGACTTAGATCTCAGATCTGGGGGTGGGGTAGGTATAGCCACATACACCTCTGGTCCAGAACCCCTTTGTCTCAAGCTCCCCACCGATAGGACCTCTTTCCCCAGGCCCTGACCCCATTTTCCATGAAGCTGCCCCCTGCTGGCCAGCTGGCCTTCTCCAAGACTGGGGCATCTCAGTTCTGCTTAATAACTGCCTGGTAATTAGCTTGGCGATTTTGCTAGTATGCTTATAATAGCCTCCATTAAAGTTATGGGGTTTGCAAGCCGTAATGACTTCCAGAGTAATTAATGCACAACTGGGTTTATTGCTAAGTTTATTTTTAGAGCTTTTCTCCCTTGGTCCCTTCTCTCTTTCCTTTCATCGATGTTTTGACCAAAAAGACAGGATGGGCTCAGAACCGTCCCCTGACCCTTTGCATCCTTACCTCTACCTGCCCCCTTCCCCGCCATTCAACTCTGCCCCAGCCTTCCACAGGTTCTGAGACCCCCAGTGGAGGCAGCTTTCGTAGAGGAGGGTGACCTGAAGCTGCCCTGGACCAGGCCTGTGTGTCTCTGGCTCACTCCCCGCCTGACCCAGAGTGCAGGGTTTTGAGGCCTGGAACCTCTCCTCCTTCTCCCCTATCAGCAGTGTAGAGTCTAGGGCCTGGATCTGTGCCAGCTCCACTGAGTCCTAGATGGTGACCTCAGACAAGTAACCTAAACAGGGACCACAACAGCACCACCACCAGGCTGCTGTGGTTATCATGAGGAGTCTGGTCTTGGACACCATGGCAACCGTTACTCCCACAGACCAGCAGAAGTCAGAGGCTGGGACGGGCTGCCAGAGGTGGCAGGTGAACAGGCTGGATGTGTGTGGACCAAACTCAGTTGGGGGTGGGACGGAATACCTCCCATTACTTTTTCCATCCTGGAATTAGAAGCCTCCCCAGGTCGAAGAGCACTTGAAAAACTCCTTTTATGAGTCACTACGAATACAGGGAAGTTAACTCCCAGGCAACCCCAGCCTCCCACCCTCTGTCAATGAGGCCAGAAACAGCCTGAATGGCTTGGGGTTGCTTTAGGTCCCTTGCTTACACATACAGGCATCTGGAGGGGAACCCTGGGCCCTGCCACCTGCTGAGCCATGGGAGAGTAGCTTTGGGACACACCCCAAAATCTCTACTGTTGTTCTCTGTCTGTACTGTGGAACCACAGCCCCCACTGCCTTGAGGACAAGTGGACCAGGCAGTAGGGGTCAGCTGCAGGAATGCTGCAGGATGAGGAAACTGCAGTTTACAGAAGACAGTACCTGGTTCCACAAGTTGACAAAACCATTTGGAGCAGACAAGGAGAGGAAAATACTGTTTCCAAAGATGGGGACCAAAATCCTCCTTAGCTGCGGCTCTAACTCTGCTCTGGGCTACAGCCTCAGTGGCCTGTGAGGCACCACACTCTGGGCTCCAGAGGAGCAAGGACACCAGGCCCAGCTGGGGGCCTCCTGAGGCTCCCCCAGGGCCCTGTCTGCATTTACATGGTGCTCTCTGAAAAGTGATGATGGCAAGAGGTATCATCTCCTGGTAGACATGAGGTTTCTGCCCACTTTCCTGTCACCTGAAACGATAAGATTCCTGGAAGACCCTCGGCAGAATGAAGATGAAGTTTGACATGGGGTTACTCTCTTCAAGGAGGGGGTCTCTCTCCAGAGGCCCTGGATACTGCCATTTGAGCGTGGTCCCCCCTTTCCTGGGGGAAGGCCGCATCTCCTGTCCAGCTCTGTCCTGTGCAGAGCGAGTGCGCCACGAGAATTTCCTATCCACGTCAATGAGGGGGCCTTACCTCCCAGGGCCCACCCCAAATATTTCATTTTCTTCTAAAGACTTACCCCAATACTGCTCCCTTAATCCAGTCTATGAATGAAGCTGTGGCCGTCACGGTCCACTCGCTTGCTACATCAGGCACACCTCTGGGCTTTCTGGGCGAGACTCGTTTACTCTCAGAACAGCCTTGAGAAGTGGTTCTCATACCCATTTCACAGATAAGAACACTGAGGCATGGGGAGGTAGTATAACTTGGCAAAAGGCATATATACAACTTGTCAGAGGGAGAACTGGGTTGAAACCAAAGCAGGTGTTTCTGAAGTCTATGCCCGTGCCTATGGGGACAGAGGCTCCTTTCACCAGAGAGCAGTCAGGGTGTCCTCAGAGAGCTGGCAGTGCATGGGGAGTCCCGCAGCTGTGTCCGGAATGGCTTGGCCCTCTGGATATCCATCCCCCACCCAGGTCTCTGGCCATCCTCTTCTGCTTTCTCTTGCAGGTATCTACCTCGCAGGCTTCCTGACCTCCTGCCCAGAGAGCCACTCCTTCTTGGACCCTGGTCAGCGGACTCTGCAAACCTGCTTTCACAATGGGTGGGTTGTGAGCGCTGGTAAGACCTGCTAGCCAACATTGGGCTGCTCTGCCCTCCCGCGCCTGGCCTGCCCAGCCCATTCCTGTTCTTTTCTCCCTTGTGCTTGCTGCTGGCCGCCGCCTGGGGCCACCCCTCTCCTGACCTTGCCGCTGCTCAGGTAACGAGGAGCTGTGGGCCCAGCCAGCCTTGGAGATGCCGAAAAGACGGGACGTCCTTGCAATCGTCCTCATCGTACTGCCCTGGACACTGCTCGTCACCGTGTGGCACCAGAGCACCATCGCCCCTCTGCTGGCTGCACACAAGGGTGAGCCCCTGGCCCTGCACGGCCCAAGAGTGAGCACAGACAAGGCCAAGGACTCTGTGTCTCACTCACTGGGCAGGCTGGAAGAGCTATCAGCACAGTACAGGCCAGTGACCCTACCTTCCTGGGGGTCTTGACCCCTTTGGGGATCCAGTGCATGTAACCCCACACATGTGCACTGAGACACATGTGCATAACTCTGCATCCAGGTGCAGGACCGCAAGGACAGGAGTCCTCTTCACAGTGCGGGTTGGGAGAGAAAGAGTGTTTCTGATCTGCACTGGGTTTTCAGGAAGACTGTTATGCACTCCTCTTTTCTTGGCTAGGCAACGCCCACCTAGTCAATTTCGTGAAACTAAGTTATACAGGAAAAGCCATCAGAACCAGCTGCTTCGACTCAATGTCCAGAGCTTTACCCTACCTGAGGTGGCCTTTCCCTCTACAGTAAGCTCCCTGCAACCCAGCCCTTCACCCCCAGACCCACATCCTACCTGCTCCCTGCTCCTCAGTCTCCCGAAGGGTCCCTTCCTCCCTGCCCAGTGCACACACACATCAATTCAGTACCCTAGGGCAGTGCACAGCGGGCAGGGTGAACGAGCCAGAGAGACGATGGGGTCTGAATCCACAGGTAGATCTCACCTCAAGTGATTTGGAAGCAGGCAGTATCCAAGTGTCCACAGGGAAGCATGGGGTCCTGCTCAACCGCTGGTGCCCAAAACTTCACTGGGAAGGGCCAAAGTCAAGATGACTAAATCCCACAGCCCAACCATGGGCACTTAGGCCTCTCCTCCAGGAGCTCCCCTCTCCTCCACACCAGCTCTCCTCGTCGGCACTTATTTTGGAATTGTTATCTTACAACCTCTTCACCCCAGAGGGGTTAAACCATTGTGCATGAAGTGTCGTGATATCACGTCAGTCACATTCTTCGCAGAGCTCTCAGGCCAGTGATGTTGGCTCTTTTGCTAAGCTTAGACTCTACTTGAGGATGGGGACCTGGCAGTCTGTGTCCCCAGAGCATGCCAAGGGGGTAAGCAAAAGCAGCAGTGAAATAGGGAGACTTTATAATCAAAGTTACAGAAGCCCCGAAGCCAGCAGGACTTTCCCAGACACGAACCACACTGTTTGGGATGATTTCAGTGGCAAAGGGTGGCAAAATGGTTCTAAATCTCTCCCTTGCACCTCGAGTTCCATAACTGACTACAGGATAATTTACATCCTGGTCAGAAACTTAGCCACCTCTCCTTTCTTCCGCCTTGTTCTCAGTCCCACGTTGATCCAAAATTCCTCCAAAAAGTCACCTTTGATCAAGAGTGTCCATGCCTGTTTTCCCGCCCCTGCTCCCACACAGCATAGAGGCAAGTCTGGCCAGGTGGCAGGCCCCCAAGGCCGCCGATGCGACTTGGTGCACCACAAGCCTGAGAGTGTCTCCCCACAGCCTTCCTTGCTCACTGGTACCTCCTCCCAAAGGCCATTTGGACCCCACACAAGAACACAAGACACCCCGCCGGCAGGTGGGAGGGAAGACTGAAGAACAGTTCATTTCTGCCCTTCACAGACTGCTGTGCTGTAGGACACCCCGAGGAAGCGGGGCTGCTGCTGGTCCTCTTTCATACACACAGAAATAATATAAGTGTTTGTCAGTACTCGGAGCCCTTTATGTGTATGGACTCATTCTCCACAACTATTCAAAAAGTAACTGCTATTATTAGCTCCAATTTACCATTGCTAAGATTGAGGCGCAAGAAACTAAAAAACACATTCCAAGGACACACAGTAAGTGACAGACCAGGCAGGGTTCAAGTTCAGGCACTTGAATTCCTAGGTCTGTTCTCTGACCACTGTCCCTTCTGAGAACGTCTGGGGCAAGAGAGCCTCACAGTCCTTCACACACAGGTGTGAAACAATGCCAGTGGCCTGGTCTCTCCTCCTGTCAGGACTGCCAGGCTCAGCACTGAGGAAAGTGCTGAGGAGGGAGCTGGAGCTGGGTGTTTGCAGCAGCCCTTCCGGAAGGGCCCTCATGCCTAGGGGACTTCACCAGAGGCCAGGCCTCATAGGGTTTCCACGTCCCTCCTGTTGTCCTGGAGATGGCGTATGCTCAGACAGTTAGTGGGGTCAGTGGCTGGTCTCCTAAGATGGCAGAGCAAGTGTGTCCAGAAAGTACAGGGCACTGCCCTCCAACCAGCAGAAGAGCAAAGCAGGTCCCCACCCTGTCCTTCAGCATGTGCCAGATGGAGAAGCATCTAAACTCAGAAAGGACAAGTTTGAGACTCAAACTCATCTTAGCAACCATGGGCAAAACCCATTGGAATAAAGTGCTGTAGCGAAGTGTTCAGTTCTGCACCGAAGTTCAAAGGATTTACATAAGCTCTGGAGAGGGAGGCTGCACTGGCCTGGAGGTTGAGGAAATTGAGCTCGCCTCACCCTCAGGTCCTCAGTGTGCTGACACCACACCAGCACAGCCCTTGGGCATGACAGCCTCTGTACCACAGTGGGTGACCGTGAGTGTCCCTGTGCGCTGATGGACAGATACCCATATTGGGGGCAATGCCGTCAGCTCTGGCCAGAGGAGGAGGGCACTAGAGAGGTTGGGGCTGGGGATACTTTGTTATATAAAACCCGAATAGTGAGAACAGAGGGCGCAGTCTTGGCCAGCTGCACTCAAATAACTACAGAGCTATCAAATATAAGCAGAAGGAAGAGGTTATTTCTGTGTCATCTGGAGTCAGCCTAGGAAATTGCCCAAGAGAATTTCAGGGTGGCCCTCACCATTAGCACTAACGGGTGGTGCCATAGGCAGGGATGTGCTGACGTGCCTGCAAGAGAAGCAAGGGGAACTTGGTCTTGGCTAGGTAGGTGGCATTCTGCCCTGCCCTGCCCTGCCCTGCCCAGCCCTGGGTGACGCCAGTGCTCTGCTCCTTACACCAGTCTGTCCCCCAACTCCCCAGATGATGGCAGTGACCCCCGGCGTGATGCGCCAGCAGGCGCGGACTCCAGGGAGTACTGCATGTCGGACCGCGACATCGTGGAGGTAGTGCGCACAGAATATGTGTACACGCGGCCCCCGCCGTGGTCGGACACACTGCCCACCATCCACGTAGTGACGCCCACCTACAGCCGGCCGGTGCAGAAGGCCGAGCTGACACGCTTGGCCAACACCTTGCTGCATGTGCCCAACCTACACTGGCTCGTGGTAGAGGATGCACCACGCCGCACGCCGCTGACCACGCGCCTCCTGCGCGACTCCGGTCTCAACTACACGCATCTGCACGTGGAGACACCACGCAACTACAAGCTGCGGGGGGACGCGCGAGATCCGCGCATCCCGCGGGGTACTATGCAGCGCAACCTGGCCCTGCGCTGGCTGCGTGAGACCTTTCCCCGCAACACCAGCCAGCCTGGCGTGGTCTACTTTGCAGACGACGACAACACCTACAGTCTGGAGCTCTTTGAAGAGGTGTGGGACCACTGGCCATGGCGCTGGGGGCTTTTGGGTGTACAGAATCATAGAGAGAAGGGGATACCAGGCCTGGGGGTGCTTGTCTCAGCAGCCTGCAGTGGGTACACAGAGAAACTGGTACTTAGCATCTGGGCCTAGTCCAAACCTACGCAGCAGTGGGTGAATGCATGACTAGCAAGGCCCTTCTTGCTGGCTACCAGAGCCTCTAAAGAGCTGAACAGTTTGAGGTCCTTGGGGTTTGAGATTCACATAGGTTGAGGAGGTTGAGTCATTGCTGGGCTGCAGACTGGGCAGCCTGGGTCCCCTGGCATGCCCTCAGATGCCTGTATGCATGGAGCTAGCGGAGGATTCCGGGGGCTCAGGCATCACTTTTAACAGTCCTGATGTCCTAACTTGATCTCCACTTGTAGATGCGCAGCACCAGGAGGGTGTCCGTGTGGCCAGTTGCCTTTGTTGGTGGCCTTCGCTATGAGGCCCCCCGAGTCAACGGGGCAGGAAAGGTGGTTGGCTGGAAGACGGTGTTTGACCCCCACCGACCATTCGCAATAGACATGGCTGGGTTTGCTGTCAACCTGCGGCTCATCCTGCAGCGGAGCCAGGCCTACTTCAAGCTGCGTGGCGTGAAGGGTGGCTACCAGGAAAGCAGCCTTCTGCGGGAACTTGTCACCCTCAGTGACCTGGAGCCCAAGGCAGCCAACTGCACCAAGGTGAGACCCTATGCACAACTGGCAGCTGTGATGGGAGCCTTTCCAAGGCCCTCCCTACATTTCAGAGGGAAGAAATGCAGAACTCAGCGCAGCCTTAGAAAGAAGCAGCTGAGACAGCCTTCCCAGAAGACCCTCCGGGAAGGCAGCTTATCAGCTGCAGGCAGCCTCGCTAAAGTCAGGAAAGACAGCAGAGTAGCAACCTGTGAGGCACAGCCAGGGGTGCCATGCTCCATGACCTCCTTGCTGAACATAATGTGCACTGAGCACACATACACACATGTATACGGAGACACACATATTCCACCTATATATGAGCACACATACGCATGCATGCCCTGTACAGGTGCACAAACATACGCACACCCATGTGTGTCTGCACACATGTGCATGTGCATACTCCTATGCATCATACATGTGCACACATGTGCACACACAGTGCCTCTGGTTTGGAATTCTCAGGTTAGGGTCGTGCCCATCACTCGGCTGAGCAGAGGGATCCTGAAGAACTTTCTACCTCTTCAGGTCCCATCAAATCCAGAGGAGAATGGAAATGAGTGCAAGTCTTGGGACTTATTTATCTATTTTCTGTAGCACTCGACTTGGTTTCCAATAGGTATTTAGAATACATCACACACACTCAGCAAGCACTGGTACGCAGAAACTAAGACTATGAAGAGAATCTCAGTGTCCACAGGCGCACATGCACTTGTGTGCACATGCAGGTGTGTGTACGTGAAGAGTGGGAGGAGCAGGAGAAATGCTTGCCTGGTGTGGAAGGGTGCGGCAACGGCAGGCCAGAGGGGCCTGCCCCACGTACTTTTGTGTGTCTGCACTCAGATCCTGGTCTGGCACACGCGGACAGAGAAGCCAGTGCTTGTGAACGAGGGGAAAAAAGGCTTCACGGACCCTACTGTGGAGATCTGAGCCCTGACAGGTACAGCAGGGAGGGGTGGGCTTTCCTCTTGTTCCGACTTCTAGGAGGTCTGGGCAGATGTAGCAAGAATGCAAGAGGACTGACTGTGGTCCCCTTCTGGTGTCAGCCTCTGAATGGAACAGGGGCTCTTGTCCCCCTCCTCCCCACCCACTGCAACACAGCAGGATCCTGCCACCAGCCACCCTTCCAGACTCTTTCTTGTAACAACTCTCTGTCATCACCGCTGTTATTTTGGCCACAACACCTGCCCCCATTGCAAAGCACTGCTGTGGTCCAGTCCCCTGTAGATAACTCCTTGGTCACACTGCTGTGACGAGAGTCCTCACTCCCTGCTTTGACCTCGTCCCATGTCCTGGTGTCTCTCAGTAGTCAGAGTATAGCACAATGAAGCAGGGGCCTCAAAATCGACTCAGCTCCCAGGCATTTTGCTGTTTGACCTTGCTTTCTCGGGGCCTCAGTTTCTTCATCTGTAAAAGGGGTTGTTGGGGCCATTAGAAACAGTCTCTGGCACATAATAAGTCCTGCGTGAGTATTGCTCATTTTCTCTGATCCCTTTAAACCCTCTTATGAAGGAGGCCACAAGATCTACCTACATTTTAGAGGTAAAGAAAGGAAACCTAGAAAATCTAAATGAAATCAGTTGTGCTCAGTGACTGGCAAGGCCAAGGACTTTCTATGGGTTTTTCTATGACCTCATCACAGAGATGGGCACTCAGAAATGGGATCTATATCTGTCCTCTATTCCTGGAGTTAAGCTTCAGCTTCTGTCTTATTTGCCACTGCCATGCCCACAGAGGACCACAGGGTGTCTATCTGCCTGTTTTGTCCCCTGAGCTTAAAAACCCACTTGGGCAGTGCCACAGAGAAGGCCTCCATAGGCGCGCCTTCCTGCCTCCTGTCCCCACCCACCGCTACTCCATAAGGGATCCACAGAGGACCCCGGGGTTGGGCTCTGCAGAGCTCTTGGGTGAAACCTCCTCCTCTTCCTCCTCTCCCCTCACAGGAGCTTCCTTCTCAGACCCTGTTCCTAGCCTCCCACCCTCTCCCCAGGCACACTCCTGTGGAATCACCATCACCTTCCTCTCTACTCTGGGGCCTTCAGAGAGAGCCCAAACTGGTTCCAGGGCAAAGGACTGAGAACCCAAAGCACAGAAATCCCAGACCTGCTGTTCTCTTCCATTCAGCATGACCAGGGCCCAGCTGCTGGCTGCGTCATGCCTCCTGGAGTGGCCGGCCCCCATGCTGGGACCCCAGGCCCAGAGTGATACCAGGCTGGGAGCATGACAGGACCCAACAGACAGGAAGAGGTGATCCTCCTGGCTCCCTGCTCCTGGGCCAGCCCAACCACACAGGACAACTGCCAGGAATTTTGAAGAACAGAGAGTATCACCCCCACTGCCCTGCTCGGAGAGCTGCTTCCAAGTGTACAGACCTCTCAGACTTCCCACTGGTTCCTGTTTCCAGAGCATAAGGCTGTCTCTGAGCCCAGTCTGCTGGCCTGTCAACAGGCCCCTGTGCCCAGGCTCAGTGGGAGTCAGCCCCTTCGCCCAGCCCCCAGCCTGCAGGCCTGAACCTCAGCACAGGGAAGGAGGCAGGCCGTCGAGCCAGCACAGGTCATTACTGACCTGGACCCTGACCCTGTGGACCTCTGTCCATCTACGTTTCCATCTGCTGGAGGCTGCAGGGCCCCTGGCCTAGGCCATACTGGGGAGGGCCCAAGTCATCTTCTTACCTAGAACTCTTGCAAATATAGACCTCAGAGCCTTCTGTGAAGCAGGTGGGCAAGGTGGAGGCAGGATGGAGGCCAGCAGCTCCCTGATTCCTTCCTGCCCTGGTTTGAGGTCAGGAGCTTTGGCTGAACAGAGGGACTTAGGGCAAAGGGGCAGATATCATACAGACACTGAGGGAAAGTTGCTCTGAGCACACACTTTGAAAATCATTCTATTTTGAACACAGAGTGGGAACGAAAATCTCACTTCTCCCTAACAGGAATATGCAGAACAAACCGCCCAGACTCCAGCTGCCCTGTGTCCACCCACACACAGAAAGGACGGTGTGCGTACAATGCCCTTCCACCAGGGGGCATGCGGGGCCACTTGGAAGTGGGGCTCCTGACAGGACACACCTCTGTGCTGAGCACTCATTCATGCTCCTGAAGGTTGGAAGCACAATTTTCCTCCCAAGTGGAGGAAAAGGAAAGACCTGAGCCTACTGAAGAGGTGTTTATTTTTTGCCCACTAACAGCCCCCACTCCATTTAAACTCACAGGACAGAGGCCTTGAAATCCTGCTCCTGGATGGGAGGGACTCGGTCCTGTGGCCTAATATTCAAAAAATAGCATTGGCTCCCTATTGCGAAATGGGTGTAACCTGCCAAGGTGTGATGGGATTGTGTCCCAAACACCTTACCGCCCCGCCCCACCACACACACACACACACGCGCGCGCGCACACACACATACTTCTACAATTTCAATGGCCTGGTTTGGAAGTCAACCCCTTTGAATCAGGGGCTGACCTGGCAGGGGGTGGGGCATGGCAGGACACCACCACGGGAGTGATGGGGGCCCTGCACTGCCCACCCCCCGACAGGATCAGCCAGCTTCACTGGGCTTAAGCCAGCTTAGCTGAAAACCCAGGGCTCATTTTCAGGAAATTGATAATGAACAACAAAATGGGATCTTCTTCCCCCTGCCCTTTTTTTGACAGATGCTAGTTCAGTTGTTTTCACCTAATATCCTCTCTTAGCTGCATGCATATTTATTTATAATTATAACCTTGGCGGACTGCAGCTCTCATCATTGTTGGGAATGAGTTTTTCCTAAATCAAAATTGGGTCTATGATTACACTTTGTTCTCCAACCCAGTCTGTTCCCTGCTCCCATATCAAGGATGAGGCCAGAGGCTCGGGGTCCCGAGAACAGAGTAGGTGCCAGTGGCCCAAGCAGCAGCACTGTCTGGTCTTTTAATTTAACTGTATTTAATTTGTTTTCAAAATTAAAAATCAAATACAATTTTTAACAGTCCCAATCCTGTTCAGCCCTGTCTTATTTTATTCCCTTTTCTTGCCAGCCAGCAAATATTTGTCAGTGCCTACCACAAACAGGCTTTATTCTAGGAACAGGGAGAATACAAAGCATGTGTCTTCACAGAGATGACATCTCTGAAGGGAGGAAGATGGACAATAAACATACCTATAGTGTCTCAGGTGGAGAAAGGCAGCGTAGGGAGACAGAGGGTAGCTGTGTAGAGGACCCCTGTCCCATGTGGTCAGAAAGGCCTCCCTGTTCTGGAGGTATCTGCAGAGCAGAGCATGCTGATGTGCTCTTATCTGGGTGAGAGCATTCCGGAAAAGACAACTCTTGCCCATGGGAGAGTGCACAGCACGTTTAGAGGCTAGCAAAAAGTTTGCTGTGGCTGTAGGTCCTAGAGAGGGAGGGTGGTGGGACATGGGCTGGGACCTGGGACCAGGGGAGCATGGGACATTTTAGCCCTGCAAATAGGGGGAAGCTTCTGATTCCGTGAGAGGGGAGACCAGTGGCAGGTTCTTGAGGTATTTAAGGAGCATACCCAGAATTTGCTGATGGACCAGACATAGGATGTGAAAGAGAAGACAAAATCAGTCTGAGACCCAGAAGAGAACGCCATTCCCGAGCTGGAGGAGCACAGGCAGGTAAACGGTAAGCTGCGGTCACCGAGCCCTCAGACACAAAGCCAACCACAGTGAGGGGGCAGAGAGAAAAGCCCCAAGGAGTAGGCCTGAAGACCCCCAGCTTTGAGAGGTTGGGGTTTTGCTACCTATGATGAGGCCATCATTGGTGACAATCTGGGCAAATCCTAAGCTCTGGCGATGGTCCTGCCAGAGTAGCTCCAGATGACCTTGCCTCCCGGCAAGTGGTGGAGAGAGCAGTGGGGTACGCAAGGCCCTCACCTTGAAGAGCCGCCAGCCCTGCAAAGACTTGCATAAAAGAGAAATTAGAGATTTCCACTTCATGAAAGGGTTTACTATCATATTTCTTTAAATATAAGTTCCATGTCACATTTCCCAACAGAATCCAGCTCCACACAGCTCTATGGACACACTCTTGGGTAAATCAAGGCACGGTGACACTGCCCGCAGTGTGAGCTATGCCAAGTGCCCTGGTCTCCTCCATGCTGTGCTCTGCTTTCCCTACCCAGACCTATCAGGGTTAACTGGAGAGCATGGGCAAGGTCGGGCTTCCTCAGAGAAGCTCCATTCTCTGCCTCCAGTGAGACCCTTGGCCCAGCCCCCATGGCCATCTGTCCCTGATCCAGCTCAGCTTGGCCACTGACTGCACACTTCTGTCCCCAGCGCAGAATCTGTGCCTTTGTCAAGTACAGGATGCTAGCCTGTGGAGCCTCTGGGACCCCATGGCCTGCTCCTCACCAGCCAGGCCAGGTGTCTGCTGTCTGAACTTGACCGTTACTGAAGACAATTGGTTTGTGCCCCTAGAATCCAGCTGTGGGCTGTGAAGAGAGTCCCCCACTGCAGCTCACCCACATGCCGCTCTCCTGCTGTCCAGCCACCCTCACTCCTGCACAAAATGGGTTTGTATTTGACTTCCCCTCTGGAGGCACATGTCCAATCCACAGTGACTTTCCAGGGGGAAAGGAGGTCAGGAGGGAGGTGGGCCTCCCTTTGCTGGGTAAAGCGTCTGTGTCCTGGGCACAGCTGGCTCATTGTGTCCTGACCCCACACTACCCTTGCCTCTTGCTAAGGGCACAGATGGGATCAGAGAAACAACACAGAAGAGGGTTTGATTCAACGTTATTGCTTTATTGCAATTCAGGCCAGCCAGCCCGCGCCAAACCACTGGACTCAGTCTCCAGAATTAGTTCTCCAGATTCGCACTGACGACTGCAAAGGAGAAACATTTCCTCCCTGCTCCTTGGTCACAGGGTTGAGGGAGACCAAACCAGAGGCAAGACCCTCGGAAAGCCTGCATTTCTGTGACCATCCCAAAGTTTCCAGGAGGCTGCCTGCCCAGGCCACTGGCTCTGCCCTTGCCCCCCTGGGCCCTCAGTGGAGTGGTTTCTGCTAAGAGCTACATTTCCTCCTCAGTGGATGCTTCTCACTGAGTATAACTGGAAATACTCTAATTCAGGAAAATAAGTGTCTGAGCATCTTTTTCTCCTAAGCTTCAGCTTGGCACCCTGTCAGATGCAATGAGAGGGAGACTGAAAAGGAGTTTCTACCAGAATCCCAGAGAAGGCCACAAAGGCATAGGTTGTGGAGAAAGAACAAAGCCAAATCAGGTGAGAACCCCTCTCCTCTCATCTACAAATGGCAGCACACTCATTACCTCAGGAAGGAAGGGGCCAAAGGGACATGGTGAGCCCAGGTGAGGACATTCAGTGGTGCCAGCCTGTGTGGGGAGTTGCACCCAGCTGGTCAGTGGCCTTCCTGAGGCTTGAGTGCAGCAAGAGGCGCTGAGACTCTCCCCTGGACACACCCCCTGCCTCTCCCAGGGAGGCAGGGAGAAGGAAAGACGCCATCCGCAGGGTGCCTGTTAAGCCACTGAGGAAACGGGTCCTTCCTGCGTCCACCACTCTCTCAGTTAGCCCAGGCCTCGGGCCTTGATCTAAAGCAGTGCAGAGCACCCCCAAGGTGCCGCTGAAGGATGCGCACCCTCAGCAATGCGGCTCAGTCTATGTACTGGTTCCTGCCCAGGTGGGGCGTTTCTGTGAACTGGATTGCTGGGCCTGCCATCTTCTCCTCGAAAACAATGACCTGGGGAAGGGAGTCCATTGGAGCCAATGAAGGAGACTTAGAGATGGGCGGAGCCCTTCCGGAAGGAGTGGGAACCCCTGGGTCATCAGCATGGAGGAGGGTACAGAGGGCCTGTGCCCTCTCCAGCCTTCTCAGGGTTCCAGGGAAGCATGGATGGGGGTGGGGGGTGGGGAGGAGTAGGAGGGGTGCAGATAACAGGGATAGGGCTACAAGCCCTCTCACCTGATTGATGCCTTGGTCCAACCAGACACCAGGGAGGTAGAGGGTCTTCTGGGGGCCGATGTTCCAGTAGCGTCCAAGGTTTTGGCCATTGACAAATACAACCCCCTTCTCCCAGCCCTTTAAGTAGAGCAGAGAAGGTGTTAGTTGACCCCAAAATTACCAACTATAAAGCCACATGGGAAGGCAGACACAGTTAAACACGGCCATGCGCTCTCCTCTCGGTTCTCAAGAAAGCATGTGAAGAATATTCTAACACCATGATGTGCACAGTTGGTGTTCTAGCTCCCACTCCCAGCTCTGAGCTGCTCAGGGGGGTTCCACAGCTCAGACTGGACACAGGAACCTGGACCTGGAAAAGTACCCCAACATGTTTCTTCCACTCTGAGCCTATGTCCTGTCCCATAAGGCCCTGGGAACCCATCAGAGAGGACAAGGCAGAGGCCCTCTGGGCACAGGCGGCACAGGGGTTTCGGCAAGGCCAAGTGCAGGGGCTCAGGGCCTAAGCAGGGAGGGGCTACAAACCTCCAGCTTCATAAAGGTGTCAGACGGGGGAAACGTGACTGAAAGGGCGCCCAGGAAGAAAGCAGGGTAGGCAGGGGTTTCTGGGACAAGGCTCCACACCCTGGAAGTGAACCTGCAGGCAGAACAGAAGACAAAGGGAGCTCTGGGTCAAAGCTGGGCCCAGTCCTGCATCTATCCATAAAGGCACCCCAAGTCCCCCCACTGTTCATGGGGCCCAGGAGCAGAATCACGGTGGTATCAGGGGGCTGCCTGGCCCTGTGGCCTATGGTCTTCAGTTAAACACTGCAAGGAGACCCACCTCTCAAAGAAGCTCTTTTTCATATCTAGGCTGTAGATTTTGAAGTTTTTCAGGGGAGAATCATTCAGATAGATATTTCCAATTAGACCTGTGAAAGGAGGCAAGGAAGCATGAGCGAGCCATGGCAGGAGTGGCGGGGCAGCAGACCTGGCAATGGCCGGCCACATACATGGAACGTTCAGGTGAGGATTTCTAAAGTACAGGCTCCCCACAGGGGCTCTTCAGCTGATATAAAACTTTCCAGGAAATCCTAACAGGAATGAGAGTAAGTTATGTCAGTATTTGTCAGACCCTAGGATTTGAGAGCACAGCTGAGGGCAATAATTGAAAACATCACAGGGTGAGAAGAATCCTCTGGCCTCTCTCTGAGGGGGGAGCCTCCTCTTGGAGGTTGAGAATTCTAACACAATAAAATGGAGCCCAAAGGGCAGGTGACCACCAGGGCCAGCCATTGTAACCTCACTTCAAGATCAGTGTCAGTGGGGTCCCAGACTAAACAGACCTAAGCGATCAGCCAGGAATCACCGACACCCTCTAGGATTAGTTACTGTATTTAAATCGTGACCATGGCAATCCTACTTGGATACTTGAGTCCGAGACAGTGCACACACTTGAACAGCACTGTGGACAGGGTCCGTTATGTAGGGCCTCTGGCTGGCATGTCGGCTGAGCTTCTAGAGGGGCATCTGGCAGCAAGGGAAGGGGATGCCAGCAGGTTTCATGGGGCCTGCAGATTCTTAAGTGATAGGTCTAACAGGTGTGGGCCACACACTTCTGAAGAGGGTCTGTGACTTTAGAGAACTGGGCTATTTCAGAGGGTCAGCACTCCCCAGGGAGGGTCCCCAATATGGGGCCAGGGAGGCAGACAGGGCTGAAGGGACATTCCCAGGACAGAAAGGACGTGAAGATGGTCCTGCAGGGGAGTTCCTAGAACAGTAGCAGAGGCCTGAGATAAACCAGGACCTTCAGGGCAAAGCACAATGAACCAGACAGTGTGGAGGTTGTTGGAGACTTTCGAACCCCAAGCCAGCCAGGAGCCCCCATGTACACATGGCCTCCTTGGCACAAGAGGGAGGGAAGCTCACACTTCACTGTTCTTCCACTGCACTAAGATTTATTTTATCTGTGTTCTTATTTCATATTTTACCTAAAACCACCCACAGTATGCCAGGCAGATAAGGAGAAGATTAATGTAAGGAGAAAATTTAGGAGGACAGGAAAATACAGTGACTTGCGGACCATTCCCAGAGGGGCATTTCATCAAGGGCACTGTGTGGCCACCTCCTGCCACACGAAGGTCATCCATGGTCTCTAAGGAGGGTCAAGGAAAGAAATGCAAAACGCAGACCCACAAGGCAGGGATCTGATGCCTTTTAGGAATTTCTGGGAATGCCCCTCCTGTGCTCGCCCACCACCACGCTGAATGGACACCTCCCTCTGAAACAGCAGCCCAGGGAGATCAGGGGAAGTCACTCAGTGCTCCTGAGTTCACAGGGCATGTGAAGCACACACACAGAGGTCTCTAGTGGGGAGGCAGACAGAACCGGCTGGGCCTCTGACCAGCTTCTACCTCCTTCAAGACCCCACCCTTGTCATGGGCTCCATGACCCACCTCACTGAATCAGTCGCAGGCCTGCTAGTGTGCTGTAGAGGGACAGCCAAGCATTTTCTGAACAAAGCAGCTCTTCCCTGAGCATGGGCTTCAACCCACCTTTACGCTGGTTATCAATATCATCCCCATAGTTGACTCGCCCACGATTCTCCACCAAGATCCTCAGCACGGTGTAACCCTGCAGGAGCAGAGGGGTCAGTGATGCCACCTTATCACCCAGTCATACCGAAGGTCACAACTGCATCCGAGGGCTTCTGGCGGAACCCTAGTTCATTCCTAAGCACTGAAATAGGAATGAATAAGTGCCCCCAAGCAGAGACCACCACTCTTGCCCTCCTTCCACCTGCGGCTCTGTGGCTGGCTTGGAGCCTCTGGTTCTCGGCTGTCTCTTTACCTCTTCATCTACCCAGGACGCAGCTGGCGCTAGCAGCACCCAGATGCCCAGGAAAACAAACCTGGATCAAAGGGATGACAAGCGTCTTCCTTTTGTAGTCCAAGACTCCTATGGAAACTGTGTTCACAAATACCTATCAATGAACAGAGGAAGCACCAGGGGTCAGCAAGAGGGGTAAAGAACAAAGAGGGCGTGCTGTGCCAAGGACGGGTTTTCCAAGCAGAGAAGTGGATGCCTGTAACTGCAGCTGGAAGACCAGCAGACAGGGTTGGGCCATGCCACACTGGTGATGGCAGTGCGGAGCAGCAAGCGGCAGGGTACATGCTGCTTTTCTCCACAAGAGACACTCCTACCTCTCCCCGGTCGAGCACTAGCCCACTGAGCACACCAGATGAGGCAATGGTGGTCTCGTACAGAGTGTACCCGAAGGACTGTCCGTTCCCACTGTTGACTGGCAGGTTCTCCATGTTGACTGGGCTCTCTGAATAGACAGGCTGGACAGGGAAGAGACCGGGCACAGATGAGGCACAGCCTCTTCTGAGGCCTCAGGGGACGCAGGTGGCAGTCAGAATGACAGACCCGCCTGTGCTTAGCACACTGGGGGTGAGGCAGGCAGGGGCCTCTGACGTGTTAGTTGGACCTCTCATCACGCTTATTCGCTGACTCCCCGGGGATACACGGGTTTTCTTCAAGTTCGCTAGGGTCCTCCTCACTCCACATACTCAAATAAGTTCGCTCCCTTGACTCTGAGTTCTTGTCTTATCGGTTGTGGGATATTTTTTCAAGTTTTTTTTTTTTAATTAAAAAGATCATCTAAAAAGATTGAGGGAAAAAAAACGAAGCACCATCCCCTAGGTACCCCCACCCCCACCCCCACCCCTCTGGTAACACAGTCCTGTTGTCTAAGTCTACTGGCTTCTTTTAGTTGTGCTACCATGCATTCGCTTTCTTTCCTTTCACGCCACAGGTAAGTGAGATTATTCATGATGTGTCCTTCTCCTTCTGACTTACTTCACTTAGCATAATCCCCTCACATTCCTTCCATTTTTGCTGTTTATGGCAAAAGTTCATTTTTGGCTGAATAGTATTCTAATGTGTATACACTAGTTTATCCACTCATCATCTGTCAGCAGCACTTAGGTTGCATCTTAGTTATTGCAATTAGTGCTGAAGCAAAACAGGGGTGAACATACCCCTTCAAGTCAAAGATTTCATATTCATCAGATAGATTCCCAGAAGCAAGGTCCCTGGTCCTACAGTAGCTCTATTTTTAATTTTCTGAGAAGCCTTGTACTGCTTTAACAATTTATAGAGTTCTAAAGTGGGAAGAAGGAACCCCAACGCCATCTGGAGTTGGTTTTCTCTTCCTCCATGACAGCCCTTCTGGGGAGCATCCTGGCCCTCTCCCCTCAGTGGCCCTGCCCATGGCACTCACCGCCTCCATGTACTGCAGGGCATCCCACAGGGACAGGTAGAAGGCAACCCTGACCGGCTCATACGCAGTCTTAGGAAGAAGGTCAGGTGGGGGAGGATGGGGGACCCCTGCTACAAAACAGACAACAGGCCCATCTCAACAGGGACCCAAATGGACACTGCCTCCTCCCACCTCCCCAAACCCTGCCTCCTAGCCATGGGACCAATGTTCTCCTTAATCCTAGTGCCACTGGGGACACAAGCCCATTCTCAGAATGTGCCCAGACAGCACAGGAGGATGATGCCCAGGGGCAGGCAGGGCTTTCCCACCCCTTCCAGAGCCTGGACATCTATGGAAAGATGAAGCCAGCAAGACACAACTATGATGAAAGCTGTCTCTCCAACTTGCCTGCCTTTGTCTAGAACATTCCTGCACACAGATCAATGGGTTGAGCTAAGTGGGTGAAGAAGTGACTTTAAGGGACTCAGGGCCCCATGGGTGCATGAGTGTGCTGTTGACCAGGTACCTGAGAGGGTGACAAAGAAGTCTCGGAGCTTCACATACTTGGCTGTGTAATCACCTGCCTCTGTCAGCACTGCGTCATAGTCTACAAGAGACCGCAGCACTGTCACTGGTCACTCATGTCCCAGGACAGTGTCTGTGGCAGTAGCAAAAAGAGAAGGGAGAAGCTGGGTGAGGGTAGCAGGTCCTCATCTCAGAAATTTGGGAGGCAAACACTTCTGGTAGGAGCTGGAAGTTGAGATACTATAGAATGCCACCACCACTGCCCAGGACTGCAAACCAAGGGGCAGGGCTACACCCTCTCATGTCCACCCCCATATGAAGCCCCCACCACCCACCTCCAGGTGCCTCTTACTCTTCCTGTCAACTTCCAAGACTCATGGCTCCATCTCCTACTGCTCTGGAAGCTTCAAGGTGATAGTCCCGACAAGACCTCCACTTGTGCCATGCCCTCCCGAGTCAGGGGCATGGAAGAGTCGGGGGCTGGCCCTGAGGACATGCAAACATGGAGGGCAAGTTTGGGAACACTTGCCATAGCTGGTGACATCAGCTTTATATTCCTTAAAATTCGTGGCTCCATTGATGAAGCCAAAGTTGGTGCCTCCATGGAACATGTAGAGGTTGATGGAGAAGCCAGCATCGACGATGGCAGACACTGTCCGCAACACGTCTGCAGAAGTAGGAGGAGATGCACGGCCCGTGTCAGCATGAGGCGGGGTCTCCTGGACACTCACCTTTCCCCATCCTTCCTCAAAGCCAACTTTGTCACTCTGTCCTTCAACCACAGAAGACCAGGCACAGAGGAAGAGGCACAGGTCAGGATGCAGGCCCGGCACTTGGGCTTCCGGTGGCTTTGAAGTCAGAGCTGGGTCTAAACAAACTAGGAGTCTGGACGACCTGCTGGGGCAGCTGACCACCCAGCACACCTCTCAGCTGGTGCTCTCCCTTAGGAGATACAGAATGTGGAGCTCCTATTTAGAGATACAGTTCTGACCAACTCCTTCACCTGCCTTTGTCAGATAATGAACCAAGGCCCTAGAAGATAACATCAAAAGAGAAATGTATGTGTTCATGTGTGTATATATACACATACATATTTTTCAAAACTCACTGTCATTCAAAGAAATGTGAATTTAAAATGACATCTCAGACAGGCAAAAATTAAAAATTATTTTAATACTCAGTTAATACTCAGTGTTTATGACATAATCTGTGTGAAATGGGTGTTCTTGTTTCATAAGAATTGCTGCAATCTTTCTGGAGGACAGTTAAGTAAAAATATATCAAAATTTTACTACATATTTAGCAAAAAAATAAAAATATGCCATTGAGCAGAAGGCACCCACCACACCGTGCATTGATTCTATTGCTAGGAATTGATATCATCGGGAAAAATACACAACAGGTGTTCAAGAGTGCTCACTCATGCTCAGTGAACAAGAGCCCCTGGACAAAGTGAGTGCTCCTCAGAAGAGAAGGGTGAATGAAGTGCAGTCCGTTAGTATGTAATGGGGCTCTCTGCACTGTAAGACAGCTATGGCATCTATAGCCGACAGTACAGAAAAGATTTGTCTGTGACCTCGACTGGCAGACATGACCATATTTGTCCATCTCTCTGTGTGGAAATAGAGACAGAGAACTAAGCAGACTATATACATCAAAATGTTTTCTCTGGGCTCTGGGATTTATATTTCTTCTTGACATTTTTTCTGTATTTGCTGGTTGTTTGCACAAAGCATGCATTACTTACCTACTTACAAAAATATAATAAAGCAATGGTAAAAGTTCACTTCAAATGTCAAGATAAACAACTGCAGCATCAGGAGCTGACTCCGACTCCCCACGGCTGGCACAGTCTGCATCAATTAGCAAGTTATCTGACTTCTTGGACCAGCTCACAGGGTGCAGGTAGACTCTGCAAAGCACTCACCTGAGGAGTCCACAATGTTGTGTGGGTCTCCCCACAGGTCAAACCACCCCGTCCAGTACTCCATCACCATCTTGGGTTGAACCCTCTGGACACCACAGAAAAAGACATTAGCGGACCAAGGAGACAGACAGGACCCCTCCAGGAGGGGAATCCCAGGCCCTCTGTTGCCCCGACTCTTCCCTGGCTACATACCCTCAGTCTCTACACCCCTGGAAGCAGAGTATAGATGATGGCACCACTGCCCATCTCACCCGCTGTGTGTGGGCCCCGAGCTACAGGGGAGAGCGGAACAAACTACCCAAGTGGACCCTGCTGGCTTCATGTGGCTTTAGTGTCACACAGAAAACACTGGAATGGGTTCAATGGGAGCCTTCAGGAGCACTCGGTGTTCACTTTGGACTCAGCCTATGTTGGTCTGCTTTCTGGGTTGAGGCAAGCCTGGCTTCTCTCTTCTAGTCCATTCCCCAGAAGCAAGCCCGAGACACAGACCCCTTGGTTCTGTTTCCCTTTCACCGGAAGAGTCAGGGTGCTCCAGTGGGCCCCTTTTCGAGGTCCAGCTTAGTCTAAAGAGAAGTTTGCAAAACTGGACATGGAAGTAAGGGTGGTATGACACAGCCCTTGGGACGCAGGCCCAGCAGCCACAGGTTGGCTGCAGACCTTGGCTAGGACACGGAGTGGAGTGCAGAATGTGACTCTGGCACAGGCTGGCCTCAGAAGGGCCACTGAGTGTAGAGGAGCAGCGAGGCTTCCTCGACCACCTATGAGTGTGGCCCTACCTCCCAAGGGAAAACAGAACAGTCAGCGTGACTCAGGGACAAGCATATGTATGCTCCTCTGAGCAGAAGGCCCCAGCCACATCAGGGAAAGGCCAAAGCATGGACAAGACTGGTGGAGCAAGACTAGTGCTGGGCTTCCTTCTCAGCTGTCTTTCTCCCAGAAGTGGGGCCCAACCTATGTGCCACATGAAGTCAGAGACGGAAGTGGATCCTTTTTTTTTTTTTTTTTTTTTTTTTTAACAAAAGGTGTAGGCAGGAAGAGAGAGGAGGAAGAAGCATTTTTATTTTATTTTACTTTATTAAGGTTTATTTTTTGATTAAGCATTTACTTTATTAACCAGAGGCTTAAGGTCCGATACAGAGAGAAGGGCAGGAAGGTGTCTCTCCCCTCAATCCCTAAGGTCCTGAGCTTGTCCAGGGCTAGCTGAGCCCACAAACCTCCAGTCAAGAGACCTCTGCGAGCACACCAAGCCTAGGGCTTCAGAGGCCCCTTTCTGAAGAGGCAGGAATTGCCATCCTTGCACAGTACACATGGCAGCGCTTTAAAGCAACTTGCACCTGCCTCCCTTGTCAGGGCATGGCCAGAGGAGGGCTCAGGGAACCCTGAGGCCTCCTTCCTATCTGGGGAACACTGAGCACAACTACAGGCACCCAAAAGCAGCACAGATTCCCCAACAGAGAGGCCACATAACTCTGGGAATGCATACACTTGCACTGAACTTGGCAGGCAGCTTCTGCTGGGCCAGACTCACCTGGACACTTAGGAGAAAGCTGGTCAATACCTGCAGCTCACTTTGTGACTGTAAGTTGATGGTGGCCAGCACTATGGAGGGACAGGAAAAACAAGAAACACAGAATTGCATTAAAGTCAGGAAGAGTTTTTGAAGTAGCCCACACCTTCCTCAATCCACCAGCAAAACCATGAAACTAATCTTGACATTGTTCTTGCCTCCATGAGAGTTTAGCATTTCTGATGTACGTCTTGGAAATTCTACCCTCCACACAGAGCACACAGAGGCCTGTGAGCACTCAGGAAGCATCTGTCTTGATTACTGACTTTCACAAGCAGGCTGTGCATCTCAGTTCATTATCACCTTGTAGGAGCCCAGAGTCTGCATTTCCTAGCACCTCAGACCTCTCGTCCAGGGTACCATCTATATCAAGACTCCCTGTTCCTGTCTTACGTGAAGGCTAATTTTCTTTTGTTGATAAGGTGTCCATTTTAAAATTCACTGGTATTTTAAATGGCTTTCCTTCAGTGAACACATACCTGATGTGCTACATTTGGTTGACCGCTCTGTGTCGGATCTACCTCTGCTGCAGAACCTGGCTCTGAGGACCAGAGCTTGATGTCCACCTAGACAGTGGGCCTAGAATGTATGACAGAGACTGAGCAGCCTGACAAACTGGCCACCTGAGACTTTTGGACATAAGTCCCTGCTGAGTGGTGATTTAAAACAATGAACAAGAGCTGAAGCCCCAGGATCTTCAGTCACTTGCCTGCAGCTCACGCAGCTGGTAAGCTGGTTTGCAACTCCAGACCCATCTGATCCACTGTCTTGTGGTGCCACCCTCCTCCCCAGCTGGGTGGGGTCTTGCGTGCAGACCCTCCTCACCAGCGCAGGAACTCCAAGAAGACAGGAGGCCTGTCTAAAGTGGACCAGTCAGACGCCAGAAGATGGTAGGACTAACCTGACTAACAGCACTGCCTCCACTTCCTGACACTCCATGGAAATAGAGAGAAAGGAGTAAGTGAGGGGACAAAGCAAAACAACATGTCAAGGAAATCTTGGGATGCGTTATGGGCCAGGAGAATGGAAGAAGTAGGGACTGTGCCCACCTCCCACCTGAGACCTCCCCACACGTGAGGCACCTAGGGGAAGTCTCCACATGCCCTTTCCCTCAGGGGACCATGTCCACTGGAAAACTTCCTGTGTCTCCAGGAAGGATTTGGAATGGGAACAGGCCCATCTGAACATGGGACCTCTGCCCACTCTGAGGCTGCTCTCACATGTCATCAGCCATGGAACAAAGGACTCTGCCCCAGAAACACTTGAGAATGCCAGTGACTGTATTCCCAAATGCCGATGTGTGGGATCTCTCACCACATATCCCTCACAGATCCATTACATCCAGAGAAGCACCCTCCCCTCAGACTTAGAATCCCCAGGCCAGTGCCTCAACCTCACCTGCGCAGTCAGCAGTCAGCTGAGAATACTTTCCACGGAAGATGGAACAGAAATGGTCAATGTTTAAAAGAACCCTAGAGATAAGACAGTAATAGCCAGTAAAGAAAATTATCCTATGCAAAAACAAATGTATTCACAAAAGCACAAGCCTGGAAACAAGAAACCAGAAGGTAAAGTTGAAGAAGTTCCTCAGAAAGTAACGAGTAAAGAGATAAAACATTAAAAATGTGAGCAACTCAGAGAATCATCGGGGGTCCAGTCCACAAATGATAGGAATCCAAAAGACCAGACCAGAGGAGTTCATGTCACAGAAATGCAATGACCAGGTCAGTCCCATGACCCACAGAGGTGTCACGAAGGGAACACCAGTGTGAAACACCAGAACACTACAAATAAAAGGAAAATTCTAAAATGTTCAACAAACAGGAGAGGGGAAAACAAACCAGGACACAACAAAGGAGCAGGAACAGGAATGTCATTGTACTTGGACAGTGATCCCAAAAAGCAATGGGGTAACACCTCCAAAGTGACCACAAGAGGGGCTCAACACAGAGCCAGGTGGTATAAGGGTGGGAGAGTGATGCTCAGGCTGACTGAATGTCGAGCCTGGTAGCACAGGCAACTGAAAAGCACTAAGGCAGGAGCAAGGTGTCTTTGTCAGGCAGTTCTTAAAAGAGAGGGGGCTGCTGGGTATTTCCCCTAAAAACATAGATAAATGCACCTCCACATCTACTGCAGCACTACTCACAACAGCCAGGATTGGAAACTACCCACGTGCCCATCAGCAGATGAATGGACAGAGAAGATGCAGTGTATACACACAAAGAAATACTACGTACCCATAATACTACATATCCTGCCACTTGTGACAATACAATTGAAACGAGAGGGGATGGTGCTAGTGAGATAAGTCAGAGGAGAAGACAAATACCAGATGATCCCACACATATGTGGAATATAAAGAAACAAAGCAAAGCAAAAAAACAAAGCAAAAAAACAAAAACTAAACCCTGGGCTCTAGCAACAGAACTGAAGTCCCCAGGGGATGAGGGGTGAGCAAAGGGTGGTACGTCCAACGGACAGCAGCAGAGATGATCAGAAACATGGTTGTGGGCATGCGTATGGGGCAGGAGGCACCTAGGAGGTTGTAAATGGAGGGTGAAGAAGTAGGGAGATACACTGAGCCGAGGACGAGCACCATCCGGGTGTTAGTGGATATTTGATGAAGAGTAAACCTGCCGATCTAAACTTATACTACTTTGTAGGGAGCTGGCGGGGGAGACAAGAGAAGAACTACAAAGAAACACAAGTACGTGCTCTGGAACGTGTGAAGGACAAGGCAGGGGGCAGTGGCCACCAAGGAGTAGGCGAGACAGGGTCTCCAAGAGAACTAAATGCTCCATGAACAAGAAGTCCACAGGCAGAACTCTAAACAAGTGCACAGTCCTATATGCATGCTACTGGGAAGGAAAACACCCAAGAAAAACATTCAAGAGCTCAAAATGGTCATTTCCAGAAAGCGGGAGGAGGTAATGCTGTACAAGCATGCCTTTGATTTTGCTTTCAGACTTTGTGAATGTTACTTTAAATGCTTAAGTCATTGAAAAATATCCCTCCCACCATAGGCAGCTGAAAGCGGAGGGGCGGAATATACAGACTCCCACACTGACCACCAGGAGAGGCTTTTCCTCAACTGACAGCAGGGTTTAGACACCACCCTCAGCCCTAGAAGGCGGCTGCGGGTCTGTGGCCTTGGAAGCAGGCGCGGGGAGACCGCGCCACCGCGTGGACATGATGGGAATCACAGCAGTTGCCAGAGGGGCCTGTTCACCCATCATTGCCAAGCACCAGCCTGGGGCAGCAGAGATGACAGCCCCATCTTCAAGCCCAAGGAGTCACAGGGGCAGGCACAGTGCAGGAGCTGCAGGGATGTGCTGGTGGGGCCTCACACCGGCATCCTTCCAGCGTGTGCATGCACACATACCTCATCACTCTTTGTGTACACACACACACACTCATATACACACGTTCTGCCATCCTTTCTGTGCACATGTGCATCCAGCACTGGACAGACAGATTGAACCCAGGAACAGCTCACTGCTACAGAGAAACAGGTACGTAAGACAAGGAAACCCTGACTGATGTAAAAGACTAAGCAGAACAGCACTGGGTGAGCTCCAGGAGGCATTATGATTTCAAATGGTGACTGCAAGGTCAGGGACTGGTGCAGGTGAGAGATGTGAGAAAAGGCAGCCCAAAGGTGGGACAGGTTTCAGGAGGAACACAGCCAAGGTCAGGGCTCTGCTAAGATGGAGATTCCTGGGGGCAGAGGTGGGGGACAGAGAGGAGGCAGATACACACCAAGGCAGCAGCGCAGGAGACTGTTTCCTACTCGTCACCACATCTGGAGGACCACCAGGGAGGGAAATTCATGCCAACAGTGGGTCACAAAGAACTTGAACAGTATAGCAGGAGGGAGATGACACGGGAAGACACACAAGGGCTTGGGTACTGCATACAGATGTTGACTTACAATGATGCACACCTTAAACCTTTATTATGCTGTGATCGATAGGCCTTCATTATCATTAAAAATAAATAAGTAAGTAGAACAGAGCTTTCCAGGAGATCAGAGGAAAAATAGAAAATTGGGTCCTGGATGCCAAGTGAGGGTAAGTTTCAAGGAAACTCGTCTCTGCTATCAGATCGCAGGGCCAGCCATCCTCACAGCGTGCCCAGTGCTTTGGTCTTTCATAGATGCTTACAGACCATGTTAGATACCCACCTGGTCATTCCCTGCCCTTGCAGCCTACATGTTAGTGTCCGGAGTGCTTGGCAGAAATGGGGCCCAGCTGCAGAGCAGGCTTCTGCAGGACTGCCCGACCCTCCACATAAACCCAAGGACACGCCTCGGGGGAACTAGCTCCAGCCCACCTGGAACGCTACCCAGCCCAGCCCCACACAACCTCCAAGCAGGTACCTCCATCGATGAAGCCCTTGCTCAGGCCATCCTTGTTGTCTGAAGTCAAGAGCAGCTCCACAACACCCCTGTCCTCCAAGGCCTGTGAGGAAAGGAGAAAAGCACAGTCTGTACTCCTTGAAGTGCCTGCTGGGTCAGCAACTGCGAGCGTGGCAATCAGAAGACAAGGAGAGTAGCAGTTATTTCACTGCAGAAATCCAAGAGAAGCCCACGCTGTCTGAGCCCGCCATGTTCCACAAAGGTTCAGCAAGCTGGACTCTAGGCCAGGCGATCACCGCCACCACCCCAGGGTCTGTTCCTGGATGGTTGACCCAGAGACTGGCTCAGCAGACCACAGCCATGCTGTCACCCACAGCCAGCTGCAGGGCTCCCATGTGGGTCAGGTCGTCTGGGAAGCCCCACTTCACCCACACCAGGAAGAAGTGGTGTCCTTCCCCACACAGATCAGGTGGTCAATGCCCACTCTGGGCTGCATGTGGGGCAGGAGGCCCCTGGAAGTTTGTAAGAGGAGGGTGAAGAAGTGGAGAGATGCATTGAGCTGAGGACAAGCACCATTGCGGTGCTGCGAGCAGATACGACATTGACAGTGCTTCATTGTGCCAGGCCTCTGCCGAGCACGTTAGAGTCCCATTCAGTCTTCACAATGGGCACCCTAACTTCCTGCAGAGAGCCCCAGAAGGCAGGATAAAGTGTCGCAGGTGGGACACGCTGCTCATAAGCAAGGATGGACCTAGACCTCTCCTCCAAGCTCTTTCAGATAAGAAATCCCAGAAAGGAGACTTTCCTGTCATTTTCCCTGTAGAAAATAACAAGGCCACTTACTTAGCCAATTATTTAGGAAATAGGAGAGGCAAAGAGAAGCAAAGTGGGGGACTATAGCACATGTCTGATCCCAGATGCTGGTAAGAGCATGGGGGCTGACAACAGAGACAGGAGGAATTCAATCCACTGCGTGAGTGAAGTTCCTATCAGAGGCCCTGGCTCTCCCAGCCCACGACACTCCAACCAGCCATCTGCTGCAGTCTGACTGGCTCTGCTGGGGCTGCGACCATGCATGTATACAGTGTGGGTGCCCATGGTCAGTGCTCCCTTCCAGAATTGCACTACCCACATCTGGACCTTCAGAGGCGTGAATGCATGAATGATGACTGTTTACTGGACACCAGCAATATGCCAAGCACAGTAAAGGCCTTGCGTCTCTCTCACCACAGCCTGGGGAAAGGCACCATTTTCTCTCCAAAACATCTTGTCTGATAAAAACAAGGGCTCAGAAAGGCAAGATGACCTGCCCAAGGTTGTCCTATATGATGGTGTATACACACACACACACACACATACACACACACACACACTCACACACACACACTCACACTCACACCACCCCAGGGAAAGTCACAATGCAGCTCAGGGGAGGTCTTCCCAAGAGCTTCAGGAGACAGAGGCTCTTTGTCCACCTGTCCAGACACAGATGCCTTTCCCAGAAACAGGGAAGCGGAACTGAGCAGAGAGGTCCCTCCGAGACCAACACTAATGAGTCTGTACAAGTCATACTTATTTATTACTGACGGTATGTCTACATGGGCTCTCACATCTCTGCACATTTCAGAAAGGCAACTACTCTCATTAGTCCTGTTCAGAAGACGAGAAAAATTAAGAAAATTTTTCAAGGCCTCAGCAACTAAGCAAAAGAAACCAGGTTGAGTATTAGCCTGTTCTTTTGAGCGTTACTCAAGCCCTGCCCTTCCCTGATCTGCCATATATTAAATCAATGATTCTCATGCATTGAAATAAGATGTCTGAGTACCATCCTGAGGTTCTTATTTAATTGGTGTGGCATATTACATGAGCATAGGGATAGTTTTTAATGAAGCCAGTGAACAGTCAAAGCTGGGAACCACTGCTTTAGTTGCTGGAATGAGAGCAAACTCACATGGAGTCATCTCTAATCATCACCACTCTATTAAGTCATTTTCTGGATTCTCAGCCCCTACAACACCATGTGTGCATCCAAATCCCCACATTCAACTCAATAAAAAAATGATCAATAAGTGATGATTCTGATGAAAGAAAAGCACAGAGCAAGTTTTCACTAATAAATGGTGCTGGTAGGATTCTCTATCTCGTGGGATTATTCAGAACTGATTAAATGATAAAAAGCTTTCTAATAAGCAAAAGCTAAAGGAATTTATCACCACAAAAACAGTTCTACAAAAAATACTAAAAGATTCTATATAAAATGTAAAGAAAACCCCACTTAAAAAGAGTAAAACAGCATTATAAAAGTGGGGTGGAAAAGAAGAGAAAAATACTGTTGGTTAGAATGAATGGAAGACTAAGCTGCTTTCAAATAAAAATAGGAAATGAAACAGAATTCTTAATACTAACTTCAGGATAACCTCAAACTACATCTCCAAGGAAAAAGCAAAGAAGAAAACAAAAAGGGGAACCACTCAAAACACAACCACCCTCACTCCACCTAAGAAGAGAAGGAGAAGAACAAAGACATTATCTGAAACACACAGAGACAAATTACAAAATGACACTGAACAACTACATAGCAATAATCACCTCAAATGTTAATGGACTGTACTCAACAATCAAATGACACAGAGTGGCTTAAGAGATTAAAAAACATAACCCAAACTTCTGCTGCATTCAGGAAACCCATCTTCTTTCAAAAGATAAACAAAAACTCAAATTCAATGATTGGAAGTCAATCCTACAGTCAAACGGCAACCACATAAAAGCAGAAACAGTCATACCTATATCAAATAAAACAGGCTTCCAAATAAAAAGCATAATAAAAGACAGAGATGGACATTATATAATGATTAAGGGGTCCATCCAGCAAGAAGTCATAATGCTTATCAACATATACACAACAAATGAAAGAGCATCAAAATATATTAATCAAGCTTTAGAACTGACAAGAGACATAAATGGCAACACAACAAGTAGAAGACTTCAACACCCCACTTTGAATAATTGAAAGATCAACCAGATAGAAAATTAAAAGGGAAAGAACAGTTTTAAATGACCATTTGGAACAGTTAGGTCTAATAGACATATACCGAACACTTCATTCAACAATAAAGATTTCTCATTCTTCTCAAGTGCTCATGGAACATTCTCCAGGATAGATCATATGTTGGGACACAAAACTGTCTCAAAAAATTTACAAAACTTGAAATCATATCAAAAGTCATCACAGATACATATTTTGTGTGTGTATAAAATGTTCATACCATGCAATAGTCGCCTTACTGTACATTATAAAAAAATAAATTCGTATTAAGATGCAAATGAATAAGACAATACATTTTCTACACAAGAAAAAAAAATACAAATCATCCTAGAAACACTTGAGGACTTCTCATGAATCGATTCAGGTTATTCCCAATTTGGAACAATAGCCTGCAAGGAGTCACCCTGAAAGGTAGGTTTCTACAGGGATACATTAGTCAAAGCCAAGATCGTGGGGTGTGCCCTAGTGGAGCAGTAGTTGGGTCAGTCACCTCTGAAGGAGCACAGACCATATACCCCAGGGTTCGAGCTCTGGGTCCTGGCAGTTGGGGTGGGGAGCAATGGAACAACCAGTGTGAACAACTAAACAAAAATAAAAAATAAAATACTTCTTCCTCCTCTCTCAAAAAAATAATAAATAATAAATGGTACTGGATGATGTGGTAGTACTACAAGAAAGGTATTAGACCCACATGTTATACTGCAGCATGATACAGTTCAGAGGAAGGAATATAAAGAAATGAACTCCCACCTGCTTGATGTAAGGCATATAGTCAGGGTCTTTGTTATAGGAGCCATACTCATTCTCCACCTGCATAGCAATGATAGGTCCTCCATGTTTGTACTGGGGAAAGAAACAATAAGAAATTGAGTTTGCAGTGGGGAATGAAATGTCTGAATACATCACACTTGTCAACAATGACTATCAAATATCCCATTTGAAAGCAAACATCTCAAAAGGTGTTGATATACAATTGAGAGTGGTGTCAGTAAGACAAGTAGAGAGCCTGGGCCCTTGTTCCCTAATGTAAATGTCAACTAAACAACTATAGCCTGACTACAATAACTTTTTATAACTGTAGCCTGACTACAATAACTTTTTACAACTGTAGCCTGACTACAATAATTCTCAACATCAATCAAACACGTGAATGCTCAATCAAGAAAAGGCCACATTCAAAATGTAGGCGGTTTCAAGGGCTTTTCCTCTCTGCTGAGTCACCTCCTTCTTGATGTAGCACAGTCATCAGAAGGAAGAGTCCCAGTTCCCACTACCCTTCCTCAAGACTAAGGTAGCAAATAGATCTTGTTTTCAATGTTTTGTGTTGTCTGTGGGCTTCCCAGTGGGCTAGTTTCCATCTCATCTAACTTGGGACTCAAGAAGGAGTTGTCAGCATAGTTTGGACCTAAAGTTGGGAGCTGTGGACAGCAGCAGTGGGTCACAGCATAAGGACTTCGGGGAAACTATAGACCATTGGTGCCTGGAACAAGGATAATAAATAGAGCCTGATGGTAGAATATCTAAGGTCCTGACAGGAAAATGGGTGAGACCCTTTGAGAAATTAAGACACATAGAGTACACACAAAAACCATAAAGGTCATATGCCAAAAAACACTATCTGAGGAGATCTTAAGCTTCTCCCAGGCTGATCTGAAAGTTCAGGAGCCCACTAAATAGTGAAATTGTTTCCACCAATCTGCAAAGACTGTAAGAAATGACTTTTTTAAATACCAAATTTTCACCAAAAAACACAAGGCATACACAAAGAAACAGTGAAATGTGGCTCATTCAAAAGAACAAAATAAATTTGTAGAAACAGTTTGAAAAAACCACACAATGAACTTACTAAACATTTTAAAACAACTGTCATAAATATACTCAAAGAGCTAATGAAAACATCAACAAATAAATCAGAAAAAGGCTATATGAACAAAATGAGAATATCAATAAATACAGAAATTGTAAGAATCAAATAATTTCTTGAGTTATAACATATATTATCTCAATATAAAGAATTCACCATAGGAGTTCAACAGAAGATTCAAACAGGGAAAAGAAAAAAATGACAAAATTTTAATACAGGTTACTGAATCTTGAGAGAAAAAGAAAAAGAAATGAATAAAAGTGAACAGAGCCTTAGGGACTTATGCAACAACATTAAGCAGACAAGCAAACTCATTATGGGAACCAAAAAGGAGAGAAGAAAGAAACAGAGTGATTATTTGAAAGAATAATATTTAAAAGCACACTAAAATCTGAGGAAACACATGAATATACAAATCTAAGAAGCTCAATGAACTTCAAGCAGCATTAAGCCAGAGACGCAATACAATCAATTTGCCAGACACCAAAGATGAGACTCTCTTGGAAGGAACAAGAGAAAATCAACTTGTCATTTACAAAGGATCCCCAACAAGACTATCAGTGAATATGTCATCAGAAGCCTCTATGCAGTGTGATGGTATATTCAAACCAATGAAGGAAAAAAACTATCAACTGAAACTCCTATATCCAACAAGACTGTCCTTTGAAAGTGAGAGAGAAATTAAATTATTCCCAAACAAGTAAAAGCTGAAGGAATTCATTATCACTAGACCTACAAAGATAGTCTATGTAAATATAACCAAAAGAGGTAGGGATGCCTGTGCTAATGTCAAACAAAATACTCTAAGTAAAAAACTGTAAGTAGAGACAAAGAAGATTATTACATAAACTATATAATGATAAAAATCAATTTAAAAGATATGACAATTATAATATATAGGTACCAAACACTAGAGCTCCAAAGTATATGAAGGAAATACTGAGAGACTTGAAAGATAAAAACACATCTCTACAATAATAGTAGCAGACTTCAGTACCTCACTTTCAATAACAGAGGCAACAACCAGACAGATGATCAATAAGGAAACAGAGGACTTAACACTACAGACAAATTGGACCTCACACATACATAAAAACATTCCATCCAATAAAAGCACAATACATATTTTTCTCAAGTACATATAGAACATTGTCCATGACAGACCACATACCAGGGAAGGAGGAAGGATGTGGATTCTTGGCCCAGTCTCTCTGAGACATGGCCAGATAGGAAACACTGTTCCTGAAGAGAAAACTGAGGCCCAGGCACTGCTGCCCATCGCTGTGGTGGGAGAGCCTTCGCTCCACACCCCAGAGGGTAGGAGTCCCTCTTTTACCACCCACTCCTGGTCAGCAAGGCTAAATCTAGTTTTAAAAGATTTAAACCATTCTGAGAATCTTTTCTAATCACAACAGAATAAAACCTACACAGCGATCTAGAGATTCAATGCAATCCCCATCAAAATCCTAATGGCAATTTGGCTGAAACAGAAAATTTCCCCTAAAATTCATATGGAATTTCAAGAGACTCTAAATAGCCAAATTAATGTTAAAAAAAAAAAAAGGAACAAAGCTGGAGGTCTCACATCTCCTGATTTCGAAACTTACTATAGAACTTTGGTAACCAAAAGCACAAAAATACAGATTAATATAGGATAGAAATAAATTCTCAAATGTCTAGTCAAATGATTTTTAACAAGGGTGCTAAGATCATTCAAGGTGAAAAAGACAGCTGTCTTTTCAACAAGTGGTGGTGGAAAACTTTATATACACTTGCAAAAGAATGAAGCTGGATCCTTACTTTAAACCATTTATAAAAATTAACTCAAAATAGAGCATAAATCAAAACATGACTGCTAACACAACTGATTTACAGCTAATGCAACTCTTAGAAGAAATCATAGGGGAAAGCTTCCTGACAATGGATTTGGTAATGACTTCTTGGATGTGGTATCAATGGCAATGACAACAACAAAATAGATATTGGACTTAACCAAAATTAAAAACTTTTATGTTTGAAATGACACAATTCTTAACCGAGAGTTGAAAAGACAACCCTCAGAATGAGAGAAAGCATTTGCAATCATTTTTCTAATATACAGAATATATAAAAACTCCTAGAACTCAACAGCAAAAAACAAGCAACCCAACTTAAAAAATAATTTGAATAAATATTTCTCAATTATACATATGTATATGACCACGTGAAAAAGTACTCCACATCACTGATCATTAAGGAATTCTAATCAAAATCACAAGAGATACCACATGAACCATTTCAGTTGTTTTTTTATCAAGTAAACAGAAAGCAAAAAAATGTGTAACAGGAGGTGAAGAAATTGGATCTTTGTACACTGTCCATGGAAATGTCAAATGGTACAGCTGTGCAAAACTGTGCAGCATTTCCTCAAAAAATTAAACTCAAGATAGTTATATAATCCAGCAATACCACTTCTGGGGATATGCCCAAAAGAAGCGAAAACAGGAACCAGATGATATCCATACACCCATATTCATAGAAGCATTATTTACAGAAGGCAAAAGCAACTCAAGGGTCCATTGATGGGTAAACAGACAAATGGGTTTGTTAAGTTAAAATCTCATACATACAATGGAATGTTATTCAGGCTTAAAAAGAAACACATGCTATATGGGTGAACCTTAAAGAACACTATGCCAAGTTAAGTCAGTCACAAAAGGACAAATAGAGACAGAAAGTGGGATGTGGATGTCAGGGGCTGTGGAGAGGTAAGAGGGGGTTGGTGTTTGAGGGAGACAGTTTCAGTTTAGGAAGATGAAAAAGTTCTGGAGATAGATGTTGGAGATAGATATTTTCACAACAATCTGAATGTACTTAATGCAACCTACTTGTACATTTTAAATGGTTACTATTTAATGCATAAATGTATGTACAATGTTACATTTTATGTTTTATATAATATTTATTTACCACAATAAAAATGTTATGGCCAGAAAATAAATTTTAATAGGTTTGGCATGCCCATTCCATGTTTAAGAATGCTCTGGGCATATTCCTAGTAGGAACTTCCTCCCATGCCCACCTGCACCACCTAGCCTACCCACCCTGCTGCATCATCAGGACAATCCCATCTTCCCTGCAAAAATCTAGGCTGATCACTCCTAGCTTCTTACTTTATTCACAATTAGGGCTTCCAGATTTAACAAATAAAAATACAGGACACATGATTACACCTGAATTTATAATTAATATTTTACATAAACAATGATTTTGGTATATTTGAGATATATTTATCCTAAAAAGTATTATTTGTTTATATGAAATTTAAATTAAACTAGTACCCTGTGTTATTTACCTGCTTTACATATTATCCAAACATTCCTTTGATCTGTGTGAGCTATGACTAGCTCACTGACTCACATTTTCTATCAGTGTTCACATCTCACTGTCACTCCTCTTGATTTTGCAAAAGCAGCTGGGTTCATTCTTCCTACTCCTGCCTTTGTTATTGCTTCCAATTTCTACCTGCAATATTAAGGTACTTTCTTCCTAAAATATATGTTAATTTAACACCTATATTTTGTATAATAAATGTATACTATATACCAAACTTTTCTTTTTTGATAGCAAGGGAAAGTATCTTGACAAGTCGTCATAGTAATTCCATAATTACGAAAAGCCCTGCTATCTTATAGGCAAGGATGTCTCTGTATCTGTGCCTCTCTGGACTGACCAGAGGACACTGGCGATGTGTTTTCAGTGATGAAGGCATCACCACTCAGCACTGTAAGTAGCAAAGTAAGCTGCCTGCCCCTGGGCTGCGCCTAACACTGCAACACATGGATTTTTTCAAAGGCATCTACTGGAGGCCCTTCCAAAGACAGACCTCAGGCAGTAGGGTGACTGCATTTTTGTGCTGCAAAACCTGTGACCAGGTCTGAGAGCAAATGAAGGACCAGCAGGAAGACAGTGAAGATCAACAAGAGTCCCAGCTTGCTTTTACCTGGAGTGGCACCACCCTGGACATCAGGTGATCAAAATAAAGGTCGACTGCTTTGGTGAAGCCCTTGTAAGTTGTTCTCAGTCTCATGTCTGGGTCTTGGAGTAACCAGCTTAAAGAAAAGGGGGCTCATTAGTCTCACTGTGGTTCGTTCTGGCCAGAGTGATGGTGGATGAAAGGTAAGCAGCATCAGCCAGCTTGTGACTGTCTGGAGACCATTCCCACCACACGACCTCCATGCAACCCGGAAGGCAGGGGCTCGTGCAAACGACTCCAGGCAGCCCTGCCCTCAGCACGCTCGGACCAAGGGACACAGGCCGGGAGGAGCTTCGGGCCCAGCTTCATGCTCTAGTGGGGCTGCAGCCCCAGGGGAAGCTTTTAAATGGATCCATGTTCAAGCATTTACACTTTGTTACACTTTACTACTGTGCTATAAAGGGGTGAAGTCAAAGGGTAGGAGTCCCTGGGACTGGGGAAGGACACAGATGAACCCTCCCATGTCACCCAGAAAAAAGGGCAGAGGAAGGATTCTCTCAGTCTAGTCCAGTGGCCCCTGGGACCTCTCAGTCATCAGAGCAGCTCAGGACATAAGCCAGAAAAGAGGGAAATTTCATATGCTGTCACATTGCCCTGGTAAGTACAGAACATTAGTTCAAGAGATAAGTCAAGGTATTTTCCTTCTCCATGGACATTCTGAGAAAACACTTCTGTTTTCTTACAGAAGGGCATGCCCTGACTTGGAATTCCTGAGAGGACACGGGAATCAGCTACATGTTTTAGGTAACAAGAATGAGGAATGAGCACTTCCTCCATGCTGATGCCAGTCACATCCAGGACACATAGAGCAGGCAGATGCCGCCTGCTTCCTGTCTCCCAGCTCAGCCACCTGCTCATCTTCCCTGAACCCAAACCTGGGGAGAGGCACGGCCCAAGGGAGGAGCGAGTGCAGCTTCAGAGCTAAGACACAAATCCTCTGTGTCCTGGCTGAGCCTGAGGGAGAACAGCGCTGGCCCAGGTTCCTAATCCCCAGGGAGAGCAGCACTCAGCCTTGTTGAGGGTGCTCGTGCCAGGCTGTAGGGTGTGGTGGGCAGTGAGCCTGGGTGCTAGAGGGGTGGAGACAGAGCCTGCCCGTGCTCCCTAGGGAAGGGCTGGAACATGCTAGGAAGGAGGAAGAAAACACAGCCCAAGGGAGGAGGAATGACAAACAGGATCAGCCTTCCTCCTTGAGGGGTGAGGAGAGAGGGAGCCCTAACAATCTTGAATATGGTGAGAATGGGGAGGATGACGCCCAAGAACAAGAAAATCTTTTTTCTGGAATTACTAGTAACAATAATGAGGAAGAGGAAGGGACGTGGCACCAGGCAGTCCTGTTCTGATGTCCACACCAACCAGAGATACATCCTGAGAAAATTCATCATTAGGGCCTGAGATTTGAATATTTGAGGATTATTTCTCTGATGCTTATCAAAATATTGACTTCAAACAAACAAACATGGTAGCACACTGAGAAATGGTGGTTTTAGTTTTCCCACTTTGTAGACAAGGAAAGGCCGGCCTGTGAAGGTTATGCCCCAGGCACAACAGAGCCCGCAGGACCGGCCAGGGTGGCCACTGGCTCCTGCTGTGCACCTAAAGGGGCAAACACCTGGCATCATGTGAAATGATTCCCTTTGGGGTCCTTTATTCTGAAAAAGAACTTCAGGATGAAAACAGACTTTAAATTGAATTAAATGTTCATGGTTAGTGTTTTTGCATAAACCACAGAGGGAGCCCCTCATCCACTTACCTGGGCAAGCCCCCCAGGTCGATCTCACTGCAGATATAGGGGCCTGGACGCAGGATCACCCACAGCCCAATCTCCGCAGCCAACCAGACAAAGGCCCTAGGGAGATCAGTGTCACAACCCCGTAGAAGGAAGGGACAAAACCTGTACCTCCTGGGCAAGGGAAGGGTGCCTCTGCCTTCCTCACGCAACCAGGGAGACACAGTGAGTGGAAGGGAGGGGCCCTCCTACAGAGCAGGGACCCCCAACACCAGGTCGCAGGCCAGATGCCTGGAACTGGGTTCTCACCACTGGGGACATCAGCCAGGGTACAGGGGACTAACAGGGAATCTGATCCTAATCACCTTGCTACCTGAGGGGGACAACCCTTGCCCCAGCCCACATGGGGATGGTGCTGCACAGAAGGCACACAGTGGGGACCGGTCCCCTGGCTGCAAGGGATGAATCTGAGCTCAGAGACACAGGTCAAATCCTAAGAGCAACAGGGACAGAACGAGAACATCTGCGCCCTGGGGCAGAACCTCTCAGGGTGTCCTGAGGACAGGGCACCGGAGCCATGTGCAGCTGCTCTCAGAGCAGAGCCCAGATGCCCTGGGAATCTAAGGGCCCCAAGGAGCCGCCCGCTCTCTGCCCACCCGCCAGCTGTCCCAGAGGCGGCAGCAGCAGCACCTACTCCAGATCCAGGTTCCCAGAGAAGTCGAATGTGCCTCTTTGCGGCTCGTGGAGGTTCCAGGGAACATAGCTGCGGTGGGAGGCAATGACAGGCATGAGGTTTTCATTTCCCCCGTTCCTCTTCCACATGACCTTTTTATCCCTTAAGCCTCCATGATGGCTGATGATGTATTTCTTAGATACATCGTCTTAATGACATCAGAAATGAAATCAATTGAATTGAAGAACTCTAGGGGCTTGAGAATCCATTCCAAGTCCCTGGGGTCTGATACCTCATGTCCTCTGAAGGGAGAGAAAGCCAACAAGATCCGGGCGCAGCATGAAATGAGACCACAGGTCACCTCGGGCGTGCATCCCCTCCCATACTCTCCCATCTCTCCATCTCCGTCGTAGAAAAAGGGGCATTTCATAGAAAAAGACTAAGAGGAAGCCTCAGTTATCTGTACTATTTTTACTGAAGCATCTAGATTTCTAAAACTCTTAACAGAATGGGGTTCTAACTCTAAAGAGTTATAAAGTAGATTCTTAAAGGCCTTGGGAACCAGGGTGGGTCAGGAATAGACAGTAGTCAAGACTCTGCTGCCCTTGGCTCCCAGCCTGTGGGGCCTTCTCACTGAAGAGATGCTGGCCTCAGGGAAGAACTGCAGGATGCAGCCCTGGGACCCCCGGTGGGAGGTTGGGGGCGGCACTCACGTGGTCAGGGTGTTCAGACCGCAGGCCTTCAGCTTCAGCAGGCGGTCCCTCCAGTACTCTCTGGGCACCCGGAAGTAGTGGATGGAGCCCCCGAAGACCCAGAAGGTGGAGCCCTCCAGTGTGAAGCTCTGGCCTTGTGCCTGCAGCCCACTCTGCCGGTGCCTCAGCCACAGTGGGATCACTCTGTGCCAGGCCGACCTGGAGCAAGCACAGACTGCAGATTAGCAGCTAGCCAGGGGCTGTCCCTCTTCCTCCAGAGGCATTCAGAAAAAGCTCCCCACCCTCCCCCATGAGCACACCCTGGGAAGAGTCTGTTTTGAGCACACTCATTGTCTGGGCTCCACTGCAAGGGAAGAGCAACTGAGTCAAGACAGAGGCACACACGCTGCACAGGGAGACAGGAGAGAGGCGGGGCAGAATGTGGAGAGGAGGTTCTCAACGGGCTTTGGTGCCAGGGGCTTGGGGGGTCTCAGCGCAGGTGGGGCACACTATCAAAGCAGTAATTACTTCAAGAGTCCCTCTGAGTCCCACTTCATGGTCGCAAATGCAGGGCTCAAGGAGCAGACTCCTGAAAAGAAGGATCTGGGTTAGAAAAGCATCTACTCCTTTTTGTCTGAAGATGAGTGTCAGCTAAGAGAGAGGCCAGCACACAGAGGGTCACTTGGGAAGGAGTCCCCCAAAAAGCACCTCTTTGCAGACCCATGTGCATTGCTGGTGGGAATGTAAATTGTTGCAGCCATTTTGGATAACCATATGGAAATTCCTCAAAAAGTTAAAAGCATGATCCAGCAATTCTACATCTAGGTATCTATCCAAATAATATGACAGCACTAATTGGAAAAGATATAGGCACTCCCATGTTTACTGCAGCATTACTTACAATAGCTAAAAATGGAAACTACCTAAGTGCCTATCAACAGATGACTAGATAAGGATGTGGTCTAGACACTGTATATACTACTCATCTATAAAAAAAGATGGAATTCTGTCATTTGGGACAGCATGGCTAACATTATAAGGGATGATGCTAAGTGAGATAAATCGTAAGGAGAAAGACAAACACCAGATGTGAACTATAAAGAAACAAAGCAAAAGAACAAATAAAACAAAAACTAACCCCTGAACTCCGGCAACAGAACTGAGATTAGCAGAGGGGAAGGTGTTGGGGGTGGGAGCAAAGGGTGGTGCGTCCAATGAATAGTAGGAGGGGATTATAAGAAATGTAGTTGTGGGAGAGGTATGTTATCACATCTTTGATGAACAGTGAACCTGCTCATCTAAGCTTATACAGTGTTGTAAATCAGTATCACTTCAGTTTTACAAAGGATACCACTTACCATTTCTTGTGGTAGCCAAAGGAAGTGCCCTCAATCTGATCCCTGTGACAAGATGCTTCTAGAATCCTTCTCTCTTTCCACCCTGTGCCCTGAAGGCCACAGGGGAAGCTAGCAGTTCCTGACATGGGCATCATGCCCAGCAGTCTCCTCGGCATAAACAATTTCCTCCTAGGGCGGCCAGTCTTGCTCTGAAGCCGGGAGATGCGTTGGGGCTAAGGCCCACGTGGTTGTTCACTCAGTGCTGACACTCTGACAGGGCTATTGTCACTTAGAAGAAACAGACGGGTGAGCCGAAGTGGGCCAAGAGCAGCATTTTTTTTTAACAGTTTTATTATGTCTTTAGTTTACATTGCTCTATGATTTTTAGGACATTGAATCTGCACTTTGGTCTACGTGCATCTCACACCACACCCTCCACCTTGTTCCCTCCTCCTTCCACCCTCCTGGAGGTGGTCACAGCCCTGCATCCCATGAGTTTTGTTGTGATTTGTCTATTCATTTCTTGGGAGAGCCACAATCCTGACTCTGAATTGGCTGTTCTCTGGGCCTTCAAAGCCCTAGCTCTTGAGTGGAGTGGAGTATGGTCATGGAGCAAGCAGAGTTGACTCCTGTGCACTCCTGGTGTTTCATGTCTCCTGATGTCCCTCATCTCTGCCACCAGCTGTTTCCTCCCACTGGGTCCTTCCTATGTGCCAGCAGTTTCTCCCTGATAGACACTGCCAGAGCTTCCATGTGGACATAAACTCAGAGCATCCCCACGGTCAAGCATGGAGCCCTGTTGTAAGGGAACTCTCCTGCTAAGGGCACTTGGTGCAAACCCACTGTAGCTGGTCATGAGCCCCAGGAAGCTTAGTCCAATCCTACCAAAGATCCTCCAGCCAACATCTCTGGTCCCTGTGAGGCATTTTGACACTGTCTCCACCCCACTGCACAGCTAATTAAATGTAGGGTCACAGGTACTGTGACAGGCCTAAGACACAGCCATGCAGTCACACAGCTACCAACCCCCACCACTCAGAAGGTCTCACTCTTGGTTTCAGACACTCTACTATCTCCATTGTGAGATTCTCAATACTTTTAAATAAAAGTCCCACATTTTCACTGTGCCTGGATCCCACAGCTTCAAAAGACCGAGCAATGACACTAGCTGAACTATATACAAAATTGCTGGGTGAAGAGATAATCTATTCAACCAGTATGGAAAACAGCTGACCGGGTTGAGTCCAGATGGAGCCCAGCGTGGAAGGGACCCGAACAGAGGGTAGCACTTCCTGGGCAGCCTTTTTCCACACCTTGCTGAATCAGACACCCCAGAAGCAGGGAGGATGGGGTTCAACCACAAGAATTATCCAAGTTGGCAGCATATTCAAATTACTTGGGGAAATTTAAAAGTTGCCCAATGCCAGGCCCACGCCTGCCCAGTTAACCGCCCCGGAGGTGGGCTCAGGTACTGGCATTTTTCACTGACTCCACCACAGATCCTAGCAGACAAGTTTGAGAACCACCAGTCTAGGAAGCTTTAGAGGAGGGGAACAAGTAAGGGGAGGCCTGGAGGGACAGAGACACCAGCCTGGAGGCCAAGGAGGGGCCAAGTGCCATGGACATCACTGACTATGTGGAAATCTTGTCTGGGGTCACTCACAGGCAAAGAAAATTATTTTCACCTACACCTCCTACTTCTCACAGTCCCTTGGGTCCCAACTGGCTCAGCAGTGTGGGACTACAGTTTTGCTATGTTACAATTGAGATAGTCGTTTGTGAACATCTGGGTACCTAATCACCCTTTCCTTCACCAAAGAGAAAAAGTCCATATTCCAAGCAACGTAGAAACGATATTTCAGAACATGACTCTTCTAAAGGACTCCCTACATAGGGAGTGAAAAAACACGTTTCGATAGGAGGAGGCTCTCATAGTCTAGTGCCTACCTCGCCACCCTGAGGGCTGCTGGGTGGTACAAATGAAGTGATCCATGATGTGCTTGAAGAGCTGTGTCAAGCTTGGAAATAAATTTACGTGTTTTTAATACTATAGAGAATAGCCTCCATGCTTTTATGTCCCTAATAAAGAGTAATCCCAACTTTCCTATTTTGAAACCATTTAACTTAGCATCTAATTATATTTTATGAGCCAGACTTTGTGCCAAGCCTTCTCATTATAATTTATAGAATTTTACAATGAAAGATCTGTCTATTGGGATTCCATCGGACCAGTTCACTGCCTCAGTCAGGGATCTGCATGCTTCAGCTGTGGGCCCATCCAGCCAGCCATTGTCTGTGCAGTCTGTGAACTCGGACTGGGTTTCACTGGTTGAGAAGAAATCAAAGCAATAATATTTGGGAGCACAACAAATCATCTGAGCTTCACATTTCAAAATCCAGAAAGAGTTTTGTTGACATCACCACTCCCATGCTCACTGGCTGAAGGATTTTTTTATGACTACTTGGGGTACAGGGAGGTTGTCACAATAGAGACTTCATGGCCCCCAGAGCTGAAGGTATTTACTGCCTGGCCCTTTACAGGAAATTGTGGCCCCCTGCCTTAGAGGATGAGACCTTGAGCCAGCTCCTTGTCACCACTCCTTCCCATGGCTCTGCTCCAGACCTCTGGCAGTGTCTGATGTCCCCTCAACTCAGGCATGCAGTCTGACCGACTTTGGTTCAGACCATCTCCGCTCCAAACCACACTCTACCCATGTCAGCCCTTCCTTCCCTGCTCACCAGCTTCCCCAGCCACCCTGGCCTTCCCCATGGGCACCCGTTCTCCAGGCTCACCCAGATTCTTCTCTTTCAAGAACAAGGATGAACTGACCAGTAGTGAAAACACACACACATGCACGCACGCACAACAGGCAGAGTCCTTGCTTGGAAGACAGTGAGAATACAATTTAGCAATCACTCCACCAGGCAGCGCTCTGATTTGCTGACCAGACTATCTAAAGGACAAGCTCCACTTCTTCACCCAGATCACCATTGGTCCTAACTTTGGTATATGGCTGTATCTCCCCATACACTGTGCACCCATAAGTGCAGATTTAGGCAGGTTGGAAAGAACTCTGACTCGCTCATTCCTCTGCAGCCCTGCTGGTGACATACTCCTCACAGCGCCCTTCCTGGTGAGTGGTTATTAGGAAATCTCAGTCCGGGGTCCCTCTCCAGATAAGCTCTGCACCTGTGGAGAATTTTCATCTGGAACTTGTTAGACCTGGAGAGGCTTAGGCCTTCCCTGGGAAGACTGGTCCAGAATCTACACCTTAACCTGTCATCAAGGTTGGAATTTTAGAAGTGCCACCCTTGTTTCCTTTGATATGTTTTATACAGTCTTCTAGACAGAGCTTCTTTTTGCTGTGTCTTTATAGCCTATCATTTTCCAGATTTAAAATAAAATTCCTCTCAGTGCTTATTAAGAGGCATGCAATTAACACAACATTCACATGCTTTAAACAACAAAAGCTGTTAGTTCCCAAATTCCAAGTTCTGGAAAACTCAAGTTTCCGTCCAGGAAATTCCCTAGTGGCTACTAGACAAGGCTTTATTACCTTAATAAAAGGAATGGGTTCACTGAGAAACTGAAATGAAGCATGCCAGTCTTCCCCGAGGAACTTGCTGGGAGATAAAATGGTTCAGCTTGGAGCTTCACAAACCAAAGCACCATGCACATGTATATAACACTGTTAATGATCAGTATGACCAGTGATCTTAGGTTAATAATCCCCTCCCGAGTTTCCTGAGTAATTAACTCAGTAATAACAAAATCAAGGAACAAGGACTGACTGGCTGAAGGTCAGAGATCCCTGACCTGGACTGTGCACAGGGGGCCAGCCAGGTCCAGGAACAGGTCCTTTTCTCTGCTTCCCCTCGTGGCCAGGGCATTCCTCTGAAACCCTTCGAGGGGATCAGGAGCTTTGTCCTTCTTGCTAGCTAGAGCTGATAGTAACACTTTCTACTGGACTTTCTGCTGCCTTCCTGTCTTTGCTTCATTGTAGGATGGCTCTTCAGTCCTGCAACAGTGAACAGCAGGCCTGGGTCCCCTACCTAACTTGTCCTCAGTCCTCAAGCTACTCTGCTCAGGCCTCGTCTCTGGTCGTCTCCTGGGCGGGGAGTGGTCTGGCAGCTGGTATACATGCCAGGATCTCTGGGAGGCACATGATCTCCACATTCTTGTTGCCACCAATTTCCTTTAGCAGCATTATCAGAGGTTGTGATGGAGGCATACTCAGTGGACTTGAGTCCTGGGGTCCCTGTGGTAGGAGGGGGAGGGACATCAAATTGAATCATCAGTACAAGGGGTACAAGACAGACCCACACAAGGCGGACATCACAAGACATGGTCACAAGTACTGGGTGGATGTGTTTGAATGGGAAAGGGCAGATGAGCAGATGACAAGTTCATAGCTTCTTTCCTGTGGATATGCCCACAAATTGATGCCCAGCTTTCAGAGAGTCTTTAGGGCAGTTGTGGAGCAGAGGATCTAGTCACCGACTTGAATAAGGTGTGCTAACTGGGCCAGGTCTGAAATGTCTCTTGCTATCTATCCCCACGTCACCTATAAACTCTACAAACACTAAGCAATGAGTGACCGGAGTCACCGTGGTATGGGGAGGTCTCACGGGTCACAGCCACCTTCTTCAGTCTTCTATCTGCACACACAGTCTGACCAGATCAACAATATGGTCCACGCTGCCAGCACGCATAGATTTTATTCCCAACTCCTACAATATGCTGGCCTCTGGCAAAGACCTAGCAATACTCACAGAGTCTTAGGCAGGTGAAACATGTGGCCAAGCTAGGCTTGTGGGGCTAGGAATCTGCAAAAGAGTGCTTCCATTCCCAGAATGTAAGCCCTTGCTGGTCCCAGGGTCAGTTATTTCAGCACTATGCATGATGTGTACTCGCTAATTTGGATGATTAGTAGTCTACAATAATTCCAGGTGCACACTAACTCTCTTAGGGCCCCCCTGAGCAGAGATTCCCCAAATCTGGGACTGGAGTATCATATTAAAGATGATGACCAAGAAAGCACCACCTTTTAATCACCCGGCACTTGTGCCAGAGACTACCATTCAGATGGGAGGTGAGTTAAACTGCCCCAAAACTATCAAAACTATCAAAACTCACGGGGTCAAAACAGACATTTTACTCATTAGGCTCAAGATCCTAATATGATCACAGGCTCCATAAGGTCCAATTTACTGGCATATCCATCTTCCCTGAACTGGTCCTTAGTGGGGATTTTGGTCTGATAGCCTTCAACCCCACGAGCATTTCCTCCAGCAGGCAGCCTGAGGGCCTAAGGAAGGAACTGCCACTCTGTAGCCCAGAAAGGTCAGACCCTTACTCCCTCTGCTCCACACTGCCCCTTGGACCAATCCTTGAGCCCTAGAGCTGTAGCCCCAAGGAAATGGACTTCTGTGGAGCCTGGCCAAGCCAGTTGGTTGTGCTCCTTGGCCTGGGCACATTCTTCCTGGGCCTTCCATTTCAGAAGCAAGATGAAGGTCATTCTGCAGTCCTGACACTGCACTCCTGTCCTCCGAACAGGCTCCAGGGAGCCAGGAACCAGTGCCTCACCCAGGCACAGTGGGTGACACAGGGAGGAGCTGTTGGTTTCCAGCACGTTTTCTGACATTCCTCATGTAAGAAGTGTGTACATGAGTACTTGCTTGAGATCCAGCATGAAATAATAAAAACCCCTGATTTTAATGACTAGAGAACAACAGAAAGTGCCCCAATGTTGTGTGACACTGTACTTCCACTTTGGGAAAAATCTCCATGGAGAGCATCAGCAGCAGAGAAGTGCTGGTGCACTGTCAGCTAGCTCTCCCTAAGGGCTGCACAGACAGTGCCCTTCCAATTACACGACTCTGGTCTGAGAGATGCTCGTGGGGTCAAAACAAGATGATTTCATGACACAGGGCATAAATGACGTAAATATGTGAAATCATTTTTAATCTACCACACAAAATTTATCTCCATCGATTTATAGGAGAGGTTAGTTCTTACACGAGTCAAAGAATCTATGCACACACATTGACCAGGATTCCCCACGTAGAACCTTCATTACACTGACTCACCAGAAAGGGAACATGGAATTTTACTCGCTTATTGAGGCTCACTTATTTTCAATGTCTATCAGGTTTTAAACAAAATCTCATATGGTCAGCAATTCTACACATAGAAATATACCCAACCAATATTCGGGGCAACTTTGTGTGCAGTAGCTAAAATATTGTACGTAATCAATGCCCATCAACAGGGGACTGTTTAAATAAATTATGTGGCTAATGGGCAAATGGGTTTATATATATAGGCTGTTCTCTAGTTATGCAGTCATGCACAGGATATCTCTGAAAGGAGCCATGTCAGCAGCAGCCTCTGATCAGGGCAGGGGGCTCCTAGGGGCCAGGAATGTGGGGGTAATTTCCCCCTTATAGTAGTAATAATTTCCCCATGTTCATATATTACCTACTCACAAAAGAAACTTTGCAGGAGAAACACTGTCCAGTGTGCTCCTGAACACAACTCTTCAACTCTTCTTGCTGGACGCATGCAGGCATGTTAGTCTTCCAACAGCATAATCACCTCCAGTTCCACCCAGGTTGTTACAATAGGCACGATTTCGTCTTTTTTTAATAGATGAGTAGTGTGCCATGTGGTATAAGTACCTGTCCTGTTGACAGGTATTTAAGCTGGTTTCCATGTTTTAGCTGTTATGAACAGTGCAGCTATGAACATAAGGATGTGTATATCTTTTTGATAATTATTTTTTGTAATTTTGGGATCTATACCTAAGAAGTGGGATTGTTGGATAAAATGGTAGTTCCTTTTTTTTTAGAATCTCTATATGCAAATGAAATAAGCCAGAAAGAAAAGTAAAATTACAGGGTGTTTTCACTCATATGTGGAATATAAAGAAACAAAATGAACAAACAAAATGCAAAAAAACTCACAGGATGCAAGGCTGTGGTTACCAGAGGAGACAGAAGGGAGTGAATCTGGGGTCAAAAGTATAAATGATGGTGGTACGGGCACTAGAACTCTGGTGGTGGGTGTCGTGTCACAGACAGAGTGACTCAGGAGTGAGCGATCGCCCTGACAATCATAAAGTAATGCAAACAAAAGAAAACAAAAAGATTTAAGGAGAGCGCCTAACGGGCATCAAGAAGCACTTGCTTCCTTTTCATGAGCCTCTAACAGTAGCTCTGCCCTTCTACCCTACACAACGGGGACTCATTCAATATGGCCTTTAATACCCGGAGCAATAGGTCTGAATGCAAGACAACTGAGCAGAGGCCGCAAACATCACCACGGGGTGAGCACTGCTGGATGACAGGAGTCACAGGGGCACTAACTGTTCTGAAAAGATCTCTAAGCTCTAGAAGCTCCTGAATCTTCCTCAGAAGAGCACTCACTTGAGGTGATACAAAAGAACCTGAGTCATTTCATGAAAGGCTAAGTGCTTTTATTTCACTTGCTACTTTCATGACCTAAGGTAGAGAAAATGCTCTGGTCAGCTTGCTGTCAGTCTATTTAGCTTTTTGCCCCCATTTCCTCTCTCTGCAAGTACAAAGAACGCATCATATTCATGCTTTTACTCCAAAGCACTCGATCCCCTTCAACCATTGACTAGCACAGCCTGGAAGAGCCCCAGTGCCTGCTTCAATCTCCTCAGAGTGGGTGTGTCACCCCAACAGCCCCTCTCCCTGAAAGACCCACAGGCCACCTTCCCACCTGTGTCAGAGAGCTGTCCAGCTGCTGAAAGAGACACCTCCTACATGTGGAATGCTTCTCTACCAGAAGATGAAAGAGACAATGTTCAAAGAGCTGGAACATTCCAGAGACTATGACTCAGCCTCAAACCAAGTCAAGGCCTCCAACAGGCAAAGCTCATAAAGCGGCTACTTCACAGAACCCAGAAGAGAAACACAATTGGACCCCACCCCCCTGGAAAGAGGAGTGGCCATGATCTAGATCAAAACTGATCTGGTCATGCTACGGTTAGTCACCGTTTAAGGAGGTGTCTGATGGGTTCTCCCCTCTGTCATGCAAGTGGAAATTGGAGTCAGGAATCCAGATCAGTCAATGCAGGGTGGTGAGTGCAGCAGAGATGAGTGAGTGATGAATTTGTCTTTGCAGATTCCTGGTGTGGGCTGCCTACCTGGTAGCTTTTCTCTCCTGACTTTAGCCAGCAAAGACCTCAGGTATGAGAGAGCAGAGCTCACTGAATCACTGCTTGGTGATGTATGTACATCAAGGAAAAACACTGTGACTAGGAATCAATCTTTGATATAATCAAGCAGGCATTCTTGTGTTCAAGGAGTAGGAGGAGAGAAAGAAGGAAAGGAATGGCTCTCAGATATGCACGCATCATAGACCTCAGAACAACGCAAACAAAAATGAACATTCTGTAGGATTACATTTCTATAAAACACTAGAAAATTCAAACTAATAAACAGTGGAAGAAAGCAACAGGTCAGTGTGCTTGGGGAGGGGGAGCAGAGCAACAGGTCAGTGTGCTTGGGGAGGAGGAGCAGAGGGTAGAAGAGAGAAAGATGCAAGATGGACAATTCAGGGGTTGACATTTCTACCACTTCTGGTGGTAGTTTCACAGGTGGATATATATGTCAAAACGTACTCCGCCGTGCGTGTTAGCATGAAGTGTGTAGCATGGCATTTTTAATGTGACTGGGGTTAATTTTTTAAGACACCTATCCTTGAAATCCTCCTCAAAAGTTATCTTGTCCCTCCTGTTTCTTGGATGTGTTGTAACTAAATAGCTATGGTTGACCATGAATGAGCCCAAGTTGAAATTCCTTGTAAAAACAAGCACTGCAGCCAAACATCCCCTCCATCTGCAATACATGCCTTCTCCGGGCACAGGAGAAGGGCTGATCCTGATCCCAAGAGCTCAGCCCCACAAAGATGCAGGCAGGGCATGTGACCTATATTCCACTGGCCACATCACATTCCCAGCAACAATGGGAGAGGCCCCCACCGCCCACTCAGTTAATGACCCAAAGCCAAAGTAACACAGGAAGAGGAAGCAGCAATAATGTGTTCTCCTTTGGCCTCAGAGATCAAGGTCACTGTGCAGACCAAGTCAGACAGAAGGAATGGGGCAGAAAGTGCCCATGAGGGTAATACAATAAAAAGATGCCAAAGACATGCATTCTAAAGGACACAAAGATGGCCTGGGACTCCATTCAGAGCATCTTGAGACTTGTGTCTTCCCTGCTGAGAAAGAAGGAATATCAGGAAAAATGACCTTTCCAAGCATTTCCATGGACTTGAGTCACCACTATTCATTGTCTGTTGCTAATCCCCAACAACTCCAACTAGCCCCCAAGGGACTCAACTACAAGTACCCAGGTGGGGACACTCATCTGTGAGATGCTCAGGCTTCTTCACAGCCCAGTCAGCTACCTGATACTTCATATTCTGTCCGACAGACACCAGCAAACACCCAACCTCCTACCCAGGTCTTTTCCTGTGAACGATACAGGCCCCACAGAGTGGTCTGTGTGGGTTCCTTGTCAGCACTGTCACATCCTTTACCTCCAACAACAGGCAAACCACAGGCTGTTTGCACCCTGCTGGCCTTTCTCTCTGGGGTGTGGGCTCCATGACGCTCTGTATATGAAGGCGGCGCTTGCTGCCTTTGCCTTGAGTAATTCTTCTGGGGTTTGCATCAGCCTTGCATTGGCAGGAAGGCTGGGGCTCCCACACAATCTGGGACCAGTCTTTAGAGATCAGAGACAAGATGAGAAAAAAAGTCTTGGGAACAACCGGGGGAAATAAAATACCTCTTAAGTTTTCTGGGTCCCAGAGTGAGACAAACACCATTTCTTTTTCCCACATGATATCATGGCATCTTCACTATCTCAGAAACAAAGACAAGACTGAAGTTCGTAAAAGGTGTAAATGGAAGAGCTGCTGACTGTGTTCTTATAGCAGCAAAATCATTCAGATATTTATCTCCATCAGCCCCCCTACCCCCATCTCTCAAGGGAAATTCAGAGAAACTCAGAAAAGGGAGAGAGAAAAAGCAAAAGACAACAGTAGGTAGAGGTGATGTGGGTGCACCCCAACTCCAGTGGCTCAGCCTCCAGTTCCCCAACATTAATTTCCCAGGACAAAGAATTTGATACTGTTGGGCTGCCTTCCCAGTAACGCTGGAGAATTTGAATATGGAAAGTGCCAGGCAAGGACCTGAAAGATATGATCAGAGCCATAGAATCCTATAAATATATAAATATAGCCTCTAAACTCAGGGACCCACGCGGCAGTGGGTAAATATTCTATCTCTTAAACACAACCACTTGCCAATATTTTGTAATAGGCAGTGGACAAAAGTGAACTGGTGAATGGTGGGGAAGCAGAGAGAAGAGCACATCAATCCTAGAACTAGACAAATAAATCCAGGTCGAGGACCTTGGAGGACCCACAGGGCAGCATTCTCTTTGCCCAGCGTGGTGGGCAGATTAAATGGACCACAGCTGTGAAGTCGGGGGTCCACTCTGAACCTGGGAGAAGCCTCGCGGGAGGCTTTGCAGGAAATGCTGGCGGCTGAGAGAATTGCAGGAGAGGGTTCCCAAAGGAGTAATGGGGACGGGGTAGTGATGGGGGACATCTGGAGGGATCTGAAGGCGAGTTCTACTGACCATCCCAGAGGGCTGGGAATATCCAAGAGACAGAGCCTGGCATCACAGGCGCAGAGGAGGGGTGGGGAAGCTCTAAGGGACAGTCGCCTGGAGACTTGTAGGGTTGCGCCTGGTGGCACCCAGTGGTCTGGATCTCGAGGCAGGATCTCCGGGTGTTGGGGAGATTCAAGAAAGAAGCCGGAGGGCGGGTCCCCGTGGGAACTCGGGATTCGCAAGTCGTGGTAAATGCAGACTCCAGGGGTCGCCTCCCCAAGTGAGGAAAGCCGGGGCGTTTGGAGTCACGCAGGTGCGGGCGGGGTCTTTCTCACCTGCGGTGCACCAGAAAGATCAAGATCACCAGCAGCAAGAGCCCGAGCGTGCGGCCGGGCCTCCGCCGGAGGCTCCACATGGTCATAACGCGTTCGCCGAGCGCCGGACCCCGGCTCCCACTCCAGCGGCAGTCAGCGGCGCGCCAAGGCTCCGCCAGGGGGGCGGGGCCGCGCGGTCGTCTGGGCAACTGGGCCGCGGCTCGCCCGACTGCGGGAGCTCATTGGCTTCGGCCCGGGCCCCGCCACCTGCACAGCGGCGCCCGACCCAGAGAGGCCGGGGCGGGCCTCCAAGCTCCACCCCTCCTCGCAGTCTTCCAGGCTCGCGGTCTCCACCTGCCTACACCTGTCGCAGAGCGGCTCTAACTTCAGAAGCTATTTCCCTGCACCTGATATGCAAACAGGTGCAGACATACTGGACATGTGTTGCCAGTCCTTGAACACCCACTGAACACGGTTATAAAGCCAGCCCCCAAAGAACAAGCACGTGTTAAAGATGACTGCGACGCCCAATCTTTCAAAATCAAATCTTGAAGAAAAAATACTGTTGAAGTAGTTTTTGTATGAAAAGTCAAAATGCTATGGAATTTTCTCTATACATATTTTACAGCTAAGGGTGATTTCAATAGTACTGGGAGCGAGAAGTCCCGTGAAGGGAACATTGAACTATTTTCTGTACATAATTTTCACAATTCTTGTTTTGGTCTTGCCTCCCAAATTATTTATTTTGCTGAAGTCTAGGTAAAAGCCTCATTTTTAGAAATGGACAAATGAAACCTCCACAGAGTTCTATCATAATGAATGCCAGGCAATCGTTGGGGGAAAATTGGTGTTTCTAACAATCAGAAACCCAACTCATCACAAGAACAAAACTTAGATTTTGCTGAAAAGAACATTTGAAACATTTTCTAGGAAGGCTTATGGCTTTCAGAGCAGTAGGGCTTCCAGAAAGCATCTGGGCTGCACATTTTAAAATACGTTTTGCACTTCTACATAGTTTTGAACTTATGAAACTGGTAAGAAGAAAGGCACACAGAATTTAGTGTGAAGGTCGTTTTCCTAGCATTAAGCAAAGACTTAGTCAAGTAGCAGAAGTCAAACCAAGCAGAAGCAAAAAACAAACAAGTGGGGGGAAACCTGCCCCACTGAGGACCTGTGGGGCTTTGAACAGCACAGGTCTTAACAGCAGGACCAGAAATACTCTTCCACATACAGAGAACAGTAGCTTCTCCTCAGCACGTGCTCCCAATTCATACCTTTCCTCCACTTTTCAAGACATTATTCTATGATAGTTAAGATTGTGATGAAAATATCTGGGAATAATTGGGATAAAAGGAGGCCATGGGATGCATGGAGAAAGTGTGAAAGGTTACCCAGGTGGAGATCCATTCCAGACACATGCCCATCGTTCTCCCCTCATTTCCCCCTCTCTCAGTGATTCTGCTTAGCAGTGGTATAATCTTTTAAACATCAGGGTATCCTTATATTATTTAAACAATATTAGTGTGTCCATACTTTTTTCAGATATTACTAAAAACTTGTTAGCATAGGCTATAAAAGTCCTGAAATCCTTAGCCTATCCTTGTGTCCATTGTTTATATTCATGGAAGAAAAATTTAAATAATTCAATGGGGAAAAGAAAAACATAGTTACCCACTGAAGTTTCTGGCAATTGTATAACTCTAGGCATCCTACTTACTGTTTAAAATAGTTTTACTTTATCGATTTAGTGATACTACTAAGAGTGCTGCAAAATAGCACTAACCTGAGACACATCTTACTGAGGAGCCAAGACTTTTAGTTTTTAAAATATTGGCAAGATACTCCTTCAGTTTCTCTTTTTCAATTGTTTAACTATTTCAGCTATTAAAAGAGATGAAATCCTGCCATTTGCAGCAGCATGGATGGACCTAAAGGGAATTATGTTTAGTAAGATGAGCCAGAAGGAGAGAGACAAACATCATATGATATCACTCACGTGTGGTATATAGAGAAACCAAGCTAACAAATGAACTAAAATCAAACAAGAATATACATATAGTCAATAAAAGCAAATTAGTGGTTGTGGAAAGAGAAGGGCAAAGGAGGCGGGCAAACTGGATAGAAAGGATCAATTGTATAGTGAAGGAAGAATTGAAATGGTTATGAACTTAATATAAATAGATGTGGATCTACTGTGATGCACACCTTAAACCTATACAACGTTATTTATTTTAAAAACTAAATAACTGTTATTTAGTGAGAACTGGAAGGTCACACACATAAGAATTAAGAAGGTAAATTAACAAAAATAATACGATAATGAACAAAATGAGAATGTATTGGGCATGAGGGATGGAGAAGGGTATGTGGAAAGTACATTTGGTGACTCTCTCTCACACAAGAAGGGCAGGATGAGACCAGTACATCTAACCTGATGGAATGTTTGTCCATCTCCTGAAAAGACATTGAAAACAGTGAATTAACATGGGTATACACAGGAAAGATCACACATTCTAATGGTTCCTTTGATGGGTCTGTGAAAGTGAGCATGGTTCGTTTTCCTGGTTCAGAATTTCCAACTAAAAATGTCCTTTATATAAGCCAACAGTGATATTTTCATGAGATGTTGGTCTCATACTGTGTAAAGTTGGTTCTAGCATCTTGCATGATCAGCTCTCTGTAGTTTGTGGAGTGATGTATGGATTCAAGGTAACTCCCAAAATAAATAATCCCCCTAATTTTATACTTTGATTTGATTTGAAAAGAAGGCTCAAAGTATCTTAATTTTTATTAAGACATTAATCAAATCACAAAAAGTAAATAACAATTATCGCGTTCAATATACAAGATTGAGCTAATCTATGCATATTTGGCAGAAAATGCAAATGTAATTTTGGTAAATTCCATTCAGTCTCTAAGCTTCTTTTTTATTGTTGTTTTTTACTTTAATAATTTTTTTATTGAGGGGATATTGCATTTTGATATTAACTTGTTTTGAGGTATATACAATAACAAATTTACATTTACATATAACACAATAGATTCACCAATGTTCCCCTTTTTTCATCTTTTCATTTATAGCTAATTCCCTTTACCCTGTTTTCCCCACACCCCCCCGCATCTTTTCAGTATCCTTTTATTTGCCCCACCACTAAGACTCCATTTTTATTTGGAGCAATTCTCTCTCTCTCTCTCTCTCTCTCTCTCTCTCTCTCTCTCTCTCTCTCTCTCTCTCTCTCGTTAGTATTGTTTAATTTATGCCATTCATTTGTTTTCTATCTCTATACACATCATCTGAGTGCTATCATATGATGTCTGTCTTTCTCCTTCTGGTTTATCTCACTAAACATAATTCTCTCCAAGTCCATCCATGTTGTTGCAAATGAAAGAATTTCTCCCTTTTTGATGGTCACATAGTGTTGCACTGTGTAAATATACCACATCATCTTTATTCACTCATCTGTTGATGGGCATTTAGGTAGTTTCCAGCTCTTGCCTATTGTGAATAATGCTGCAGTAAAGATGGTGGTGCATATACCTCTGTGAATAAGAGAACAGAAAGTTTTTAGAGACTTGAAATAATTCACTTTGCCAAGAAATAGAGACAAGTGTTGTATTGTTAGGGTAAATACCCAGTAGGGGAATAACTGGATCATATGGAATTTCCATTTCAATATTTTAAGGAATCTCCATATTGCTTTCCAGAATGTTTACACTATTTCACACTAACACCAGCAGTGAATTAGAGTTCCCTTTTCTCCATATCTTCTCCAGCACTTGTTTGCTTTATTTTTTTTTTTGGGGGGGCGCGGGATGATGGCCATTCTTACTGGTGTGAGGTGTTATATTGCATTTCCCTGATATAAGAGAAGTAGAACATCTTTTCATGAGCCTGTTGACCATTTGTATTTCATCCTTGGAGAGGTGTCCATTAAGTTCATTTTTTAATTGGATTGCTTGCTTTTTGTTGCCAATTTATGAGTTCTTTGTATATTTTAGATACTTATCCCTTATCCAAGGCGTGAAAGGCAAATACCTTTTTCCATTCAGTTAGTTTGTTTTTATGTGAGTTTCTTTTGCTGTGTAGAGCTTTTTACATTGATGTAATCCCATTTACTTATTTTGGATTTTATTTACCTTGCAATGGAAGTTGAGTTCCCAAAGATAGCTCTTAAATCTATGTCCAATAATGCTTTGCCTAAGTTTTCTTCTATGTATTTCATGGTTTCTGGTCTTACTTATAAGTCTTTAATCCATTTTGAGTTAATTTTTGTGTGTGGTGTTAGAGAGTGGTCTAGTTTCAATCTTTTGCATGTGGCTCCCCAGTTCTCCTAGCACCATTTATTGAAAAGACTGTCTTTACCTCATTGTAAGTTTTTGGCTCCTTTGTCAAAAATTAGCTCTCTTTATTTATGTGTATGTGTGAGTTTGTTTCTAGTCTTTCAATTCTATTCCATTGATATGTATTTCTATTTTTATACCATACTGTTTTGATTATTATTGCTTATAGTAGAGTTTGAAGTCAGGAAGAATGATTCCTCCATTGCTGTTTTTTTTCCTGAGAATTCTTTTTGCTATCCTAGGTTGTTCGTCATTTCAAATACATTTCATTGTGTTTTGTTCTGTCTGTGAAGAATGTTTGGAGTTTTGATGAGGATAGCATTGAATCTTTATATTGCCTTGGTCAGTATGACCATTTTGAGTATGTTAATTCTTCCAATCCATGAGCATGGAATATCTTCCTATTTCTTTATGCTGTCTTCTGTTTCTTTTAGCAATGTCCTATAGTACTCATGATATAGGTCCTTCACTTCTTTGGTTAAGTTTGTACCAAGGTATTTCTTTTTTATGCAATTTTAAGTGGTATTTTTCCTTCAGTTCTCTTTCTATATTTTCATTGTTGGAATACAGAAATGCAACAGATTTTTTAATATTAATTTTTTAGGCTGCCATGTTACTGTATTTATTATTTCTAATATGTTTTTACTTGAGTATGGAGTTCTGTGTGTATACTATCGTGTCATCTGCAAATAATGAGTTTCACTTCTTTTCTATGTGGATACATTTTACATATTTTTCTTGCCTAATTGCACTGGCCAGGACCTCCAATGCTATATTAAATAGTAATGGCAATGAGAGTGGACATCCTTACTTTGTTCTTGATCTTAGAGGAAAAGCTATTTCTCCATGGAGTACAATGTTGGATGTGGGCTTGTCCTATATAGTCTTTATTATATTGAAGTATATTCCTTCTATACCTATTTTTGAAGGGGTTTTAGCATAAAAAGGTACTGAAACTTGTCAAATGATTTTTCTGTATCTATTGAAATGGTCATTGTGGTTTTTGTGCTCTTTTTTACTGATGTAGTGTATCACATCTATTAATTTGTGTATGTTGAACCATCCATGCATCCCTGGAATAAATCCCACTTGATCATGGTGTATGATTCATTTAATATGTTGTTGAATTTGGTTTGCTAATATTTCCTTGAGAATTTTTGCATCAATATGCATTAAAGATATCAGTCTATAGTTTTCTTTTTCGGTGTTGTTTTTATCTGATTTTAAAATCAGCATAATACTGGTATCATAAAAAGTGCTTGGAAGTTTGCCATCTTCTTCAATTTCTAAAAAAATTTATACTTTACCTTGCAAATGTCATATATACATCAGTGCAAAAACATATAATATTATACCTATGATAATGACATTTTCATATTCAAAATCTTTGAACTCTAATTTTTTCAAAACATGCAAAAGTACCTGGTATGATTCTTCACTTTTTAGAAACTGACAGATGGCTTCCTTAGACATGTGCCTATGAGATGACACATGGGGGTCATAGAAAAAACATTCATTGCACCTGGTGGCTAAGCAGCTAGCTCCATGACTCTGAATGGCATTTTCTATGTAAATGACCAAGGACAGGGTCCCAGGATGGGGGAAGAGGACAACCAACTTGAACAACTAAATGGATGGACAGATGGTTCTTCTTTCCACTTGACTGCCTACTTGCCTTCATTCCTACCTGCTTCGTACCTCTAAATAAATTAACAACTAGAAAAAAACATATTTGAAGGACCATACACATGTCCTTTTGCATTTGAGGACCTGAGGATAAGAATGGAGAAAATGTAGTAAAAAGGATTCGTATGCTTTTTCTATGGAGTTGTTAATGATCTAATTAAATAGAACTTTCTCTATTTCTTGGCAAAGTTAATTCTTTCAAGCCTAAAAAACTTCCTGTTGGATTATTCACAGAGGTATATGTACCCCCATGTTCACTGCAGTATTATTCACAATAGCCAAGAGCTGGAAACTACCTAAATGCCTATCAACAGATGAGTGGATAAAGAAGATGTGGTATATTTACACTATGGAATACTATGTGACCATCAGAAAGGGAGAAATTCAGTTGCAACAGCATGGACTTGGAGAGAATTATGCTTAGCGAGAAAAGACAGACAACATATGATAGCACTTAAATGATGTGTATAGAGATAGAAAACAAATGAATGGCATAAATTAAATAATAGACTTTAAAAAAAGAGAAATAACTGCTCCAAACAACAATGAACTCTTTGTGATGGGGGAAAAATGGGAACCAAAGGGATAGATAACAAAGCAAAGAGGATTAATTGTAAAAGTGAAGGGGGAAAAACGGACATATTGCTAAACCTATTGTGCTATATGCAGACATAAATTTGCCATTAATGTTAAAAATGCAATATTCCTTCAATAAAATCTTTTTTAAAAAAACTCATTATTGGGTACATCCTTGGTGCTCAGGTGGCTGAGACACTGGCATGCAGACCATATATGCCCAAGAACTTGGGTTTGAACTGGAACCAGGGTGGAAAAACAAAATAAAAACAAATAAAGATGCTTCTTCCTCCTCTTCCGTCCTCTCTCAAAAAGCAAATAAGCCTTACTGCTGCTAATAGATAAAATTCTAAACTATTTAGCTTGATGTCATCAAGTTGGGCTGACACCAGGATTTAGTATACTGTGAGTTGCATAGAGCAATGCTCCAAATCTAAGATATTTTTCCTATTTGGTTTTATCTCTATACACAAAAAAGTAAGGATGGCTTAAAGGCTACGGGCAGGTTAGAGAAATATTACCGTAAGGAACCAAGTCATGATATAGCTCTCTACCTTCAGGAAGAGCTAGCTGAAAAGTCATCTTTAAGTCTTCCCGCCCTATGGCACACAGCCTGAGCAATGACTTTTACACAGAGAAGCTCTGTGGATGGAGTTTATACCACAGGTAGTTCACTCAATAGGAACAGGGCATGCCAGCTTCTTCAGCTCCAGCAGCCCTGCCAGACCCTGTAGCAGGGATAGGAGGGTGGTCTTCATGATGCTGTTTCCAAAGAAGCTGAGTCTGTGGAGGTGGAGGCAGCAACTTAAGGCTTCCAGGAGAGCCAGAAGTTGGGTACTTGACATCTGGCAGTCATTCAGGAACAGTTCCTGCAGGGTGCCTGAGGCCTAGCAGAGAACAGCCTCTAACAGTCCTGGGCTCGAGTGGAAAGATTTGTTGTCACTCAAATGTAACTTTTTAGATGTGAGGTCAGAGGTCTCTGAGACAGACAGCAGATGTCTGTTTAAAGAAGACAACAAGAGAGGAGCTCCAAAGTGTCCACCGTAGCAGGCAGGCAAATCCCATTTACAATTGCATCAAAAGAATGAAATAATACCTTGGCATAAATTTAACCAGAGAATGAAAGGCTTATATACTGAAAACTATAAGATATTGTTTAAAAAAAAAATCACAAAGAAATAGATTTTCTAATACTCATGGGCTGTAAGAATTAACTTAGTTAAATTTATTATATTACCTAAAGTAATATACAGATTCAATGCAATCTCAATCAAAATCCCAGGCATTCTTCACAGAAATATAACAAAACTCATGAACTTTATTTGGAACCACACAAGACCCTGAATAGTAAAAACAATTCTGAGGAAAAAAGAAAAAAAAAGGAGGTATCACGTTCCTTGCTTTCAAACTATAATACAAAGCAGTAGTTATCAAATCAGTATGGTATTGAAAATAAAATCAGGCACAAAGATCAATGGAACAGAACTGAGAGCCCAGAAATAAACTCACACATATGTATAAAACATATATGCCAAAGGAGCCAAGAGCATACAATAGAGCAAATATAGTCTCTTAAATAAATAGTTTTGGGTAAAAGAATGAAATAGACCACTATCTAACACCATTCACAAAGACTAGTTCAAAGTTAATTGTAAGATGTGAGATCATAAAATACATAGAAGAAAACTAGAAAATATAACTTCTGGCATTAGTCTTAGATATATATTTGGGCACTTGATTTTGAAACAAAAGCAGAAATAAACTAACGGGTTTACATCAAACTAAAAAGATTCTTCATGATGAAAGAAACTACTGTCAACGTTAGAAAACACATTACTGAATGGCATAAGGTATTTACATAATATATATCCTGACCAAGATCATTCAGAAGCACCTGTGGTGCTCAAGTGGTCCATGGTACCCTAGAAGGCCCAAACTTCAAGCTGCCAGCAAGAACAGCAGGACTGGCTTTATTATGATTATCCCTTAGGTGCCACACATACAAGGTTGTAGACTTTTTTCAAAGGTGTCTAAGACAACAGACCTTGGCCATATACACAGTGGAGAAGGACAACAAGGAGTGGGCCATGGGACAGTTTAGACCTGAGACTTTAGGACCAGGATGCCCCACAGGTCTTTTCACCAGTGGGTGTGAGTGACAGGTGCTTGACTTGCTTTTCTGCTTTCTCCTCACCCCTTGCAGATGACCTGACATCTTGTGAAGCCTACTACCCACTGAGATTTAGGACTCTGTTTGTGTCAGGGTATGGATGTCTGCAGGTTTCATAAAATTTGCTTAGAATTTCCACCACCTCTTTCCCCTTTTTAGTTTTTTAGAAGAATTTGAGAAGGATTGGTATTAATTCGCCTTTGAAAGTTTGGAAGAATTTACAAATGAAGCTGTCTGGTTTTGGGACTTTGTGTTGGGGAGACTTTTGGGTATTGTTTCAATTTCCTTGCTCATGATTGGTCTTTTCAGATTTTCTATTTCTTCCTGATTTAGTTTCGCAATATTATATGTTTCTAAGAATTTGTCTATTTTTCTAGATTATCAAGTTTGTTGCCATACAGGTGTTCCTAGTACTCTCTTAATATGCTTTGCATTTCTGCAGTATCTGTTGTAACTTCTCTTTTGTTTCTGATTCTATTTATCTCAATTTTCTCTTTTCTGTACATTTTGTGCATCTTTTAATGAAACAACTACTAGTTTCATTGATTTTATAGTTGTCTTTTTGCTCTCAACTTCACTTACGTCTACTCTAATTTTTGTTTCCTTCTACTAACTCTGGTTTTGTTTTCTCTTCTTTTTCTAGATCCTTTAGGTGTTAGCTTAGATTTTTTTATCTGTAATTCTTCTTGTTTCTTAGATAGGCCTGTATTGCCATAAATTTCATTCTTATTACTCCATTTGCTGCATCTCACTTTTAACATTATTCCTTTGTCTTGAATTCTTTCTACCTTCAGTAGTATGTGCCTTGGTGTAGGTCTCCTCACATTTAGATGGAAGTTGTTCTACTGGTTTCATGGGCTTGTATATTCAGTTCTTCCTTAGGTTTTGGAAGTATTAGTTAGTATTTTCTTGAATAAGCTATTTTCTTTCTTGCTCACTTCACCTTTTGAAATACTCATTATCATTATGTTGTCTTTCCTTTTGGAGTCAGATAGCTCTTGTAGCATAGCTTCAGGTTTTAAATACCTTATTACTCTCTTCTTCCACTTGGATCATTTTTAAGTTTCTATATTTGAGCTCACTGACTTGTTCCTTCATTATGTCTAGGCTGTATCCATAGCTTTCTATAGCACTCTTTTTTTTTATGGAAAGATGCAAGCAGAGGTAAGCAGGAAGAGAGAGGAGGAAGAACCAACTTTATTTTAATTTTATTTAGTCGTTCACACTGTTTACTTCTCCGCAGGCCCGGGACTCGAACCCAACGGTGAGTGTGTTCCTCCTTTGGAGGCAACTGATATAACTGTTGCTCCACCAGGATGTACCATCTACAGCACCTTGACCTCATTCATTTAGTTCTTCACATTCTGCATCTGTTAGTTTCTCATTTAAAGGTTCACTTTCAGCCTTCTGCTTGTTAATTTTATTCCTGAGCTCATTCATTTGCTTTTCTGAGTTTTCTTGTATCTCTTTTAGTTTATGATTGCTATTTTCAATTCTTTATCCATTAAAGATAAAATCTTTCTTGTCTTTGAGTGTGGTTTCTAGAGAGTTGTCATTTTTCTCTGTGATGTCATAATACCTAGTAGTCTTAGGCAGACTGGCATTGTCTTTTTCTGCATTTCCACTGGGAATCTGGACAAGCAACTTAGAATTGAACTGCTTATCTTTTTCTTTTCCAGCAGATAGTACTATGGTTTTATTTTATTGGTTCTAACTGGTTGCCATAAGTGCTTAAGTTTTAAATAGCAGTTGTGTCAGCAGGGTAGCAGAGGCACAATGGAGGGAGCAACTGCCATTGCCATAAATGTGTTGTGGAGGGCTTACTATGTGGGGCTCCAGAACTGAGACTCAGCAGTCTATTTCCCTTTGGTGCACTTCATAGCACAAATGTATATCCTGCGGGTTCAGGGAGGGTAAGCGTAGTCTACAGATCTTTATTGTCCTCTTGCTTTGGCCTCAGCCCATGTGGAGTACCCTGGTTCCTCAGCTTTGGACTTCACCCAAGTTAAGGGTGTGTGTCTCCACACAGTCATCATTTTCCCCAGGTATCCTGACTGGGTCAGCAGCCCTACCATCTCTGTCTCCCAGACTGCCACCTCCATGACACAATGCATCTCCTCAGCCTTCCTTCTAATGCACTCAGTGTTGGTCTCTGAGGTGCAGGGGTTGCTATTTACTCATCCACATATCTTAGTTTTGAATTCACTATGCTAATGCCTTAAAATATAGCATATTCAAATTTTAGGGGAAAAGTTTACAATATCTCTTCCAAAGAGAGAGGAAAATTGTGGCTTCTGTGATAGCACAATCACTTGGGCCTCTGGACAATATTAAAACCTCCTTCTCACATCCCCCTAGAGGCAGACACTTTGAACCGGCCCTCCCCACCCATGCTCCCCACCTCCTTTGCTCAGGATCACATGAAAAGACCAGTTATGATGTCAAGTTGCCAAAGAGCCTTGAGCAAAGAAACTGAGACCATTAGGGAGTTTCTGGAAATATATGAGGGAAATATCAATCCTGGACAAGAAGAACATAGAAATATCCAAAAAGGTGATTTAAATTGTGGGGGGAGAAGTAGATACAAGTTAGATAATTAACTAAGGGTGTCACCCAAAAATGTGTCAGTGGTACAGGAAGGTCCCTGTGTGTGCTGGTAAGGGATGCTGTAAGTTTCATGCTTGGCCTTGCTCATGCAAAAATTCACTTTTCAGCTTTAACCTTTGAAAAACCGAGTAGTCAAAGGTCTAATTCAACATTTGACTCATTAATAAATAATCAACAAATATTTAATAACTATTATGTGCTGAGCACTGTTTTAGGTGCTTAGGATACATCTGTGGACAAAACAAAGATCCCTTTAAAATTTGTATTCTAACTAATGAAGAAATACAACAAAACTAACCCAATGGATTGTGGAATATTTCAAAGCTTATAAATTTCATAATGAAAAATAAATACTGGAGCATGGAGGTAGGGAGGGACATGCACAAAAGAAATCTTACTAGGAGATGTTAATTGAGCAAGGACCTGAAAGAGTGGGTAGATGGCCATGCATGTAGTTACATGGAGAAAGGGCTAACCAAGCAAAAAACTTTTAGTGCAAGGCTCTTAAACAGGAGCATTAAAGGTTTTTCAGCAACTTCAAGGTGGTCAGTGTGGGGAGAGTGTGGGTACTGCCAGTCGTGTCAGAGCAATACAGGAGCTTGACCAAGTAAGCTCTGAATAAAATGGAGAGCCATTGCAGACTTTGGACATGATGCCATTTTGTTTAAAGATCACCCTGGATGTTGTGCTGAGAATCACCAGGAATGGTCAAGAGACCCTTTGGGAGTTCATTGAAGTAATCTGTGTGAGTGATGATGTTGCCTCAGATAAAAGTGGTAGCAATGGAGGTGGTGGGAAGTACTAGAGTTCTGGAAATATTTGGAAGCAGAGACAAGAGGATTGCTGGGACTACTAGATTGTTTGTGGGATGAGAGAACTAAAGAAGATTCTAGAATAAGGTCAACATGTTGGGCCTGAGAAACTGGAAGAACTAGAGTTGCTACTACCTGAGGTGGAGAAGGCTGTGAATGTGGAATGGGTTTATAGGAAAATATCAGTTGAGCTTGGGTGTGTTGACTTGAGATATCTATGAGATGTGCAAGTGGAAGTATCATAAGCTGTTGAATATATAAGCCTGAAGTTTAGGAGAGAAACCTGGGATAGAATATAAATTTAGGGGTTGGTATTTAAAGGCATGACCCTGTATGAGGTAACCAATAAAGTAAATGTGGACAGAGAAAGAGGTTCAAGGATGACCCTGGAACACATACATTGAGAAAAAGAGCAACCAGCATAGGTGGACTAGAAGAATCAGCCAGAAAAGGAGGGAGCAAATGCAGAAAGGGGTGTGTCCTGAATGCAAGAGAGAAAAGTTACCCTAGTAGAAGGACTGGTCAGCTGTGTTAAATGCTGCAGACAGTTCAAGTCAAAGAAAGACTGAGAATCAGCCAATCGATTCAGTAAGTAGACGTTTTAGATGAATAGATGCAGCAGTTTTCGTGGAGTTGGGAGATGGGTGAACATAAATAAATCATTCAGGGTATTTGTGGGAAAGGGAAATTAAAGAATGCATTGTAACTGGTGAGTCTTGACTCTGAGTCACAAGGCATTTCTATTTTAGATGAGGGAAACTACAGTATTCTTAAATACTGATAGTGATCATTATCAAAATAGAGTAAAAATTAGTGAAGAGACTGGAAAATTTCTGGAGCAATATAGTTTTGAGTAGGTGAGATGTTGGGGCCTGGTGACCATATGAAGGTATAGGTTTTATATAAGAGCATTTAAGGATAATTTAAGGCATCAAGTTTTTCTTAGTGATAGAGGGATCACTTAGATTAATTTCAAATACAAGCAGTATAACACCATCAGAAACGAGAACTAGTCTTATCATTTGAATTTTCTGCTAATACAGGTTTTCCTTGCTTCTGAAAGTAACACATTGCTATTTGGCATGACTTTGTAAATTATTTCTGTGGTCTGGAAACACTCAAGAATGTTTCCATATAAATTCCTGGATCAAAACTAAACTACAAAGTCACAATAAATAGGAACATTCTACTCTACTTCGATAGTGGGGGAAAACTGTGCCTGTAAAAACTGTGCTTTTAAGTGCAGGTTTGCATTTGAGATATGACATGAAAGGAAACTTTCAAATTTTATCAAGTAAAATAATGTAATGATTACTAATTATTATGAAAATTATTAATATAATACATAAATAAGAATTTTCAGATATTTAATCACTAGTATTTATACTAATAAGTTTAATTACTTATTACTTATTACTAATACATACAATTATAAGTACCAACATGTACAATTATGGAAATAGATTGATAGTGAATATGAATTTTAAGAGAGTGCACTAGCTTTATAAAATTAGGAAGAATATGATATCCGTTCTGCATCAAAAATGTATATAAAATATATTTTAGTATAAGATACATAGATATCATACACTTATATATGAATTAAAATATGAGTATGTTAAAAACTTTATCAGTTTTTATCATATTAGAATTGTTTGATGCATACTATTCATAAAATTAAATAACATGCCTTCTATAAACTGAATTTCATTTTGTTAATTTTATTCTAAAAGTCTTAGGAGAAAAGGCTTTTTGGGAATCCTTTCCACCTCAAAATTTCATGAGGAAAAGCTCTAAAATGATGTGGAGCTGCATCTGTGGTAAATCATCTTCAACTCAGAGAAAATGTACAAAGGAAAGATGAAAGCATTCAACAAAAATTAGACACACTTTGTTCTTGCTGATCAAAGTTCAAAATGACAGGCATAACAATAATTTAAGAAGATAATTTCTTATAGCTTTGAGTCTATGGAGGCTATGTCAAAACAAATTATCAAAACAATTCCTCTATCTTGCTATTTTCTATCCTTTTTTTCAACTGCTGAAAGGTTTTTAAAAATATGTCCAAGTAATAGCACCACAGGGCAATGTACCTTCTACAAAACATGTTACTGAAAACCATTTTTCTCAATTACAGTTTGCTTGCACCAGTTAGTAATATCACAAAGTATTCATACTTCGTATATCAGATATTTGGACATACAGAACTTGAAGCTTTCTTAATGTGTGACAGCATAATAGATGACTGATGAATCTAACTCTGCCTCTCCATTTTGTTGCCATGATCTCTGAGTCAAATACACAAGCTAAGAAAAATTAATAAAATGAAAAGTTGGTACATAAAGGTGCCATGAACTTGTCATTGGCAGAAGACATACATGACTGAGGCCATGAATGATTTAGGAATAACAAATGTTTAATGTCTAATTTATAACCTTCAGCTCAGCCTTTAGAAAGTAATTTCAGCAAAGAGTAAGAAATAAACTCCAAAATAAATTCCATGACATACAAGATATTTTGACAGTCTCTTGTCCCTTAACTTTATGCAAGATGTTCAGAAAGTGTGAATAACAGCTATGATATGTTTTTTAAGAAGACCGTTTAAAGTTATAGTGAAAGAAGGCCTTTATGTCATACTTTACAGATAACAAGAACAGCATGTAGTAGATAAAAGCAACTAATGGTTCATTTGCTTCAATCTGCTGGAAGAGTAACATGGTGATATGCCTTGAGAGGAAAAGTGACCCTGATGTGACACCTGCTGGCAGATCCAAGTATCCTGTGAAAATGAAAACTAGATACAGGTGACTTTTCAGAGATGATTTTGTTATCTCGAAATCCAGTTACATTACTCCGCTGTTTAAGGAACAAGATTTTAGGGGAATAATAATGTAAACCACAATGAGAGTACTTTACACTCACATGGATGACTATAATCAAAAAGACCAATTAAAAATAAGTGTGAAGATGCAGAGAAACCACATCCTCATAAATTGTTGATGTGAATGGAAAGTGGGGTAGCCACTCGGGGAAAGTTTTGCAGCTTCTTAAAAACTAATCAAGTTACCATATGTCCCAGTTATTCTACTTTTAAGTATAAACCCAAGGACAATAAAAGGACATATACATGCAAAAATATATACATGTATGTTCATGGCAGCATTATTCATAATAAACAAAAAATAAAATAGTCTGTCACCTGAAGAATGAATAAACAAAATGTGGTATATTCATACAATGAAATATCATTCAGCCATAGAAAGGCCACAAACATTGATGTATGGAGTAACATGGATGACTCTTGCAAACATTATGCTAAGTGAAAGAAGTCAGTTACAAAGGGCCACATGTTGTATGGCTCCATGAACATCAACTACTCAAAAGAGGTGAATCCATAGGAGTAGAAACCAGATTAGTTGTTGGTTGCTTGGGCTGGGAGAAGGGTCATGAGGAGTGACTGCTAATAGACATAGGGTTTCGTTGGGGAATGAAAAAATGATCAATATTTAGATGGTAGTTATGGTTACACTACCGTACGACTATAAAAAAACTACTGAATTTTGATTTTAAAAGAGTAGACTTTATATTACATGCAATGTATCTCAATTTCAAAATTTTTTTCAAATGTAAAGCACTTCTATTTGTCTTTTCTACATATCAACTAAAAATATTTGCTTTATTTTGAGGTTAAATTTTTAGGAACATAAAACAATTATGTCTTTCTCAAGAACTGAATATTTTATCACTATTAGTACCCTATAATCAGCAACATCTTTTGTCATTAAGACTAATTGTCTGATATTAATATGGTTACTGCAGTTTTCTTTGGTAATAATGTGCATGGTATTTTATAAATCTTTTGACATCTAGTCATTTTATGCCTTTATGACAAAGATGCATCTCTTGTAAAATTCATATTTTTAAATCATATCTGAAAACCTCGACTTTCTAATTGGAAGGTTAAATCTATTTACAAAATTTACTTTGACCGCTGGTGTAGTTACTTCTATTATTTAAATATGTGCTTTCTACTTGTACTTATTTTTCTACTTCTTTATCTCCTACTCCCTTTTACCTTTCACTAGTTCTTTTTAGTTGTTTATTTCTTTTTATTTTCTCCAAAGTTAGAAGCATTATGAACATTCTTTTAACAGTTAATCTTAAGTCTACTAATATGCATATTCAATGAAGTCTAAAGTCAATATCTGAGTATTACAGAGACCTTGATCACTGCTTTGCGTTCACATTTCTCTCACCTTACATGACAATTTTTCCCTAGTATTACAATCTTACACAGATTTTACCTTCAATTCAACATTAGAAATTGTTTTCTTGTTTATGTCTGATCCCATGTTCTGGCATATTTGTCCACATCCTTTCTACTCTCCACATTCCATCTTAAATCTCAGATCTTCCCTCCTAGGTCATCTTCTTTCTGCTGATAGCATTTCTTCAAACAACTTTCATAAGTGGGGTGCCTGAAGAAACTCTAGATTTAATCCCCCAAATACCAGTGGTCCATAATGAATTCACTTCCCTAATATGGAGGACTCAGGTGACACAGAGAGAGAGGATACCTCTATGGCACTCTTGCCCCACACCAAAAGCTGTGGGTATCAGCTGTATGAGGACCCAGCATCTTACACGGGTGAAAGAGAGAAGACTCAGCCTCAGCTCCATTATTCTAACTCAAGTTATTCACAGCCATAACTTAGGAAGAAACTTTAAAAAAATAAATAAATAAAAGAAGCCAACAGAGTGTAATTCAAAACTGAGAAGAAAGCTATGCCAAAATCTAAATAACCCAAAACAAAACAAAAATGGCCCAAACTGAGGGAGATGGCAGGAGATCCCCAGAGAAGAAATCCATTGGCACTGATTAGACAATCTTCTAGGTATGTAACTTAAAATAACACTGAAAACAAAGCTGAATGAAATGTGGGAGGCACAATCAACTGCCAAAGGCAAATGGAAGATTTCCGAAAGGAAACATCAGACCAAAAGAACATCACTAAAAAGACTGAGGCATAATGAAATGCCTAAGAAAAAGACTAGATATAAAAACGCAGTCAGTGAGTTGAAGACAAACATGGAAAGCTCCAAAGCAGACATAATGAGAACAAATAAATGGATAATAGATATCCCAGAGAGAGAGGAGAGGGAGAAAAGAACAGGAACACATTTTGAGAAATAATAGCAAAGAACTTCCCACAGTTGTCATGAAAAGTAATCATGAAGGTACAAGAAGCTGGTAGAACACCCAAAATGTCTAAATTCAAAGACCTACTCTTGGATACATTATAGCAAAAATAGCAAAAGCCAATGATAAAGAAAAACTACTCAAGTCTTCTAGGGAATAGAGAAGCATAGGCTACAAAACTACTCCCAGCAGCTATCATCAGGTTTCTTGGCAGAAACCCTACAAGCCATGAGAGAGAAGTATAACATTAAAATAATAAAAGGCAAAAACTACCAGTCAAGAATACTCTACATTGCAAAATCATAACTCAAATATATTGGAGAAATAATGGTCTTCAATGTTAAAAAAAAAAAAAAAAAGTTAAGGGATTTTTCCATCACCAAGCCTGTCTTTCAAAAGCGTAGAAAGGGATTCTACAATAGGGGAAAAAACAAAGAATCATTTAACCCCAAGAATGGTAATAAACAGTAAAACGAAAGTGGAAACAAAGAACCATCAGAAAAAAGCACTAAAGGGAGAAAGGAAAACAAGGAATCTATATGGACATATAAATATGATATGGTCTCAGCTCATAGAAGACTATCATAGAGTGGTGAGGTTAGAGACAATTCACATGGTGTCTCAAAACTCAGTCCTAAATGATACATAACCGGGAAGAAGGCAAAACTGAAAAAATTGAAAATGAAAATCATCTGGAGGAAAAGGCAAGCAAAAATAGGAAGAGAAGCAACAGAGAAAGAAAACAAAGGCTAAATGACAATAACAAAACCCTACATATCAATAATCAGTATAAATGTGAGTGAATAAACTCATCAATCAAAATACACAGAGCAGATGGATGTTTTCTAACCCAAAATCAGGACTTATGCTTTATATTATGCCTACAAGATATGTTATACCTGCAAGATATATCATATTAGAGCCAAAGATAAATACAAGATGGAAGTCAAGGACTCCTGTACTACAAATACCAATAACAGTTAATACTAAAAGTAGAAAATGCTTTACTAATAATTACAATATTAATGTCAGACAAGATAATCTTCCACATAAAAAGAGTAACACAAAGTAAGAATGAACACTGTATTATGATCAGGGAGTAATTCATCAAGAAAAAATAACCCAATACCAGACCACCACAATACATAAAAACAAATACTAAGAGACCTAAGGGAAGACATTGACAGCAATACAGTAGCAGGTGCCTTCAATACCTCACTTACCTCAATAATCAACAAATAAATAAATATCCTAAATGAAGCAATAGATCATATGGACTTAACAGACATATACAGTGTGTTCTACTGCAACAAAAAAAGATGATAGACTTGTCTTAAATGTGCATGGAACATTCTCAAGGATGGATAATATCATGGGAAAAAAAACATGTCTTAAAATTTAGCTACATTGAAGTTATAGAAAGCTTCTCCTCCAACTACAAGGTGGTCAAAGTAGGAATTAACCAGAAAAATAAAACTGGAAGAACCACAAAGTTGAAGAGATGAAGCAACATGCTTCTGAACAGTTCCTGGATAATTGGTAAAATTTAAAAGTATCTAGAAACAAGCAAAAATGAAGAATGAACTACCAGAACAAGTGCGATGCAGAAAATCAGTGCTAAGAGGAAAATTCACAGCCATACAAATATACATCAAGAACCAAGAGAGACCATAAACTAAACATTGATCAACATACCTGAAGGAACTAAAGAGGGAAGAATAATCAAAACCAAATGTCAGCATAAGGAAGGAAATAATGAAAATTAGAGCAGAAATAAATGAAATTGAGAACAAAAAAGTCATCCAAAAGACCAATGAAACCAAGAACTGAGTACGTGAAAACCTAAACAAACTTATAACCCCCTAACCAGATGCACAAAGAAAGAGAGAGAACTCTAAAATAAGAATCAGAAACAAAAGCATTGCAATGACAATGGACATCATGGAAACACAAAGGCTCATGATAGATTACCGTGGGCACCTATATGACAACAATTTCATCAGTCAGGAAGAAATCCCACAACTTCCAAAAGATAAACCAAGAATAAAAAAATACCCTAAACAGACCAATCACATGAACAGAAATTGAAGTAATAATACAAAGGCTCCAAAAAAAAAACAAGAACCCAGGACCACATAGCTTCAGCAGCAAATAAACAGCAAAGAAGACCTAACCCCTATTCTCTCTAAGCTCTTCCACAAAATCAGAGAAAACATTCCATTGCAAAACATTCATTGCGAAAACATTCTATAAGATTAACGTTATATTCAATCCAAAATCTGACAAAGCACCAAGAAAGAAAATTATAGATCAATATCAGTGATAAATGCAAAAGTAATCGACAAAATCTTGGTAGAGCATATTCAGCAATACATTAAAATTATTTATATGTATCATGATCAAGTGGATATTATCCAGAGATAAAGGGATGATTCAACATACACAAATAATTCAATTAAATAGACCACATGAACAAAAAGAAAATCAAAAATCCTATGATCATATCATAGATGCAGAAACATTTGACAAGATTCAACACTCAGTCAAGATAGAAAAACAACCCTCACCAAAATTGGAGTAGAAGATACATGCAGTCACATAATGAAAGCAACATATGAGAAACACAGTGAATATCTAAAATCTAAAGTGTTTTCCCTAAGATCAGGGACAAGACAAGAGTGTCTACTCTCACCACTACTCTTTAACATAGTTCTAGAAGCCTTGATCAGAGAGAAATAAGGCACAAAAAGAACAGTAAATTAATGCAAATTGGAAAAGAAAAATAAAACTATCATTATTTTCAGATGACATGATACTATACCTAGATTATCCTAAAGACTCACAAAAACTACTAAAACAATAAATGAATACAGCAAAGTTGCAAGATAAAAAATCAACACACAAAAATCAGTAGCATTCCTAGTAGTGCCCCCGCTAAAATTAAATACCCAGGAATGAGCTTAACAAAAGAGGTGAAAGACCTCTACAATGAAAATGACAAGATATTAACAAAAGAAATAGAAGACATGAAGAGACAGAGGAATTTGCTACGCTCATGGATTGGAAAAATTAGCATAGAAAAAATGGACATCCTATACATAACAATATACATATTTAATGCAATTTCCATCAAAATTCCAGGCATATTTTTCAGGAAATTGAGCAAACTATACCGAAGTTTTTAGAGGACCTCAAAAGGGCTCAAGTAGCCAGTTACCCTCAGAAATAAGAAAAACAGAGAAGTCAAACTCCCTAACTTAAAACTATACTACAGAGTGATCATAATCAAAATCCCATGGTATTGGAACAAAAAACAGACATACAGATCAATGACATTAAATCAATAGTTCAGAAATAAAGCTACAATTTTATAACAAAGGGACCAAGAGCATTCAATTGAGGAAGGAATGTCTAGTTAACAAACGGCGCTTGGAAAACTGGACAGACATCTGAAAAAAAGATACCAGATTATTCATTAGTACCAAACAAAAGTTAACTCAAAAAGGCTCTAAGACTTGGACATAAGACCAAAATCATAAAAGACATTAAAGTAATGGGATAAAAGTCCCATGACATCAACCTCAAAGATGGCTAGGGGATTGTGGAGTAGATGAACAACTAAATATAAATCAAGCACCTTTTCCTCCTCTCTCTTCCTTCCTGTCTGCCTCTGCTCTCCTTCATTCTTGCCTATACCTTTCTTTAAAATAAAAAGATGTTTTGGGGCAGTGACATCTATGGCAAAAGAAACTAAAGCTAGACAAAAAAGTGGAACTAAGTCAAACTAAAAAGCTCCTGTACAGCAAAAGGCACCACCACTAAAACAAAAAGCCAACCCACAGAATGCGCAGAAATTCATACTTTACATCAGACAAGAGCTTAACAAAAAAATAGATAAAGAGCTCATAAAAGACTCACTCAAAAAATGTGCAGAAAACCTTAATAGATCCCTTTCTAGAGAAGACACACATATGATCTACAGACCCCTGAAAAACTGTTGTACTTCACTCACTATCAGAGAAGTGCAAACAAAAACTACTTCATACCGGTGAGACTGACCTAGGTCTAGAAATAACAAATGTGGAGACATTATGGGAAAAAGAACCCTCCTATATTGTTGGTGGAAATGTAAATTAGTGCAACCTCTTTGGAAAACAGTGTGAATATATCTCCCCAAAATGAAGATGGAAATACCATGTGATCCATCAATCTGACTTCTAAGCATTTACTTAGAGAATACGAAAATTTTAATCAGAAAAATTTCATTCACCTCTATGTTCATAGCAGTATAATTTACAATAGCCAAGACACAGAAATGACCTAAATGCCCATTCACAGATGCCTGGATAAAAAAGCTGTGCTATTTTTACTTGATGGAATTCTATGCAGCTGTTAACAAAGACAAGGCTTTTTACATCAACCTTTTACATCAACCTGGATGGAACTGGAGGGGATCATGTTAGTTGAAATAAATCAGAAAGAAAAAGAAATACAGGGTGCTTTCATTCACATGCAGACTATAAAGCAACAAAACAAGTAAAAAGAGAAACCCCAGCAACCCCAGAAGGGTTGGAAAGGGTATAGAAGGAAGGAGGAGACAGATCAGGGTAAAAGAGTGCTAGAACTCTGGTGATGGATGTGGTATGAAATACACACAGACTGAAATATGATGTCAATGTCCTTACAATAATGCAAATGTAAACAAAAGAAATAATAAAATTATGTTTTTTAATTCCACTTAGGAATTTCTTCATCAACATCCATAGTAGTCAGGATAATACTATGCCCATAACAACAACAAAAACAAAAGAGAAAATTTTTCCTAATATGCTTCTAAAATGATACAAGAAGCTGTTTATTAATGCTAGTTTTGTATGGAAAGCTACTTTCTCTTGTGGAACCCCAATTGAGAAATGCTGCTTCAGAATTCCTATAGTGCGTAGCTCAAACCTTCTTGGACTTTGAGAGATCAGTATTTGTTTTCCTTATTTTTCTTGAAAGAGTTTTGTTGAGTAAAATTCTAAGCTGTGGCTGTTTTTCTCTAAGCACAATTAATGTATCATATCTTCTGAATAATCTGATTGCCTTCATATTTGAAAAAGACTGACTTAGGTGTGGAACTGACGGATAATAACCAATGAAGAGGTATGAATCAGAGACACATATATTCAAAAACCTTTTTGAATCTTGATTTTTCAAACCATAAAATGGATATGTTATATGGTGTTTGCTAAGTTTAAAAACAATGTATATGTTATATCTGAAATATAACATCTCATGATCTTCATGATAATTTCTGTCTTTTTCCCTGGTTTACAATTTATCCATACATTTCATGGTTTGAGCCCGAGTTTCAGAGAATAAAGTTTTACATAGAAACTGTGTTTATGTATGGTTGGTTGAACTAACAATTGAAATCAGTTGAAAAAAAGATAATCTGACTCCTTTGTCCTCATTCCAAACAGGAAGGCTTCTTGCTCGCTTTGGGCACCAAATTATTTGCTGAATTTCTTGAAGTCTATAGGCAGCTGGTCAAACAAGATAATAAAATTGTGTTGTAGTGCAATGATTTTAATTTAGGCCAGTTTCTTAAGAATGTAATTGGTTTCTAATGGTATCATTTGAGAACATCAGTTTGGTTATTTATGTGTGTGGCTTATATCATTCATATCTGTCCACAATTAGTAAGAGCTTTGACTATACTCAGGTAATTGAAGACAGTAAGACACAGAACGCTCTGAGTAAGGCTTGCTGTCATGCATGTCAGAACCAAACAATAAAATTTCTATTTCTTCTCTGATTGGATGTGACCCACAGGGTCATCAGGGAAATGAATTAAAACAGAGTTCACTGTCCCATGCCTTCCCACTTCTAAACACACCATACCACACACTCACACACACACACACAGTTTGCAGCTAGCATATACAATACCCTGTCTGACATGCAGAGCATGTTTATCCTTTCTCTCTTAGACTAGAGATACTTCCCCCGAAGAGTAAGGGGAGGCCGAAATAAAATGGTTTTTATTTTACTCATATCTGTTAGAGGAACATTTGATTAGGGAATAAGAACCTATCAAAGATTAAGTTTTTAACTAGGTAAATCATCATTAAAGGATATTTTTACATTTTTGCTATTACACACAACACTGCATTTGATATTCTTGACATAAATCTTCCTCTTGAAAATGTGCTTGTAGATGAATTTCTGTGATCCAAGAAATGTGTTAAAAGCCAGTCAAAGCTTGGGTTCCTGCATAGCTTGAATGTATGAACCACTCATCATTTTCTCAAACAGGATGATCTAGGGAGAAAAGAAAGAGTATCAGTAAGAAAGGATAAATCTATTCAGTATAGCAGGGGAAAAGTTCTGCATTCAGGAAGGAAGGCATATCTGAGAATTCACCAGGCCTCACCTCATTGTCTTCTGGATGGAGCCAGACACCAGGAAGGTAAAGTGTTTGCTGAAGTCCAATTTTCCAATATCGTCCAAGGTTACATCCATTGATGAAAACAAGTCCATGATTCCAATACTGTAAGGGATGTATGCTTGAGACACAGAAAGAGATTGTACTAGCAAGGCAAAACCTAAGTCACTTCGGAGTGAGAGCAGACTAAAACGCTTCATGACACTGAAAATGGTAGTTAGTTTGGAGTGAGATACGTTCTAGAACTTCTACCCTGCTACCTAATCTAGGAATGACACAGAACAACATGAATCAACCCTTTAATATGAATGCTACTATTGTTCCTGCCCTGGGCTATATAATGACATTTTTAAAAAAGCAGATCTTCTGCTTCCAGAAATAAGTAGTAGGTAACAGAGAGGAATATTACTTCTGACAACAACTATAAAACCTACACAGTTGTTTTTAATAGCAATATCTGGGCACACTCAGGTGGTGCAGAAGTTAGGTCAATCGCCTCCAAAGGAGCAAGTCACATAGCCCTGGGTTCAAGTCCTAGGTCTGAGGGGAAGCAGCCAGTGTGAACAACTCAATAAAAATGCAATAAAGATACTTTTAAAAAGTAATATTTATTATTTCCTTTGTTGACTATGCTATATCCATTTTAGGATATTAAAATTGCATCTCCTTCTATATTTCACACCACACCCACCGCCAGAGCTCCAGTGTCCTTTACCCCTCTGTCCTTCCCTCCCCTCCCACCTTCACAGTAACCATGCTCCTGTGTCCTGTTACTTTCGTTGTGATTTGTATGTTCATTTGCTTCATTATATTACACAATAAGTGAAATTATCCTGTATTTAAATTTTTCTTTCTGACTTATTTAAATGAACATGATCCCCTACAGATTGTTGCAAAGGGAACAATTTCATCTTTTTTAGTAGCTGTATGGAATTTCACTGTGTATACACACCACAGTTTCTTATCCAGTCATCTGTTGATGGACATTTAGGTTGTTTCCATACCTTAACTATTGTGAACTGTGCTGTTATGAACACAGGGATGCAAATACTTTTTCTGATTAAAGATTGTGTATCCTCTGGGTGATATATGTGTGTGTGTGTGTGTGCATATACATATACATATTTACACATGTCCAGGAGCAGGATTGCTGGATCAAATGGTAGACCCCTCTTCATTTTTTTTTTTTGAGGAATCTCCATACTATTCTCCAAAGACGTTACACCAATTTACATTCCCACTAAAGTTGTAGGAGGCTCCTTTTTCTCCAGAGTCCCTCAAACACCTGCTATTTCCAATCTTTTTATATATGTTATTCTCACTGGTGTCAGGTGGTATCTCATCGTAGTTTTTATTTCTATGATGACGTATGATACGGAACATTCTTTTAGGTATATGTAAGCCATCTATGTGCCTTCTTTAAGTGTGTGTCAGTTCTTCCCATTTTTGAATGGGTCATTTGTTTTTTTTTATTGTTGAGGTGTATGAGTCTTTGGATATTTTGAAGATTAAGCTCTTATCTGACGCATGTTGTGTGAATATCTTCTCCATTTCCATGGCTGTCTTTTTAGCAGTGTTTTCCTTTGTTGTTTTCAGCAAAAGGTTTTCAGTTTGATATAGTTAAATTGTTTAATTTTGCTTCGGTTTTTTTCTGTTGCTGTTACTTCTCCAAAGAAATTCTTGAAGTTGAGGTTGTGAAGTATTTTTCCCACATTTTCTTCTAAGCAATTTATAGCTTCAGGTCTTATGTACAGGATCCATTTTGATCCATTTTGAATTAACTTTTATGTATGGTGCTAATGAGTTATCCAGATTCTTTTTTTTTTTTTTTTTTTTTTTTTTTTTTTTTTTTTTTTTTTTTTTTTTTTTTTTTTTTTTTTTTTTTTTTTTTTTTTTTTTTTTTTTTTTGGCAGACAACTTTGCAGTTTTCTCAACATCATTTATTGAATAGACTTCCCCTCCTCCATTGTATGTTCTTGGCACCTTTGTCATAGTTTAACTACCCATAGAAGTGTGGCTTTATTTCTCCATTTTTTTTCCAACTGATCAGTGTGTCTGTTTTTGGTCCAGTACTATACTATCGACCATTCTGTAATATAGTTTGAAGTTGAGCAGTATGATTGCTCCACTATTTTTTTCCTCTTAGGATAGCTTTGACTATTCAAGGTCTTTTGTGATTCCATACAAACTTCAGTATTATTTGCTCCATTTCCTTGGAAAATATCCCTGGGATTTTGATGAAAATTGCATTAAGTCTCGATATTGCTTTGGGTAGAAAGACTATTTTTACTAATTCTTCCAATCTATGTGTCTTCTTCTATTTCTTTTGTTAAGTTCTAGTAATTTTCATTGTAGAGTTCTTTCGCCCACTTGTTAAATTTATTCCCAGGCATTTGATCTTTCTTGTTGCTATTGTGAATGGAATTTCTTTCTTATTTTTTTCCTCTACTTCATTGTTTGCATATAGAAATTGCATGATTTTAGTGAGTTGATTTTGTATCCTGCTACTTTGCTATATTCACTTATATCTAGCAGTTTTTTCATAGTCTTTAGGTTTTTCTAAGAATAGCATGTCATCAAATAATCATAGCTTTATTTCTTCTTTTCCAACTTGAATTCCTTTAATGTGTTTTTCTTGCCTTATTACTCTGGCCAGGACTTCCAGAACTATGTTAAGTAGTCATGATGATAGTGGTCAAACTTGTCTTGCTCCATCTTAGGGGAAAGACTCTCAGTTTCCCACTGAATCATTAAAATGTTGATTGTGTGCTTGTCATATATTGATTTAATTATGTCAAGGTATGTGCCATCTAGTCCTATTTTGTGTCTTTTTTATCATGTATAGGTTCTGATCTTGTCAAACACTCTTCTGCATCTATTGAGATGATCACAGGGTTTTTGATTTTCATTTTTGATTTGGTGTTTTACATCAATTAATTTACATATATTGAACCATTCTTACATCCTGAAATAAATCCCACCTCATCATATTAAACAATTTTTATATGCTATTGAATTATATGCTATTGAATTCTATTTGCCAGGATTTTGTTGAGGACATTTGGGTCAATGTTCAACAGTGATATTGGTCCTTAGTTTTCTTTTTTTGGTGCTGTTTTGTATAATTTTTAATCAGGGTAATATGGCCTCTTAGGATGAATTTGGGAGTTTTCCTTCTACTTGAAATTTATGGAAGTGTTTAAGGAGGATGGCAATTAGCTCTTCTTTGAATGTTTGGTTGAATAAACTAGTAAAACCATCTGGACATGTGCTCTTGTTTGGGGGGAGATATTTTTATTATGACTTCAATTTCTGTGCTTGCGATTGGTCTACTTAAATTGTCTGTGTCCTCCTACTTCCATTTTGTGATACAGGATTCTAGAAACCCGTCATTCGTGATTGACAAATTTTAGCATATAAGTGTTCATAATAGTTGTTCCAAAGCATTTTGGTCAATCTCCACAACTTTGTGGTTCTTCCAGTTTTGTTCTTTTTGAAACATGACATGGCATCAGCTCATGAAAGATATAGAGCAGTATAATTAGAAATAATGCATGGTACAGGCACAAACCCCAACCCTACATAGATACAAAGCTGGGAAGTAGATAAAATGACAGAATAATAATGAAAACCTTCCAAAGGAAAAAGCAAGCATGAGGAAACAGGAAATGAAACAGGCACAGAAAACTAACAGAAAATGAAGGCTCAAATGAAAGTAGTAAAACTCTACATTTCAGTCATTACCCTAAATGTGAATGGAATGAAATCACCAGTCAAAAGACACAGAGTGGCTATATGAACCAAAAAACAAAAGAGGATCTATCAATATTATGCCTATAACAAACTCATCAAATGCCAATATAAACATAGGTTGAAAGTCAAGGGATATGGAAAAATTTTATCAAAGCAATAGCAATGAAAGGAAATAAGCAACTGCAATACTAATATCAGAGAAGACAAACTTCCAACTTAAAATGGTATCACGCTTGCGACTCCCATATGGGGACTTGATATGAAGCACTTTCAGGTCGCTCCCCACAGACAATGAAAAAAAACAAAAAATCACATATTTTCCTGAGACAAACACCAAGAAGCAACAGGCAGTTCAGCTGGAGGCAGATCAGCTGACAACTAATGGTAGGTGAGGGCGCCCAGCAAGGTTCTCAGCTAAGCTGAAGATGTGAACCTGGAACAGAGCTCAGGAGTCTCCAGACAACCTAGTGTAGGCTAGGGTCTTTGGGACCAGCTGTGGAGGCAGTAAGAGGTGGGCTCAATGAAGCTAAGACATGGAGACACGGAAGGCCAACTTGGGAGTGGGTGAAAGGAGAGCCAGCGTATGAGGAGCTGAGTCCGCACGCGGTGAAACTGCACTGGACGCAGCCATAACTAGAAATGAGCCAAAGTAATTCCCAACTCAAACCTCTCCCACAACCATTTCATGCCAGAGCTTGGGGTCCACAGAGCAGAAATCCTGCCCACCACATATTCCACCCATGGGATATCCTGCCCATTGAATACCCCATCCCCTGGATTACAGTCAGAAGCTGGTCCCATAAGGGACCAAACCTCAAAGTTACCCGCTAATGCCACCTTGTGGGTAGAAACAAAACTGCAGCCAGATTTCCAATCCTGGGCAAGTCAAACGTTTGCATTGCCAGGGAAACCGAATCCTCAGAAATATAAACAGAATGCCAAATAGAGCAAATGCAGAGAAAGATGTAAAATTATGGAGCCAATTAAAAACCCAGAGGAATATCTGAATACAGCAGATGTATGCAAATTACCTGAAGAATAATTTAGGGTAACAGTGATTAACAACCTCATGGGAATCCAGAAAACATAGAGTAAACGAGAATGTCAGGAAGCAAAGAGAGAAATTAAAAAAAATCAAACAGGTAAGAGACATAATATCTGAATTAAAGAACTCAATAAAGGGAATCAAAAATAAGATGGATAAAGCTTCCAATAGAATCAGTGATCTGGAAGTCGTACAGAGGATGTATAAACCAGCAAAGAGATAAAAACAAATTCAAAAAATCAAAGACAGCATTTGAGACCTCTGGGATGACATTAAAAGGTGCAACATTCACATCATAGGGGTCCCAGAGGAAGAGAGAGAAAAGGAGGTAGAAACCATATTTAAAGAAATAATAGATGAGAACTTTCCCGATCTGAAGAATGAAGTAAATCTTCAGATTCAGGAAGCTCAAATTGTTCCTAATAAAAGAAACCCAAGCAGAAATACACCTAGACACATCATCATCAAAATGTCAAAAATTCAAAAGGAAGAAAGAATATTAAAAGCAGCCAGAGAAAAACACATCATCATCAAAATGTCAAAAATTCAAAAGGAAGAAAGAATATTAAAAGCAGCCAGAGAAAAACACATCATCATCAAAATGTCAAAAATTCAAAAGGAAGAAAGAATATTAAAAGCAGCCAGAGAAAAACATGTCACATACAGAGGAGCCCCCATAAGACTGTCAGCGGACTTCTCAAATGAAACTCTACAGGCCAGAAGGGATTAGCATAATATATTTAAAGTGCTGAAAGAAAAGGATTTTCAACCTAAGATACTATATCTGGCAAGATTAACATCCAGGATGGAAGTAATGACAAAAAAAAAAAAACCTTTTATGACAAGCAAAAGCTAAAGGAGTTCATCATCACAAAATCAGCTTTGCAAAAAATATTAAAGGATGCTCTATAAAGTATAAAGAAACCACACAGAAAAACAGCTAATATTAAAGTGGGGAAGAATAGAAGAGAACAAAAATGTGGATAGTTAGAATGAGTGGAAGACTAATATGCTTTCAAATAAAATTAGGCAGTAAACATAAAACTGTGAATGCTACCTTCAGGATAACCTCAAAATACATCCCCAGGGAAAAAGGGAAGAAGAAAACCAAAAGCAAAATCAATCAAACCATAACTGCATCCATCCAACCTAAGAATTGAAAGAGAACAAAGGTGTCATCTGGAGCAACATACAGAAGACAAATTAAAAAATGACACTAAGCAACTATATATCAATAAGCACCCTAAACATTAATGGACCAAACTCACCAGTGAGACGCAGAGTGGCTGAATGGATTAAAAAGCATAATCCAATTTTATGCTGCATTCAAGAAACCCACCTTCTTGCAAAAGATAAACAAAGGCTCAAAGTCACTGGCTGGAAGACAATTCTATAGTCAAATTGCAACCACAAAAGAGCAGGAACGGCTATATTCCCATCAGATAAAACAGACTTCCATCTAAAAAGCATACTAAAAGACAGAGATGGACACTATATAATGATTAAAGGATCAACCCAGCAGGAAGGCATAATGCTAATTAAAATACATGCACCAAATGAAGGCGCATCAAAATATATGAAGCACGTATTATTAGACCTAATGAGAGACACTGACAGCACACAGTAATAGTGAGGGACTTCAACACCCCACTTACAACAATGGACAGATCAACCAGACAGAAAATTAACAAGGAAATAGTCACTTTAAATGGCAATCTGGATCAGATAGACATATACCGATCACTTCACTTAATGACTACAGATTTCATTTTCTTTTCAAAGATAGATCATATGCTGGGACAAAAAACATCTCTCGACAAATTGACAAAGATTGAAGCCATACCAAGAATCTTCTCTGACCACAATGGCCTAAAACTGGAAATCAACCACAAAGAAAGCATGGAAGACCCCAAACCAATTGCAAACTCACCAATATGCTCCTGAAGGACTCTTGGGTAAACAGGAACTCAAAGAGGAACTGAAAATGTACTTAGAGACTAATGAGAATGAGGACATGAACTACTAGAATCTACGGGATGCAGCAAAAGCAGTACTAAGGGGAAAGTTCATCACAATAGAGCCCTATCTCAAGAAACAAGAAAAATAGCAAATAAACAACTTAACTCTACATTTAAAATGACTACAGAAATAAGAACAATTAAAGCCAAAAATCAGCAGAAGAAAGAAAATAATCAAAATTCGAGCAGAAATAAATGACATAGAAAACAAAAAGACAATCCAGAAGATCAATGAAACCAAAAGTTGGTTCTTTGAAAAAAATCAACAAAAGTGACAAGCCATTGGCTAGACTCATGAAGAAAAAAAGGGAGAAAATTCTCATAAGTAGAATCATAAATGAAAGGGGAGAAGTTACAACAGATACCACAAAAATTCAAAACATCATAAGGGACTACTATGAACAGCTCTGCACCACCAAAATGGACAACCTTGAGGACATGGAAAATTTTCTAGAAAAGTATAGTTTACCAAGACTGAACCCAGAAGAATTGGAAAAGCTGAACAGAACAATCACCAGCAAAGAAATTGAAGAAATAATCAAGGGTCTCCCCAAAAATAAAAACCCAGAATCAGATGGTTTCTCCAATGAGTTCTACCAAACCTTCAGAGGAAAATTAATACCTATTCTTCTCAAGTTCTTCCAAAATATTGAAAAACCAGGAACTCTCCCTAACACTTTTTATGAGGCTAACATTACACCAATATCAAAATTTAACAGAGATGTCACCAAGAAATAAAATTACGGACCAATATTTCTAATGAACATACATGCAAAGATTCTCAACAAAATATTTGCAAACCAAATTCCACAATGCATCAAAAAGCTCAACTATCATGACCAAGTGGGATTCATCCCAAGGATGCAAGTATGGTTCAGTATATGTAAATCTCTTAATTTCATATACCATATCAACAAGAGCAAAGAGAAAAACCACATGATCATATCAACAGATGCAGAGAATGCTTTTGACAAGATCCAATACCCAATATGATAAAAAAAAAAAACTCCAAAAATGGGAATAGAAGGTTCGTACCTCAACATAATAAAGGTCATATATAAAAAACCCATCACCAGCATCATAGTCAATGGCAAAAAAACGAAAGCATTTCCTCTTATGCCAGGAACAAGGCAATGTTATCCACCCTCACCACTGCTATTTGACATTGTTCTGAAGGTCTTAGCCAGAGCAATTAGGCAAGCAAAGGAAATAAAAGGAATCCAAATTGAAAGGAAGAAGTAAAACTCTCATTATTTGCAGATGACATGATTACATATAATGAAAATCCCATAAAATCTATCAAAAAACTTCTGGAACTCAGCAATGAATACAGTAAATTGATAGGCTATAAAATCAATGCACAGAAATATGTTAAATTTTTATACACAACATTCTAGAAGAAAATGAAATCATGAAATTCACACCATTCAAAATAGAAGTTAAACAAATGAAATACCTGGGCATATACCTAATAAAGGAAGTAAAAGATCTATTACAATGAAAACTACAAGTTCTTCTTAAAATAAATAGAGGAGGACACACAAAAATGGAAAGACATCCCCTGCTGATGGCTTGGAAGAATCAATACCATTAAAATGATCATCTCACCCAAAGCAATTCACAGGTTTAATGCAACCCCATTAAAATCCCATGGGCTTTTTTCCAAGAAGAAAACAATCTTAAAATTTGTATGGAACAACAAAATACCCCAAATATCCAAAGCAATTATCAGATAAAAGAATGAATCTGGAGGAATTACACTTCTAGAATTTGAACTATATTACAAAGCAATAGTGATCAAAACGGTATGGTACTGGTATAAAAACAGAGGCACAGATCAGTGAAATAGAGCTGAATCATTAGAAACTGATCCACTTACATAAAGTCAGTTAATCTATGACAAAGGAGCCAAAAACATATGATGTAAAAAGGAAAGTCTCCTCAACAAATGGTGCTGGGAAAACAGTCACATGCAAAAGAATGAAGTTAGACCACTCTCTAAAACCATTCACAAAAATTAACTCAAAATGGATTAGAGATTTGGACATAAGATCAGAAACCATAAAGTTCTTAGAAGACAAAATAGGAAAGACTTTCCATGACATCAGTGATAGAGAAGCCTTTAGGGACTCAACTCTACCATCAAGGGAAACAAAAAGAAAAATAAACAACTGAGACTACATCACACTAAGGAGATTCTTCACAACAAAAGAAAACATCAGCAAAACTAAAAGGAAACCTACTAACTGGGAAAAGATATTTGCATCTGATATTTCCAACAAAGGCTTAGTATCTAAAATATACAAAGAACTCATAAAATTCAACAACAGAAGAACAGGCAATCCAATCAAAAAAATGGGAGGAGGAATTGGAGAGACACTTTCTGAAGAGCATATACACATGGCCAACAGGCACATGAAATTATGTTTCTGTTCACTGACTATCAGAGAAATTCAAATTAAAACAATGAGATATCACCTTACACCTGATAAGCTGGCTATTATCCAAAAGTCTGGAAACAACAAAAGGTAGTAAGGATGTGGAGAAAAGGGAGAACTTTTGCACTATTGGTAGGAGTGAAAATTGGTGCAACCCCAATGTAGAACAGTTTGGAGATTCCTCAAAAAACTGAAGATGAAAATCCCACATGATCCCATAATTCCACTCCTGGGCATCTACCCAAAGGATGCAAAAGCACCCACCCAAAGAGATGTTTGCATCCCCATGTTTATTCCAGTCCTATTTACAAGAGCTAAGAACTGGAAATTATCTAAGTGCCAAACATCAGATGAATGGATAAAGAATATGTGGTACATATATACAATGGAATACTACACAGCCCTTAGAAGAGATGAAATCCTGTCATTTGAATCAACATGGATGGAACTAGAGGGGACTATGTTAAGTGAAACAAATCAAAAGAAGAAAGAAATATACCAGATGACCTACCTCACTTACTGGTGGAATGTGATTAGACAAAACAAAGGAACAGATGAAACATAACCAACCCTGAAATGTTTGCAACAAAACTGAGGTTACCTAAAGGGAACGAGGCACATGGGAGCAAATGGTGTTAGAGCCCACTGGACAATGGGGAAGAACACTTGGTGATTTGGTGGAGGGCATGGTGTGTTGAAATATAATGAAGAAATGATGTACCTATACATAGAAAATTATTTTAACGTGTTGAATAATTACTACAATAAAAATAAATACTTAACTTGCAATGAATGTAGATAGAGAAGCTAAAAGTAAAGATTCAAAATATATTAGCAGAATTTAAGGTATAACCAGAGAAATAAAATTCATAAGCATAGTGAAAATTTTTATGCAATGTTGCAGCAGCTAATAGACAAAGAAAGCAGCACTCAATAAAGGCATAAAACATTAATAAAATCATCTTGCTTCAAATGTTTTATGCCTTTATTATACTAATTGATCTAAAACATGCAGAATACAGAAATTCTTTCAAGTACACAATAGAATCTTTACAATTTTGACTCTCCGTAGGATTAAACAAGTTACCATATTTTAAAGTTCTCTGGACACAGTGAAATTAAACAACAAATTGATAACTGAAAGATTACTATTAAATATTTGGAAATTAGGAAATACAATTCCAAACCACCCATATGCCAAAGCAGAAATCACAAGGGAATTTAAAACAAATTTGTGTTCATTGATAATAAAAATAAAATACATACAGAAATGCGTGTTGTAGCATGCCCTGGTAGAGTAGCGGGTAGGTCCACTACATCATATATTTATAGACTGGAATCCTACACAGCAGTGAAATGAACACATCGCTGCACCACTAAATGGCTGATTAACCTCACAATGTTGAGCAAAAGAAACCACATGAAAAATTAAATTTACGAAGTCAAAAAGAGGAAACACTGAAACAGTATTAGAAGTTAAAGTAGCAGTTACCTTTTGGAGAGAAGGAGCTGCAGTGATTCAGAGGAGTGCTGACAATATTCTTTTTCTCAATGATAATTAGATTATTAATTTTTGGTGTATACATTAATACCTTGTGTATTTATGTTATCTATGTGAGTTTATATGCTTAAAGGTATACTAGTTTAAAATTACCCCCCCCAAAAAAGCAAGTTGCAGAATATAATTTATGATATGATCCCATTAGTGTAAAAAATAATTGTGTATGTATCTAGGCAAAGTTACAAATGAAATCACAGACTGTTGGTAGAGCTTAGTTCTGAGAAGTGGAGAGGAATTGGAATAGGGGTGGGTTTAAAGGAGAACTTCCACTGTTTACACTTTACAGCCTATTATTGAAATTTTTCCATTGGGTTTTGATGTGTTATTTTATAAATTAAGAATATTGAGAAATTGTGGAAGATTTAACTGAAAGTGAGAAAGAGTAAAAAAGGAAGAAAGGCAAGCGTTCCTGCCAAGAACACTCTTGCTTTGCACGAAGACTCTTTGAAAAAGAGAAGGGGGTAGGAACGGCAGAGCAGAAGAGGGCAACTCACTCACCCGTAGCCTTAGAAAGGTGTCCTTAGGAGAAGAGCCAGCCTTCAAAGTACCCAGGTAGAAGGCAGGACCAGCATACCTAGCTGACACAGGCCTCCAGACAGCAGAGTGGAGCCTGGAAGAACGGTCAAGCTTTGAGGGAGATGGGAAAAAGCCCCTTCCCAACTCTAGTTCCATTATTGAACCCAAACTTCCCATGCAGGGACGAGGATTCTGCGAGATATATCAGACCAGAAGCATTAAAGTTGGACTCAGGAGACTTGTTCTAGGATTCTAACCCTGATTTCAAAGCACTCTGCAACCCTGGGTCAATCACTTAAGTTCTCTGAATCTTGGGTTCTTCATCAGCAAAGAATTTAAAAGCTGAGTTTCCCTAATCCCTCAAGGTGTATACTGGACATTTGCAGGAACATACCTCTTGAAAAAATTCATTTCCATTTCCAGAGAATAAATAGTGAAACACTTCAGGGGGATGTCATTGATGGTAACAGATCCAGTGATTCCTGTGGGTGGGTGGTAAGAGAGATTATGAACAGGAACTAGTTGTTCTCATCATACACCATGTGACAAGGGCTCAACCAAGGGGACAAACACTTGTCTAACCTGCTATGGCTGAAGGGTTCTTATATGATTCCATGCCACTGAGAAAGCTCCCCCACTTAGTATTAGAGGCTTCTCTGAAATTCCCCAAAGAAGAATGAATCCTGCACCAGGACAAGCAGAACCCAACATAATTGCTCTACTTTTCTACCCTGGAGACTGGAGAAGACAGAACAGGGAGGTAACATGGCAACTTTGGTCCAAGAACGAGTTATCCCACTGCCTAAAGAGCTTTTTTCTTTCTCCCAATATCCACATAGGCCCCATCTCAGGCTCCAACTAATCATGCAGAGAGATTACAGCCTATTTGTCAGGTCCAGAGCCCACCTTTCCGCTGTTCTTGAATCTTCCATGAAAAACTGATTCGTCCTTGATTCTCCACCAGGATCCGTAGAAATTGACATTCCTGTTTGTGATAGACCAGTTCATGGAGACTACATGGCCATGTAAGGTTTTTACTCTAGAATCCTTTCTTATCTCTGAGTCCCAAATGAAAAGATAACCAAATGGGGAAACCAGAAGCTCCAAAACCCAGCAGTCCCCTCTCCCTCATAAAGATCCTTTGGGTTTCTGTTCCATGCTCAATCTTCCCTCTCCTCAGCTGACCTGTTTTAGGAAAGAGACTCAATTTTGCCTCTGATCAGAGACCTTATAAAAGGCCAACAATTGACTCGAGGCTAAGTGAGGAAATGCCAATCACAGTGAAGCATGTATGCTGTATCTATTGAAGTGCCCAGGCCTGGGAGATGTGATCATGCTTATTGTCCTAAGCACTTCTTGCAAGGATTTGAAAAAAGGAACAATATTAAAAAAAAATTTGGGTGTGGTCCAGACTGTTTGCATTTGAGTCTGAGACCCAGGGAAGTACCTAGACCTTGAATCACATACCTTGATTTTAGGAATCAGCAAACTATTTGATACATTATCCAGAACTCCTAAACTTTTCTCATTCAAAAACACCTGCAAAAGAGTAACTGGTGTCAGACTGTAGGCATGCCCCAAAAAAGGAAGAAGAGAGTCTTTTATTGCAGGAGGAGATCATTAAGAAGCGAAAGACTAGCCTTGAAGCTCACAGATGGCAAGAACCTTAATAGATTAACTGTACTAAAACAGAAGGCAAATCTCTTTGGTTTGACTTTATATTCCCAATAGCAGAGTTAAGCTAAATGTTCTACTTACCTCCAAAGATAGCCTACTGACCCCTACCTGTGCCATATCATGAACTTCAGCTTGGAGCAGACCTCCAGAGCAGATGGAAGTCTCATAAAGTATGAGTCCATAGGACTGGCCACTTCCATTGTTAATGGGAAGATTCTCCATGTTGACTGGTATATTAGATAGGACAGGCTGTGAGAGAGACACGGCAGACAGGATGCAGGGTGTTGAGAGCTTGGGGCCTTCTTCCTAAGTCTCTTGTCGCTTTCTGTTATACCTCCTAATGCTCCCTAAGAGTTCTTTGGATGAGAAACAGAAACACAAATGCTATGTGTGGTGCTGCACTGGCACTGACCAGAAAATCAGGGGTCAGGGGGACATGGCAGAGGGAAAAACCACTGTAATCACAAGAACGAACTGAGTAAATAAGTTGTTACAGCATAACTGAAGTTGAGTAAAGACTTACGCATTAAGCAAACATTTATTTAGTATAAACCATGTTCCAGTCACTTTTATATAAAATATTGATAACACAGGTGAAACCAAATGATAAAAGAGCTAACACTTTCAATTTTCACCACCTATTCAAAATAGCCTTGTTTTAAAGGTAGAGCAGTACCCATAGAGGTTCAGTGGCCTTGTGGGTGGGAAAGAGTCATAAACCGGTTTTTGTGGGTTGCTATCTCATCTGTCTCACCTGATCATGTAGTCACACACAAGAGTGCTCACCAAATGGGCGCATCTGAGCTAGGAAAGTGAGCCCTCCCCCACCTCCATTCATTCAGGTTCAAGCCACTCCACAGTCCACCCAGAAGGGGTATACGGTTCTTACTCCATAGTTCTAAATTTTGACAACATGCGGAGGGCTTGAAATCCTTGGAGGAACCTCAATTCTGTGGCCTATGTCTCCAGTGCCCAGGCCTCGATATCAGTGCTCCACCAGCCCTTACCTTACTCAAGTACGGCAGGGCATCCCACAATGGCAAGTAGAGGAGTGGTTTCACAGGAGGATACACAGGTCTTGATAGAGGGGCCAGGTAAGGTGGGCAGGGAACTTGCTGCAATGAAAATGGGCCAAGGGTGAGAAGTGTCTGAAATAACTTCTCTAAGTCTCCTCACCCTCTCCAGTAATGCTCATAACTCCACACCAACAAGAGGAAGGGGTCCTATCCTAGCTCACAGGTACACTTCTCTGAGAGTAATGAAAATGGAAGTAATGGAGTCTAGGCCACTCTCTATACACAGGCACTGATACAGACCTTGAAAGGTGACTTTGTCATACAGACTGAGGGCTCTTAGGGGCAAGAACTTCACCTTACAACTATGGCAGTGCCTGCGCTCATCTGCCTTCCAGAACATAGTAGATGGTTAATTCAGTTTTGTTTTTGGAATAGGAAGGTTTGAGCTATGTATATGAGGGTAGTACATCATACATCATGATATGAGTTTTACAAATAGTAACTTACTTAATCTTAACCATCGTTAGAGGAGACAAGTATCATTGTCTTCCTGTTTCAGTAAAGAAATTGAGATTTAAAGGACTTAACAACTAGTGTGCAAAACCACACTATTTTAAGTGGGAAAGCCAGCATTTGGACTTTAAGGCCACCCTTGCTCTTGTGTCTTCCACTAAGCTTCTGCTCACAGGAAAATCCTTCCCTTTTCTCTCCTTCCACTCCACGAGGATGGCCATCTTTCAAGTGAAAATGGTTGCTGAGTACCTAAGAAGGCTTCAAAGAGTTTTCGAAGTCTGAAATACTTGTCAGTGTAATCCCCTGCCTCCGTCAACACGGCATCATAATCTGTAAAACATGAGAAGTTCATCACCAGCCAGCCAACCCGCCACAGTAGGCCCTGTCACAGAACATCTGACCAGATGGACAGGGCCACCGGAGGGATGTAGAAGACACCCCGCCTCTGAGACAGTCCACCCTAGATTCGGGTGAGGACTGCCCATCCAGGAGAAGCCCCACAACCCTTCCTGACACTGAGGTTGCCTTGACCCTGGGCTCCTGCCTGCTTCACTTTCGCATGGACACGCTCTTCTGTCCTCCACCTGGATGGCTCTCTGTGCCCGTGGGTGCCCATGTAACCTTAGAAGGATCAAGTCGAAAAGTCAGTGTGCAGATGCGTGAAGCAGAGCGGGAGGTCACAGGAAGCCCTGCTGACTTCAGAGACATTCTGTTGGGGGCATTGTGAATATCACAGAAGAAAGAAAAGGAGATAGAAAACCCTCAACACTCAGCATAGATTACAGGTGCAGATCGCAGTGAAGCCAGGGCACACTTTTGGAGCCTCCAGTAGAAAGCCCCAAACACGCTGAGGAGGAGACTGGCCATGGTCAGGTCAGGGAGTACTTGCCATAGCTAGTGACCACGCTCCTATATATTCCAAAATCTGTGGCCCCGTTTATGAAACCAAAGTTGGTCCCACCATGGAACATATATGCATTAAAGGAGATTTCAGATTTGAAAAATTCTGACACAGTTTCTTCCATATCTGTAGAGGAAGAAGATGAAAACATAGAAAAAATTCAAATTTAAGAGAAAACAGAAATCAGGTAAAAAACGTATTCCCATCCCAAGTCCCACAATCAATTTAATTGTTTTATATTTTAACCTCCACTGAGATTCTAACCTAAAAATAGGTGAAATTGACCAACAGAATTCTAAGAAACCACCTTATCAAATCTTTTCAAAAATAGTTATTATCAGTTGCAGACATAATTTGACTCCAAATTCTACTAATAGCCTAGGGACCTTAATTATGCCACTTAAATAGCTAACATTCACTACATTTTTGAAATTGCACAAATAACCAGTAATGTCTCCAGGAAGACTGGTGGAAGATCACAGCAAGTCTACATGTGGCTGTTCTCTATTTTGAGCCACAGAAACTCTCCTTTCATCACCGTGTTTTCACAAGCTTGATTGTCTTTCAAGCAACTATCATAGGGAGCAAGATGGTAGAAGTTCATCGTGGGATTCAGTTCTGGCTGTGTGTATCACTTTGGACATCTCTGATCTCTAAAGAGGGACCTAATTCCTGCTGCACCACAGATTGAGGATAAAATTGATTGATGAGAGAATGTATTAACCATGGCAGAATGTCTGTTCTACAAGCAGAACTGTTATTTATTGTTTTTGGTGGTGATGACGGTGTTTTTTATTTTTCCTAGCCCATTACCCAGTAATTTTAAAAGATGTCATTTACCCTAGGTACTCGTTTTCATTAAAGTGATCCACAGTATCTTTAGAAAAAAAAAAAAAAAAGACTAACATCTGCCAGGCACTGTTCTGAGCGGTCTACATGGGATACTACACTTAATCCTCACAAAAACCTTCTGAGGTAGATGATATAATAAGCCCCTGATGGAGGAGGATGGAGTCTTAGAAGTGGAGGAAAGCTGTCCTGGTCACATAGTTCATGTTGCAGAGCTGGGATTGAAATCCTCCCCTCTGGCTCCAGGATCTGTACTCTTAACCCACACTGCATGTGGTCTCCTGCTAACCACTACCATTCAGGGGACAACTCCAGGAACATTGCCTATGCCATTTCCATAGCTGATCAAGACTTGTAGCAAATGCTCTCAGAGATGCCTTGTCAGAGACATTGTCCGTGACAGATTGCCATGCCTCCGTGGGGCTGTCTTTTCTATCACAGCACCTTTCTGCTTACTTCAAAGAACTTGTCAGATGCAGGACTATATGTTGATTGCTTCACTAAATTACAAACTCTTTGGAGATGGAAGCTAGATAACTTTTCTTCACCAGTACACCCTCACTCCTAGCCACGTCCTTGTACAAAATCAGGGTGGAGTGAATAGCTGGGTCTGAATGAACTGATTAATTTACAGAGAATTGAGTGACATGGCTGTGAGTCATCTGAACATGAATCAGACACTTACCCTTAGCATCACTAAGTGAGTGCCTACTTCCCCATGTGTCGAACCAGCCGACCCAGTACTCCATGATCAAAATGGGCTTATTGGGCTGGAAACAAATCACATCAAATGTAAGTCTGACAAAAGGAAAGCCAAAAAAAATCAGAAAAACTGAACACAACAAGGATGGAAATTGAGGAGCTCATGCTCGCCACCTCTTCCAGTCAGCAATTCCTGCCCTGACCTCCCTGGTACATCCAGAGACACTGTCTTCCATCCTCCCAACCATCATCATCTCCAGATATGTCCCACCTTGATGTGCCTTGCTGCTATCCCTGAATAGCGCCCCCAACACTACCCTGAACTTGCCATTTGTGAAGCTGGTATTGAGAGAAAGGGTTTTGGATACACAGGGAACTGACTACAGTTCCTCGCGCAGAAACATAAACTCAGAGGTCACACTGCCCACAGAGCTGCCACTCAACCTAGGTCTGAACAGAACCATCCAAGGCCAAGTTTTATTGTTTATTCAGTGTATGTTTGATATCTCTACAAACTAATTTAATTCTGCCTCATCTGTGTTAAAGTGGCCATTATAAATCTTTCTAATGATTTCTTTTTTTTAAAAGGAAAGGTACAGACAGGAATGAAGGTGATCAGGCAGGCAGGAAGGAAAAGAGAGGAAGAAGCAGCATTTTATTTAGCTGTTCATCTTAGTTGCTCCCCCTGGCCCAGGCTGTCCTCGGGATGTACATGAACTGCATTGGCTAGAGGCCGTGGACTTACCTCCTAGGTTACCAGGATGCGCCTTTTCATTTATTTTTATTTCTCACAGTTATTGCCTATTTTTGTTCATAAACAATTTGGTATATAAAAATTCATAAATGCCACTATGACTTTTGCATTAAATTATTTATATGTAATAACTATTATTGTATTAAAATGAGAAAATATTAGTGAGCTCTTACTGTGTGCTGAGAACTCTTTGCACTACATAATTCGTTCTATGTAACAATCTATTTAGATATAGCTGTCATGTACTTTATATCTTGTTCACATGTACTACTTCCAGGAAATTTCCTCAACTTTACCTTCCATCTCTCATATTTAGTTTTTAATTTTAAGTATTAGATTTTCATTTCCATCTCTCATATTTAGTTTTTAATTTTAAGTATTAGATTTTCATTTCAAGGAGTTCTTTTTGATTCTCTGATTATCCCTTTTTGCTGCTACATCCCTCTCATCTCATGCATAAATTATCTTTATTTCTATATATAATAATGAGATTTGCTTATACTGGATTCTGTTTCCTGAATTAGTTCTTCATTTATTGGTTTCCATTTTCTTCTTAATTTGTAGTTTAATTACTTTGTCAATGGGAACAAAAATACACAAAATAATTAACAGAAAGTACATGTGAAAAGGGTCTAACAGAACTTTAGTCAGAATCTCAGGGAGGGAAAGGAAGGAGACAACAGGTCAGGAGCAAGATTTGAAGAGATGCTGACTGACAGTACAGGTATCGAAGGAGCCCAAGAAGTTCCAAGATTAATAAAAAGATATTCACACGTACAGTCCAACTACAAAAAACTAAACAGAAGAAAACATTAATGTCAGACAAAGAGGGAAAAATTACTTGCCAAGGAGTAGTCTGAAATTTTGACTTTTGAAAAGAATACAAAGTACCAGGCTACATGCTGAAACAAAACAACTAACAAACTGGAAATCCAGAGCCAGTGAAAGATAGCCATTACAAAAAAACAATAAGAGTTTCCATAAGCAGATACCACCAAAGGAATTTCTAAAAGATATACTTCAAGTAGAATAAGAGGTATCCTAAATAAAACATCTGGAATATAAGAAATGAAGAGCAAAGAGATGATCAATATTGAGCTAAAACTCAATGAATATTGATTATAGAAATAAATGTGATAATATTTTGAGAGTGTGGAAAAATGGCAGTCAAATAAAAGAATAATAAAATGTATATCAGATGTAGTAAATAGAATCAGAGTACTCCAAGATATTTGCATATTTCATGTAGAAAGCAAAGATAGTTCTTAACTTTTGACTGTGATAGGTGAAATTTCAAGGCTAGCTTTTAAAAGTGAGAATAAGCATGCAACTCATATTGGCATATGAAAAAATAATTTATTTGAAAAGTCAAATCCATTAAAAAAAGTCAAGATACTAAAAGATAAGAAGAGGTCACAAAATAAGATGTTAATTCAATTCAAATTCAATGCCTGTGGATGATTACATTGGCTATAAATGACTAAAATCTCCAAATAAAAGATTTTGCCAACAGATAAAATCTAATTTTTGTGTTTAAGAAACATGTCTAAAAATTATAACATTAAAAGTAAAATGATGACATGGAAAATTATATACTATTTAAATATTAAACAAAGGAATCAGATATGGCAATATTAATAAAGAGAAAGCTGATCTTCAGAGAAAAAGCAATACTGCACAAGATGAAAAGAAATAAATTGTGGCATCAAAATATAAACATGACAGAAAGGGGGGAGGAAAAATGCAGAACGTGTGCTTTAGAATATAAGAAATATATTCTTATATAAATATATATTTATATTAAATAAATATATTAAATAAACATAAATATAAATATATATTTATTATATAAGAATGGAACCAAAGTTGCTATCAATTTAAATAGACTGGGAAAAACGAAATTGCTTTTTGTAAACCTCATGGTAACCATAAAGCAAAAGCTGTGGCAGACACACAAAAGAGAAATAGGAAAGAATCTAGGCATACCACTATAGAAAATTCTGAAGCTCTAGAAGAAAGGAACAAATGAAGTACAAAAGAGCCAAAAACAAATTTTAGATGATACTAAGTTTATATTTACTCTCAACAATTGCTTTAAATGTAAATAAATGAAATAGATGAGAGACTAAAAAGATAATTTAAAAAAATCAATGAAACTAAGAGCTATTTTTAAAAGATAAATATACAAACACTTTGCTAGACTCACTGATAAATAGAGAATATACGTATATACATACATACATATATATATGTTTTTTATAAACAAATTAGATTTTATCTGTTGACACAATCTCTTATTTGCATATGTATATGTACATATATTCAAAACTAAAGAGGAGACATTGTAATTGATACAACACATATACAAAGGACAGTAAGAGACTACAATTTTATGTCCTAAAACTGGACAACCTAAAAGAAATGTATAAATTCCTAGAAATACACATCCTATCAAGACTAAACCGTGAAGACATTAAAGAATCAAAATTTGCTCAACAAAGTCCAGGACCAGGTGGCTTCACTAGTGAATTCTACAAAATATTTAAAGTACTAATACCAATTCTTCTCAAACTTCCAAAAAATATAGGAAGGGAAAATTTTCAAACTCATTTTTCAAGGCTAGCATTATCCTGATACCAAAATGAGATAAAGAAACTGCAAGAAAATAAAATTACAGGCCCATAGCCCAGACGAAGATAAATGCAAAATTCCTCAATAAAATATTATCAAACTAAGTTTAACATTACGCTAACAGGATCATACACTATGACAAGTGGTATTTATCCCTAGGATACAAAGACAGTATTTATCTCTTTGCAGATCAATGTGATATATTACATTTAAAAAATGAAGGACATAAATCATATGATCATCTCAATATAAGCAGAAAAAGCATTTGGCAAAATTCAATGTCTATTATTATAAAAGTTCTCAACAAATGGTTATAAAGACAACATACTTCAATAAAGGCTATAAATGACAAGCACACAGCCAACATCATATTCCAGGGTGAAAAGCTGAAAGCTTTTCCTCTAAAATTAGGAATAAGATAAAGACTCCCACTCTTTTCACTTTTATTCAAAATAGTATTGGAAGTCCTAGCCAGAACAATTAAGCAATAAAATGAAATAAAAGACATCCAATTAGGAAAAGAAGTAAAATTATCTTTATTTTCACATGACATGGTACTATATAGAAAACCCTAAATACTCCACAAAACACTAATAAATGAATTCGGCAAAATTTCAGGATACAAAATTAATATCCAAATATCATTTGTGCTTCTGTACACAAATAACAAACTCTCAGAAGAGAACTTAGGAAAACAACTCCATTTACAACTGCATCAAAAAAAGAAATGCATGGGGATAAATATAATCAAGGAAGTATAACATCTGTACACTAAAAACTATAAGACATTGAAAGAAACTGAAGAAGACACAAATAAATGCAAAGATATTCTGTACTCGTGGATTGGAAGAATTAATATTGTTAAAATATCCATACTACCCAAGGTAGGTGACAGAGTCAATGCCATTCCTATTAAAATTCCAATAGTACTTTTCAGAGAAATAGAAAAGCATTCCTAAAATTGATATGAAATTACAAAAGACACCAAACAGTCAAAGTAAACTTGAGAGAGAAGAATAAAGTTATGCTCCCTGATTTCAAATTGTATTACCAAGCTATAGTAATCAAAACAGTTTGGCATTGACTTAAATATAGATATTTAAATCAATGGAACAGAATGGAGAAAAACAGAAATAAACTCACATAGGCACAGTCAATTAATTTTCACTAAAGTAGTCAAGAATATAAAATAGGGAAGAGGATAGTCTCTTTAATTAATAGTATAGCCACATGCAAAAGAATGAAAATTCTACCTTACACTAACACAAAAAAAATCAACTCAAAATGGAATAAATATAGCACACCCTAACAATTTTGGTGTTAAGTCTGTGGCTGGGTGCAGTCCATATAAAGCCCTGGGTTCACTAGTCAGGGTCAGAGTAAACAAACAAATGAACAAACAAATAAATAAATTTTTGTCCTTTCTCTTTGTGCCTGCCTGCCTGCTTACTTGCTTTCATTCCTGCCTGCTTCCTTTCTCTTTAAAACAAAAAAGGAGTAAAACACTGAAATATAATACGCTAAGCCATCATTATTAGCATCAGTCTTGATGATGGTTTTTTAACTTGATACCAAAAGCAAAGGCAGCAAAAACAAGAATAAACACATGAGACTACATCAAACTAAAAAGGCAATCTACTGAATGGGAGAAAATATTTTCAAACAAAATATCTGATAAAAGGTTACTATCTAAAATACATAAAGAATTCATACAGCTCCTATAGAAAAAATCTAGTTAAAAATGAGCAGAACAACTAAATAGATATTTATCCGAAGACATACAGATGATTGAGAGGCACATTAAAGATGCTCAGCATCATTAATCATCAGGGAAATGCAAACCCAAACACAACGAGGTATGTTCTCACACCTGTTGACTATTATCAAGAAGATACGAAGTAACATGCATTGGCAAAGATGTAAAGAAACAGAAACCTCACACGCTGTTGGTAAATGTAAAGTGGCGTAACTGCTATGGAAAATAGTATGGGGGTTCCTCAAACATTAAAAACAGACTGCCATATGATCTATCAATTCCATTTTTGAGTGTTCATACAAAGAAAATGAAAACACTAACTTGAAAATATATCTGCATATTTCATTCATTACAGCACTATTTGCAATAGTCAAGATACAGAAACAATTTATGTATCCATTTATGGATGAAAGCATAAAGAAAATATTATAGCTACATAAATTAAGGAATGTTTTTCAGCCGTGAAAAAAGGATATCTTTCTATTTGTAACAAAAAGGATCCTGAAGTCATTATGCTAAGCAAAATAAATCGAAGAAAGACAAAAATAGTATAAAAGTATGTGGAAACCAAAAATAACATCAACAACCAGTGAAGAAAATAAATAGTAAAATTTTAGGGAAAAAAGGAGTGAGAATCTATTGAACAGTCCAAAGTGTGTCACTCCTAAGCAGATACAATGATAATTTTATCCTGCATGTAGGTGATCTCTTAGCTGCACACATTTCTCATGATTTTTCAGAGATTCTTCCAGAAATATGGGAGGAAGACATAGGAAGACATAGGGCCCAAAGATCATTAACAACCACAGAACACCTTTGAGACTAGAGAAACAGGCAGTGAATGAGCTTGACACGACCAGCAGTTATATCTCCAAGGGCTTACATTTACAAACATTCCTGCAACCACCAATCTCCTAACTTGAATTAAAAGTATGAAGCAGATAAGGAGATTGAAGAAATTTTTCTCTCATAAGAAAAAGTACAGTGACTAACCAGTGAAAAAATGGTAACTCATTCTTGCTATTGAAACTTCCAAAGCCATCTGTTTAGTTTCTCGTACATTTCCATGAGGAGAAATTACTTCATAGGGCCTTTCCTGAGAAGTGAATAGACTTCTCATTTAAAATATTCATCAGGAAAAGATGATAGTTTATGGTGATTCTCCTGTTCATAAAGGGAGATATGGTTAGCTTATGACAGTATCAGCTTAATGTATGGTTCATAATTAAACTACACAAAACACATTGACAAGAAGGTTTATCTTTATGTACCTAACACCAGAAACATGTATCTTTAGATATTATTTAGCAGACCACTTGGGGGTGGGAGAGACATGAGTGCAGAGCAGTGATAGGGAATTAGGATTAAGAAAACAGACTTACACATGGATTCTGCTCTTTCTCCATCATGGGACCACAATCCTTCAGTCCTTCTGGGTCTTTTTGTTCTCCCTAGATTGCATCTAATGTTCTTCTATCTCTCAAATTCTGTGATTATAGTAACTTGTAAACATGCATTTTCAGGCTTCAAATGATTCATTAAAATTATAGTCTAGAACAACCTCAGATATCTGATTTCCATTATTTAGAATAACATCTACTTATTCAGTTGAATTTAAGTCATTTTTGGAACAAGAGAGACAGACATAGATAAAGTGATAATTGCAGGTATGTCAGAAATCATAATTGCATTTTGAATAGGAAGCAACAAAGCATTGTTTCGAATTGTAAAAGGTGGATGCATTTTCCAATGTGAGGTTTTAGAAGGTGACAGGTAGTTTTATGGTTGTCCTATCAAGTCACACTAATAAGAATAACTGTCTAACAATGTACCTTCCATCACAACCCAAAAACAATTTGAGTGGAATTAAATTATGCAGAATAGCATAATTTAAATGGACATTTTGAATAAGAATATAAAACTAAAGATAAGGATTTTAAAAATACAACACTACAAAGAGGGTCACTTCCAAATGGTAAAGTTTCATCTGCATAAAGACAATAGAATTTCAAATTTACATAACTTCAAAGGGTATGAAACAAACTCTCACAAACCTTTTTACTTGAAGGTGGAAATATTATAGAATATTAGCAAAAATATTCAAGTCCATAATTACAGTAGGAAATATTAACACATCTTTCTCAGTGACTGATTTTTTCTGATTCTAATTAGAAAATTAAAAGTGAAAACATAATAAATAAAACTGACAAAGAAATTATTGAGAATGGCACATTCAATAGTGCAAAATACATTCATTGTAAGCACATAGTGCACTTATAAACCTTGACCATTGATAGGACATAAATACAAAAAAACTGAAATTTTTAATAAATACCTCCAAACTGAAAAAAATTTAAATGAATCTAATTCTACATGAAGTTGGCAAAAATAGCTGTATCAAAGCAAGAAATTATTCCAGGTAACTTTAGTACACAGTATCTTTACTACATATTTGTTGGGATATAAATATAAAATAAAAAGGCCCAGAGGAATCTTAAAGATCATTGGGTTTTCTTATTTTCAAAATTACTGTTGGTGTTACTATTTCAAATATATCATGACTATATTATAGAATTAATAAAATTTTTAGTATTGTTAGCAACTATAATTTCCAGAATCAGAAAAAATAAGTCTAAATCAAAGAAGTTAAATATAAAGCCTATCATTCTAAATTTGCATTTTAAAAAATCCTTGAAAATTTATGATTTCCCCCTCTTTTAAAATACACCTATGTCCTGGTTCTACCTGCTGACCATGATAATGCAACAGTCAGCATACATTGCACATTATGGGAACAAGAAGACTCTTAGGAGACATAAGTATTTACAAGTCTAGGATTAGAAATTTATGTGGTTGGCACACACTGGTGGAGTAGTGGTTAAGTCCACCACCTCTGAAGGAGCACAGGCTACATACCCCTGGGTTCAAGTCACAGACTGGTGGGGAAAAAAACAGTGTGAACAACTCAATAAAAATAAAATAAAATACTTCCTCCTGTCTCTTCCTGCCTGCCTGCCTTCTTGGCTTCATGCCTTTTTTCTTTACAAAAAAACAGAAAGAAATGTATATGGTAAATATAGACATCCCATTCTGCCAGCAACCAAGGAAACTATCAAAGACTGATGGGTGATGTCATAAGGAAACAGGATCTATCCAACTAGCCAACTAGCCAAGAAGACAATTTAAATGTCAATAACATATTGATTATAATGGATGGAAATGCATAAAATATATTCAAAAGTCATGAATTAGTGATAAAAGGAAAAAAATCTACAAAAGTTTGAAATACACAATGTTCTCTGTAGTGCAATTAGGGAAAAAGGAAAAACAATATATGTCTAGAAATAAAGAATTTCACTTCTACAACTATTAATAGGTCAATGAAGTAATTATATTGAGTATTCCAATTAATCTGAATTATTGAGTAATAGACATAGCAAATATAAAAAAGTTTACAATGAGGCAAAGATAGTTTCTTGAATAAATGGTGATGGGAAAAATGGATAGCCACATGCAAAAGGTTGAAACTAGGTTACTGCCTAACACCATACACAAAAATTAATTCAAAATGGGGGAGGTGGCAGGCTCTGGCCACACTGCAGGTGAAAGGCATTCCTGAGAAGGAATGGTGACTGTGGCTGGGAGGAAGCCTGCTGGGTCACACTGGACCTGACAGGCCACAGCACGGGTTGTGGGTACTATCCTAGTGCCAAGGAAGCTCAGGAAAGCATGTTAAGCAGAGGAAATAGGGTAGCATTTGGTATGTTATAGCATCATGCCATCAGGTTTGGAGAAAGGGCACCCTTCCTGGGAGCATGCCCACCTTTTAACTACCACCAGGCACCCACTAAGAGGAGAGTCGGAACTTCTCAATCCCTGCTCCATGCTCAGTGGAGTAAGATTAAGTCATTCATGGTTTGGTCCCACCAAAGTGAGGGATGAGTCCTCCAAAAGCTGCACACAGCCCACCTCTGGGCCCACAGAGGAGAGTGCTCACCCTGTGAACCATTGCCCCCAGCCTCACCCTCTCCACCAAGCACCACTGACAGCTGGGAGAGGCAGGTGTCCTGCTCACTCCCCATGCCCAAAGGCATAGCCCCACATTGCTTTGGAAGCTCTGAAGACCTTACCTGCAGCTCCTGCAGGTGTTTGAAGACATTCTTGTGTAAGGATTTCATGTTGATGGTGGCCAGCACTGTAGGAGGGAGAGGCATGTGAGGCCTATACCAGAACCGGGGCAGTGAGAGGGGGACTAAGGAGCAAGGATAATGAGCTGCCACCCATGTCCCACTCTGTAATCTACAGAGGGCTACCACATATGTCCTCCATCACTGAATACTTGAACAAACAAAACAAGGTAAGAAAGGCAATTGCAATTAACCATGTTTTGTGCAAAGAAGTGGAACAGGCCAAGAGCACACAATTTGATTAGACCTAGGAACTGAATGCAGGTCTCCCAATCCCAAGTTCAGCACTTTCCTCTGTACCATGATAATGTGAGGAAGAACCACCCCCAACCCAAAAAAAAAAAAAAAAAAAAAAAAAGGGAGTGAACAGCTGTGTAGAGAAGCAGCTAGGCTTAAGCCAAGATGTTCCTGGAAGATGCTCCTCTGGATGCCCCTGGGAGTGCTACCTCGGCCATTCCTCTGGCCATCATCACCTATGTCTCTTCTTCCTCTAGGATTCATTCAGAGTGACCTTGGATGGGACTTTGCTAGGCAGCCTCCCGGTCTCCTAATCTCCATGATGTTGAGATGGATGTGGGAAAGCCCTGATTCTGAGGTGCATCCTGTACCTTCCAGATTCTTAACCACAGAGAAATGAGAGGTGGAATTGTGTGCTGAGGATACAGCTCCGTGACAGCTCCATGTTAAGACAACAGGAGCAAGGAAAGGCCAGAGAGCTGGTGAGTAAGCTCTCTGCTTTGACCTTGAGTCCTATCTACTGTGATGTCAAGTCTCTGGCGTTGACTTCAAAGTTATAGGAAAGAGTCATCAGAGATGCAGGTGGTTCATTTTGAGTGACTGGCTCAATTACCCCCACCTCTTTAGTGATTCTAGATTGGTACCTCCTTGGATGGCACCTTTTTGCACATCATTTTCACTATCCGAAGTCAAGAGCAGCTCCACAATCCCTCTTTTCAGCAGGGCCTGTTGAGAAAACTGGACAAATAAACTCTCTTCTTCCTCCCAGAAGAAGATGCAAATATAAGGAAATTAGCAAGTGCATGCAGCTGGGATCATGGTGACAACATGTCAACTAGAGAGAAAGGTTTGAATTCAGCATCTAACCATCTGCAAGCTCAGTGAATTGGGGAAGCATTGTCATTTCTGACCTGGCGTGGGGACCTCCCAGAGATGATTGAAAAGCAGCTGAGTGCAAATTTTGACACCCATGGTCATAGCTTCAAGGTGGAAAGCCAGGATGGAGTGTGTTGGCATCCTGCAACCAATTCTAGCAGGTGTGTGGGTGCTTCCCACACCTACAAGCATTCTCAGACCCCAACAGAGTGTCCAAGAATTCAACTCCTTTCTACCCTGAGATGCATCTGATTCCACATGCTCAGGCTTCCAAGACTGCGGCCACCTCAGACAGTGGCCATGAGCTGCTGCTCCCCACCCCCTGCAAGGTGAGAGGTTCCAAGACCTCTTCCTCAGATGTCAGGTGACAGTCACAGTTCACACCCTCAGGTTCAATTAATTTGCCAGAATGACACACAGTGCTCAGGAAAAGAATTTACTCACTAGATCACCAATTTATCAGAACGAATATAAGTCCAGAACAGCCAGATGCATAGAGAAAGATACAGGGAAAGTGCCGGGAGCTTCCACACCCTCTGCAGGCATAGTGTCTCCAAATCTCCAGCCTGGAAGCTCTCTGAAGCCTCTTTGGTGTTTGCAGATTTCTTACACAGTCACAATTGATTGACTCAGTGGTCTTTGCATGAACATGCTCTCCAGCCTCTCTCCCTTCCCTGGAGGTCTGGGGTGGGACTAGAAGTTCCAACCCTGTAGCGGTTGGTTTCATTGACAACCAGCCCCAGCCTTAGGTGCTTCCAAGAGTCACCTTATTTACATAACAAGAGATATCTTGTCACTCTCTACTTAGAAAATTATTCCCAGGTTTTTGGGAGCTGTGAGCCAGGAGCTGTGGCTAAGTTCCTGGCTCACAGGAACTGAATTGAAGACCAACATAAATATATCTGGGTCACCTGAACGACTAAACTATATATTTTTTATAATTTACAATCCGGCATGGAGTTAATGAGGAAGCAGTCTGCTGGAGGATCTCCATCAGAGAGAAAGAAGACCTGGAAACACTATGCTTAGAGGTGGTGGTGCCCTAAGACCAGAGATGAACCTCACCAAACATGGTCCTTTTCTGGACAGTCAGAAGAGCAAGGAAGCCTGTCCAGGCTGTAGGAGGGTGATCGAATATGAAAATCATGTTTGCTGAACATGTAGGCCAGACAGACGGCAGGGGCCTTTTTCTATGTCTTGCCTGTTCAGTGAGCCATACCTGGGTCTGTGGGGTGGGGTCCAGCAGAACATTTTAAAATACAGGAAAAATTGTTACCTGAATAAGAGTGATGGGCAGGGTACTGTTCATAGTCTGGCTCAGCCCCAGGGACCACTGCTACAGGGTCACAGCCAGGACGTGAGCCTGGGCCCAGCATGTCCTCAGCTGGCAAGTCCCCCTCCCCTCCCCATCCGACCACCATGTCTCTGTGTGCCAGGCCTGGCAGAGGACCCCTGCATTCCACTTAGCACCAAATCTAACATCCCAGCATGGAGCCACCCCGACAACCCCTGCTCTGGAAGAAGAAAGGAGTAGACTGTCAGACCACCAGACCACCTAGCAAGACCCAAACAGACAGAAGAAATGCCTCCCTTTTAAGATAAAATCTCAAAGTAAGTCCTTGAATTTCTCACACAGAAATGAACATGAACCCCAATAAAACACCCTCTTCATGCATGTAAAATACACGCTCCTTATCTATCTCTCATCTCCACCTGAGGGTGACCGAGGAAATTGATACCTGCTTCAGACACACTGCTTTTTCCTGGAAGAGAAAGGAAGGAGGCAGCAGTGAAGGCAGGCAGGCAGCAGGCAAGAAGAAAGAAGAGGAACATTTATTTATTTAGCTGTTCATTTTTGTTGCTTCCCCTGATCCTGGGTCATGAACCTGGTCCTAGAGCTGTATGTGGACTGTGCCCCAGGCCTGAGCCACAAGACATGCCCAAGCGGACTCATGTCAGAGATGGTGAAAGCCTTCTTCCTGCTGTGGGTGACCTACACCAGCAAACACAAACGAGGTCCCATTTTCACAATGCGGGACACAGACATCCAAGAGATACACTAACTCTGCCTCCCCAGGGTCGTCCCTCAGCTTGACTCTGAAAAATAAAGTTCTGACAAAGCTCACTTATTTCAATGTTGTTATTTAAGCCAACATCAGCTTTCTGAATTTGGGATGCCCACAACAGGGCAGGGCCAGAGGACACTCCCAGAGGACATCAGACAGGACTGTGAGTATTCCCCCCCCCACCCCCACCCCCCCAACACACGAACAAAGACAATAGAAGAAAGTGCTTTGGTACTACAGGTCAAAAAACTACAGGACGATAGCTGTCGTCACTACTTTTAAGAATCTCATTTTACCTACTGGAGATAAACTGCAGCTCCCAGCTGAAATGAGACTATGAGTCATAAACACAGCAACAGAAAGGAATCATCTTTTAGTTCAGAGTGAAGTCATTAAAGTACACCCCGGGCAGCCCAACCTATAGCAGATCCACAGAGAAATGGAGCTAGATGGCACACAGTCTCATAGCCCACCAGTCTAGGCAGCAGGGCTCAGAAACAGGCAGCAAAAGAGCTGATGGGGGAGGTGACAAAGGGACAGATCAGGGCTTCCTACCTTTTGAAGATAAGACATGTACTTCAAATCCTTCTGAAAGGACCCATACTCGTTCTCCACCTGCACAGCAATGACAGGTCCTCCCTGGAGGTACTGGGACAAGCAGATGAAGAGAGCGAGGAGGCAAGTGGACGCAGCGAGAGCATCCCAAGAGCAGGACTCTGGCCGACCTGCTCCCTAGTTCGGGCACTCTCTCTGCCCATTGCCCAGGAGGCCTTGTGGATGAATAGCTCCCATACTGCTCCTCTATTTCCAGCCTCATTACTTATAAGTAATGTGAGATCTCAAACCTACAATGTCCCTGCTCTTCCCTGTCCACTTTCCTTCATCCTATCTTAGGGTGACACCACACTTCTCTCATCACCAGATAACAGTCAGAGCCAAAGGGATTGAACACAAATTTCTTCTGTAACTTTTGTAACTTAGGTGCAAATCAGACAGCCAGCTCCAGGGCCATTGTTATAAAAAGCCCACCCAGGACTGGAACAGTGGGCTATCTACAAAGAGTGTTTGTAGTTTGTTTCCGGTTTGAATACTCATATTAATAAATGTTATTAAATTTAATAATTTCTGAAATCTTCTTACTCCAGTTATCACAGACTGTCTTCCAACATCATACAAACTTATTCAGAACTTGGGCATCAGAGGGAGAGGTGGGGGAAGAAAAGAGAAAAGGAGGAAGGGGAAAAGAAGGGGAGGGGATAGAAGAGAAAGAAGGAAGGAAGGAGGGAGGGAGACAGCCCTGACCCTGCATCTTCCTCCAGCTACCTACCCCCATTCTCCCATTAAAAGTCCAATTTGCAAAAGGGTTACCAGTTGTCTACACCACTCTCTCTGCTTTCTCACTTTCCCCACTCCTCAGACCAGGCTAAAGCTTCCCTCCATGTCACCACCCACACCCTCCACATTGACATGGTCTTGCAACATGCAATATTCCTCAGTGATGAGTGAGCTTCCGTGTCTTGCACAGTCAGGTCAATGGAAGCAAAGTGAGCTGTGGACAGTGACGGCTGGGCCCTTCCTAGGTGTTTCAGGGCCTTCCGAGTGAGTGCCAGCCATACAGCAATGTCAGTTCCAGAGACAGCTAGAAGGGGCATTTTGGTGGATTTCCTGGGCCCTCACCTCACCCTTGGGCCCAGTTCTTGAACTTCCTCAAATTCCTCATGCTCTCCTGCCAGCAGGTCTCCCCCACAGTGGGGACCCTGAGCATCCCTCCTGCCCTGGGGGCACTAGGTTACTTTTTCTGGAAAACAGGCCCAAACCTACTCTTCTCGTTGATTCAACCCCTGAGGGTGTCTTCCCCACCCCATGTGGTAACTCTCATGTGGAACATACGTTCCAGGGGCATTTTCTCCAACCACTGGAAGCTCAGGAGCTGACAGGAGCCGCACACCCAAGGTGTGCAATAATGACATACTCATCAGGACTGATGAATTGGGGATGACTGTGTCACTGAATAGCATCTTCTCCCCAAGCTGAAGGGTGAGATTTATAAAATCCTGTTGTAGAAGAATTCACAGAAGCCCTTATAAAATAGGCCAGATGAAAAGTGTAAAGGTCCCAAGTAAAACAATAAATACACTCTAAAACTTACTTATCTATAATAATTAAGGTAATGAAGATCATAATCAAATAGAGAATTTCAAATGGTATAACTCACTAACGACAAGCCCTACATTTTTCATTTACACTTCTAATTCCTCATTTCTTAATAATATCCTAGGATTTTCCACCTCCTGATGTCAGTGGGGTGCATGTAAGGGTTTGCTGCACACTGCACCCATGTGACTCCAAGTGGCATTTGTACTGGTGCCAACATACAGTCTCTGTGCTTTTAAGGCTCAGAAATTTTCACTCCTTCCACTAAGTCCCACTGGGGTTTCAGAAAGGCAGCCAGAAACACACGGTCTCAGCCCCTCCCACTAAAGAAGTATCTGGATTCTAACTAACAGACCCAGAATTTGATCCCAGAAGAAAAGCTTCTGTTTCCCTCAGCACCACTGCCCCTCCCAGAACTGTACTGCAGAAACATTTTTCCTAATCTGCTGGTTTGTTTTCCTTTTCTAATTTCCCATTCATTTTCTTTATCATTATTCTCCTAAGTGTAACTCACAAGTCACAATTCAGAATTAGTTATCTAAATTACCACTATGGTCCCTGAAAGCAATCTAAGATAAATATGCTATCAGTCTGCCACCAAGTAATCCTGATGTTTATCCCAGCTCACAGTACATCAAGAGATGCCTTTTTAAAATAAGATGTCCTTATATTTACATAGGAACACGAGCCTCTTCTTATTTGAAGGAGAGTTATATTTCAAATGTCAAACATAATGTCAAACCACTGCAGCCTTGCAGGCTGATGGGACTACTGTTCTTTTGTTAGGGAGGGGTCGATGGACATTGTGAAAATAAAAGCCCAAGTTCTGGGCTCATCGTGAAGGAAAAGGCAAGCTGTCAGGGATGCAAAAATCACTGAGACGAAAATGAACGGGGCACAGGTGATGGCAATCTGTCACACAGGTGCAAGCGGCAGGTAAGCCAAGCTACTTCTTACAGCATACACCGGAAAATCAGACGTCCATGAAGAGGTCACTAATTAAATAAATTATGAGATCACCATATTATAGAATACCATGCAGCTATCCAAAAGGAAGGCAGATATCAAAGATATGGGACATAAGAAACACACTCAGTGGGAACTTACATTTTTATAGAAAAAGTATATCTACACATCCATATCTATGTGTGTGTGGAAGTAGTTTGTCTCCGTATGTGTAGAAATTCCCTGGAAAAGCACGCAAAAATCTGATGAAATAAGTTGTCTCCTGAAAGAGCAACTGAATGAATCGTTTGGGGCAGGGTGGAAGACTTTTTATATTTCACCATCAACTTCTTTAGGCTCTTTTGAGATTTTTCACCAAGTGCTTGTATTAAATGTTTAAAATGACATTTGCACTTCAAGAGCACAACACACTCTATAAAGATCCGGGAGTTTGGTGAATAGCAAGTATATTCCGGACAATGACGGCAGCCACCAGCCGACAGCCTGGGTGTGATGTGCCTTCCTGGGCATCCTGGGTGGGAGCTGTACTTGGGATGAGGGTTGAGAACTCATGTTAGAACGTCAGCTTAGGACGCCTCAGAGAGGCGTCTCAGAGACCCGCCCTGGGACTCTGTGAACAGTGGGCGGCTCCCTGGCGGAGCAGCAGAACAAAGCACTGCGTCAAACACCTCCTAGCCGAGGGCGGGCGTCTTACCTGGAGAGGAAGCACTCTGGGGACCAGGTGGTCGAAGTACTTATTAACTGTGTCCACAAAGTGCTTTTCAGTTGTTCTCAGCTTCACCTGGGGGTCTCGCAGTAACCAGCTGGGGAAGAGGGGACGAGCGTGTGGCGGAGGATGAGTCAGGAGTCCCGTCCCTCTGCTGCCCCATCAGGGGCTCCCTTCGCATGTGATTACATCTTTGTTGCATCCAGGGTCCTGGAGCGCTCAAGGATGTGCGAAGTTGAGCGTAAAGAAAAGCCACCAGCCCCGTAGGCACTCTCTGCACCTCGCCGCCCTCTCAGCTGCGCACCTCCGCCCCCTCCCCGCCTCCCGCCGGGGGAGGCCGTCTCCTCCACTAGGCTGCAGGGCCTCCACCTGAGGCCCCAGCGGAGGCCCTTGCAGACCAGAGGCCCCCTCCCGCCCTACCCCCGCACTTGTTAGGGGAGTACTTCTGGCAGAAAATAACAGAAATCACCAGACCGGGAACAAAAGGTTGTGAGAAGCCCAGGCCCGCAGAGAGCCCCGCCCACCCGTGCAGCAGAAACGGAAGGATGAACAAGCAACAGGCCAGACTGCCAGACCTGAAGCACTGATGATCCACAACAACCATCCAGGAGGAAAAAGACCCTTTTGGTATAAAAATACTCTATGGAATTCTATGCTGCAGTTAAAAATAAATAAATAAATAAATAAATAAATAAAGATGAAATTGTGCTCTTTGCAAAATCTGGATGGAACTGGAGGGGATCATGTAAAGTGAAATAAGTCAGAAAGAGAGAAATATAGGACGGTCTCACCCATATGTGGAATATAATGGAATGAAACAAATGACTACACAAATCCCAACAAAAATTGCAGGACACTGGTTGCATTGGGGATGAGGGGTGAGGAAGAGAGGTGGTGGTAAAGGGCACTGGAACTCTGGTGGTGGGTGTGTAATCTAGACTGAGACTCAATTTCAATAGCTTAACATTAATATAGCAAACAAAATAAATAACAAATAATGCAATTTTTTAAATACAACACAAAATGACCCTTTTAAGATAAAAATGTAAGACCAAGTCCATGCATTTCCCACACAGAATGAACCTGATGTAGTTAGCACCCCTGGGTGCATGCATACAAGCTCCCTGTCCCTGCCTTCTGAAAGGCAC